>JBBBDQ010000351.1:587500-762500 GCA_037127315.1 Ascarosepion bandense | reverse complement strand
AGGAACTGGAAAAATCAGGCTTTCATCACCTCAACGTCAACCACAAGTACAACTTTGTGGATTCGAACACCGGGGCTCATACGCAGACAGTGGAACGCCTATGGGGATCGACAAAGTGGCGAAACAAGAAGCACTGTGGCACTGCACGTCACCATTTGGAGTCGTATTTGGCCGAATTCATGTGGCGGAAGCATGTTGCCTGTACTGATGTCTTTGAGTCACTTTTGGAAGCAATTGCGACGTTCTGGCCTCCGGAATTACAAATGTAATGTTATTTTATTGTTTTAACCGTTTCAATAAATGATTTACTTTAATTTTTGAGTCGTTTTTTTAAAGGTCCTCCCGATAATACGTAAGTACCTTTAGTATTCTCCCGATATTTATTTTAGAAATGCAAATTATAAGAACATCTTATTATTTATGGCTTATTCCATATTTTCTTTTCTATACAGCCAGGTTTGCCAGATCCTGCTCATCTCATTCCTCTTCGAACTGCGAGGGAGGCGCTTCTGACCAAGTGTGTGGGCTTCTCTGTCATGCAGAGTTGTCCTCCAAAATCAAATTCACACGAATGGCTTTGTTAAACTGATTCACAGCTATCTCTGCCACCAGAGGAGAAAAAAAAAGAAAGTAGTGGGAGAGGGCATGATGATCTCACTACTCACATGAGAGGGGGTGCTGACAACGATATGGGGTGGAAAAATTATACCATTAATATAAATAATTTAATCTAGTTTGTTTAAAAATATATTTTAAAATGCCAAAATGTTTAGATATAAAAACAAGAGAGAGAGAATTATATACAGTACTGTGCAAAAGTATTAGGATAAGAACTATTTTATCTTTTATGGGGCATATTGACAGAAAAACAATTTAATTAAAGTAATTTTATTTGATTTACTCAACAAATGCTTTAACAAGAAAAAAATACTTGTTACAAAATAAATTTAATATTTAGTATAATAGCCTTTTGCTTTGCTCACAGCCTTCATTCTGTCAGGCATTGACATCACAAGCTTCTTCAATGTATCTAATGGTATATCCTGCCAAGCAGATTGAATTTGTTCCCAAAGTGTGTCTTGTGAAGTAACATTAGATTTATCAATTTTTTTTTTTTTATCCAAAATATCTCAGAAATGTTTAATAGGATTGAAATCAGGGCTTGGGTGAGGGGCAATTCAAATTCTGAAGCCTTCCTTCCTCTTCAATATTTCTTAGTAATTTACTTGGCATTTCACCCTGTGTTTGAATTTTAGTGAGGCTTTTAGGAAAATCACCCCTGTCCTAATACTTTTGCACACTACCGGTAGTGTGCAAAAGTGTTAAAACAGGGGTGATTTTAAACTATTTTGATGCCTCGTAAAAGATAAAATAGTTTTTGTCTTAATACTTTTGCATAGTACTGTATATATTTTTTAATTTGGAAGATCAGCCAATTATGCTACCTTTGTTTCAACCTTTCTGTATCTTCAGGTGTAATATATTTACTTATTATCCAACTTTTTTTTTAAACGCATAACAGGGAGTTTAAAGTGAGGGAGGATTTACTGAAATAATATAGTACACACTTTCATCTGAGTTTATACGAGCCCAAAATATTTTTTCTAAGGCGTATACATCTGGACATTACTTCAGATCTTTCATTTAGCAAACTTTCTTATTCTCGTAATGATACTTTTTTGCCAATTTCTCTTTATGGCACAGTCTGTAGACATCACCACTGTTGCAAGGTCTGGCTTTTTTAATATACTCCAAATTACATAAGGAACTTTGCCATTTTTTTTTTTAATTTCCACAAATGGTTGGCTAGTTTGAAACAATTATTAAGACTTTCCATGTTGAATGCTGATTTATGATTTTATCATCATTTTTTAAAAGATGCCTTCAATACATCCTACATCTATTTATCTGTCCACTTACATCTTGAACTTCTACTTTGTAAATAACTTCTTCGGTTTTACAAACTATGTCAAGTGAACATTTGCTTTCATCTCTGCAGTTACATATTTCATTAATGATATTTTGCTGGACATTTAAATTCTTGGTGTTTTGTCTTTTTACATAATTTTCTAAATTGCAAGTATGACTAACTTCATTTAACTGTATTGCTATTAAATATCTAGTGTAATTCTGAGTTTTTAGGAAGTGTTTATTAATCAATTCAAAAAATACTTTCAAAATTTTGAACTTTACTTCTAAATTAAAAGGTGGATTAAACCAAACAATATTTTATTTCCTTGAATTATTTTTCATTTGCTTAATCATTTAAGGTTTACATTCTAATTTATTTTTATGACCATTTTCATTTTAAGCTGTTCCATAATCTTTTTTCTTTCATCAAAAATTGTTTTATGAGGAATTTTTAAACAACAGTGCACATGCAAAATTACATATAAATAATTTTGCATGTGCATTTTTTCTGTTTATACACCCTCTAAATGTTAATACCATTTTTTTTCAGGGATTGCATAATTTTTTTTTTTTAAAAATCATATCACCCCGTAATGCCACTGATGTGCAGGGGGCTACATAAGAGTAAAAAGATTAGATAGGAGGAGAGTAAAGAGAAAGACGAACAAGTTAGAAAAGAGAAAGAGAAGAATGATAATACAGGTGTGATGATAGTTGCAAAGGTGGAGAGAAAGGAAAAGGATATACAAGGTGGTAAAAAAAAGAACTAGAGTCAAGTGGTTAAGAGATGAGTATTGACATTACATTTAAATTCCTGGAGGTTGTAGCCGTCAGGAAAGCAAGAATATGGAAGCGAGTTCCACAGGCGAGAAGTGCAAAAAAAGAAACTGCAGAAGTAGAATTGTCATCTGCATTTGGTTGATCGAACCGTGAATGGGTGAGACCCAGTTGCCAGTCTGGTTGCACGAGTAAACACCTGTTAAAGGACAATTGACACAATTTGTCACAAAATACATTGTTTATTTTTTTTTCTCATTTAAATTCTGTTCACAAAATTATTTCATTTCCCCAATCTCACATCTTCATGAATTAAAAGACGCTGAGGACTACCATGGACTGAACACATGAATAACAATAAGGTTTTGGAGAGAATGGAAATGTAAAGGAAACATATTTAATATCAGGAAGAGAAAGCTGCAGTTTCTAAAACACATAATGAGGAAAGAGAGCTTGGAAAATTTGATACTTACAGGATGAATAGAAGAAAAGTGACATAGTGCAGGAGATACTTGATAGCCTTAAGTAAATGGATGGCAGAGCAGGGTTTGGGTGGTGTAACAAGAGAAAGGGTGTTATGAGCTACAAGGGATAGGGAAACATGGACTGTCATGATCGCCTATTTCCAGATGCAGCACATAGAAGGAATACAGAAATGTCTCGTCAGTTTCAGAATTCGCATTCAATAAAAACCAGGAGGATTTTAAATGCCTCGTCAGTTTCAGAGTTCGCATTCAATTAAAAGCAGGAGGATTTTAAATGCCTCGTCAGTTTCAGAGTTCGCATTCAATTAAAAGCAGGAGGATTTTAAATGCCTCGTCAGTTTCAGAGTTCGCATTCAATTAAAAGCAGGAGGATTTTAAATGCCTCGTCAGTTTCAGAGTTCGCATTCAATTAAAAGCAGGAGGATTTTAAATGCCTCGTCAGTTTCAGAGTTCGCATTCAATTAAAAGCAGGTGGATTTTAAATGTCTCGTCAGTTTCAGAGTTCACATTCAATTAAATGTAAGAGGATTTTAAATGTCTCGTCAGTTTCAGAGTTCACATTCAATTAAATGTAAGAGGATTTTAAATGTCTCGTCAGTTTCATAGTTCACATTCAATTAAAAGTAAGAAAATTTTAAATGTCTCGTCAGTTTTAGAGTTCACAATTAAGAGTAAGAGGATTTTAAATGAGTTCACATTCGATTAAATTACGAGGATTTTAAATCTCGAGATTCTTTGTTAAATATCAAACCTTTTCCAAAGTGAATCATTCATTATCAATTCTTTATTATGGGTCAAATTTTTCATTGAATTATTTATTATTTATCTGAACTATATATTTGTCTTGGCTATCAAAATTTAATTTGTAGCAGAAAAATCTTATTTTTAAAAAACATGTTGGCAAAGCCAAATATTTAGAAAGCTCCGAGAGAGGATATCAAAAGACACCACCATAACCAATTGATTTTTTTTTCAGAATAAAGTGAGTTGGTGAATGGGAATAGAAAATGGAGGAACAAATTTTCTGTATTGACTACCCTACCATAATTACGTTCATATTTATGTATTTTTTCTTATCTTCTAATTGAAAAAAAAAAATCAAACAAATATCTGGCATGACAACCTAGACCGACAAACATGTTAATGACATTAAAAAAATATATATATAATTTGAAAAGGTCACTTCATGAATAAATATCAACCAATCAGGTTTGCTCTTTTATTTCTCACAGCTTTTAACAATACATAGAAATCTCTCCAAGGTTGTAGAAATTGAATGTTGACAAAAATTCCATATAGATAAATTTTTTAAAAGGGTTCAGAAATTTCACTTCTATTTCAATCCAAATTTCTTGATGGCATAAACTTGCAGAGATTCTACCCAAAGTAAAAAAAAAAAAAAAAATTTAGAAAAAAGATTTTTGTCTGTTTGTCTATTCAGACTCATCCTCATCTTTATTGCAAAATTCACTTTTCAGCCATTATATGCTCTGGCCTTCTTCAAGTGATTGGAATTTGGAACTGAACCCTTTGTTTTGATCACAGGTGGATATTGTTCTCATTCCATGAACCATGCCACTTCCACATGGCTCAGTGGATAGAACCAGTGACCTGACCTAAAGAGTTGCAAGTTCAATACCTGACTACAAACAAATAACTTAGAGAATTAAGTTGAAAGGAGATAACTAAAACATCTGGAAGGGCATGGCTCATGGAACAAGTACAATCTACCCCAGTGATTGAAATAAGGGGTTCAGTTGAAGATTACAATCACCTGAAGAAAACCATAGCATAACACAAATTCTACTCTATCAGCTTCTTTTCTCACACTTCCCGCCTGTGGAATTCCCTTCAGTTTACTAGCTTCCCCAATAGCTACAATCTCCAAGAATTTAACTGTAAAGTCAATAATTGTCTCCTATCTCACTAACTTGCATCCTTTCTCTCATCTCTTCAGTATTCTCATCCTTCTCTTACCCACTTCCTGACACCCCCTGTATTCTGTCACACCTTCTCATAACTTTCCTCTTATGTAACCTCCTGCACAACAGTGGCAGTATAATGCCTTGTTTGGGGCGATACGATTATAAAAAAAAAATACAATGGCCAAAATATTGTGAAAATGAATATGGCAATAAAGATGAGGACAACACTCCAAACAATGTAAATAATGTGATGTTCTGCCTATCCCAGTTTTAATTATAGTACTTTTTTCCTTATTTTTCTATAATCATATTGTCTCAAGCAAGGCAGTTTACTGCCACTGGTGTGCAGGGGGTTACATAAGAAGAAAGTTATGAGAAAGAGTGACAGGTTATAGGGGGTGTCAGGAAGTAGGTAAGAGAAAGATGAGAATACTGATGAGAGTGGAGCGGACGGAGAAAAGAACATGAGAGCGAGAGGATGCAAGTTAGTGAGATAGGAGATGACTATTGACTTTACATTTAAATTCTTTGAGATTGTAGCTGTCAGGAAAGCAAGTAAATGAAAGGGAATTCCACAGGCAGGACATACAAGAAAAGAAGCTGCTGGAGCAGAATTTGCATTTACATTTTATAAGAACAAAAATGGGAAAACAAGCAACTCCATACTGAATCACAAACTAAATGACACAGGTATGGTTGTGCAAAGGATATTTAAAGAGAGAAACTGAAGCACTTTCGGAAAGAACTCAGAACTATATAAATGACAAAATAGACACATCACAAATGTGAAAGAAAACAAAAGACAAACATTAAAGAGCAAGAATAGAAGAACAATCCAGATGACAATGATTGAAATTAAGTTTAAATTTTTGAAGATCAATGTTGGCTGGAAAACATGGATGTAACTCATGATTTCATCTCGCTAATTTAACCATGAAGCAACCTTGTTACCAATCTAGTACTTTGGTGTAATGAATATGTATACACCTTGGTTCCCCTTTACTGGAATGTGATTGGATGGTGTCAGCCATAAATAAATATATATTTATAGAGAGAGAGAGAGATCTTCCACGAGAGATCTACATCTACTATTGACTACACCTACATCTCAGTATACTGTATACAATGATTATGTTTACATACTAGATTGACCTACCCGGTTACATTTGCCTAGACCACTTAACTTCTTATTGAGAGATTATATATATATATATATGTATGTATGACAGAAATCTAAGCAAGAGCCAACAACCTACCACAGTTTCGCCCATCATAGGTTGTTGGCTCTTGCTTAGATTTCTGTCTGTTTGCTCTACTTTCAATACTTTCGTATTGAGCACTTTAGTGTTAGGGTTTTCGTCTTAGGTTTTTTTTCTTTCCTCCGAGTATTTGACTTTTGGTTCATGTACTTCGTTTCTTTTTTTACTTCCTCTTCTTTTCCCTTCGAGTTCATTCTCAGTGGGTTATACATGACGATTTAAATTATAGCTTAATTGATAATAGTTTCTGCAGAGTTAGTTCTGTTATTATTGGTATAGTTAATATTATTGTATATATATATATATATATATATATATATATATATATATATATATATACCCCTTTCTGGGACATATCATACTGCACTTAAATTAATAAAAGTCTAGCAGAGTTCATCTGAAAAGTTACTAAACTAAATACAATAAAAGTTACTAAACTAAATACAATAAAAGTTACTAAACTAAATACAATAAAAGTTACTAAACTAAATACAATAAAAGTTACTAAACTAAATACAATAAAAGTTACTAAACTAAATACAATAAAAGTTACTAAACTAAATACAATAAAATAGAATTAACATAATTGGACAAAGAGAGTGATTCAAAGTTACTTGTGAAGAAAATGACTTGGGGTTTTACAATATGAAATCAGAGGATGTCTTGGAAAACAAGAAAGAGTTCTTTGCAAATCTGTGATTCAATTCAAATTCATTTGCCTTGTCCCAGTGAAGAAACTAAATCTAAAGGAAATGAAAATGTCAAACAGGAGATTTTGTTCTTGCAACAGCTGATAGGTAACAACTACAAAAAAATTCTGAAAAAAAACAAAAAAAAAACAAAAAAAAAACAAACAAACAAACTGAAAAAGAAAATCCTGAGACATGGAGGTGACAATTATATCCATAATTATTGGCATATTTGAAACAGTCTTAAAACATCTGAGAAAAACAAAAAATCTGGCAGATTTTAAATCATCCAAACAATAATAATACTAAAATGCATTTGAAACACTGTAAAATGGAGGATGAAGAAAAAAAAATGAACCAAGATGGGATGATGTTCTAAGAATAGAAAATGTTGAGACCAAGGTTTAGATATTTACTCAATACGAGGCCTAAGAGCCACCCAAGGTAGAGGGTTACTAAATGTGGTTGCTGTATGGACATGGAGGGAAAGTAAGTACAGATCATGAGGATATATATGATAGGTAGCAGTTCACCTGTGATTTGAAGTTAAGATTGTAGCACTCAAGGAAGAATCTCTTCAGCAGTAACTGGGATCTGTGAGGGTACGGTGGAATTGCTGGAGATTAAATGACAAAATATTTGCACGTAAGTACTTGAATTTAAACTCATCTCTCTGATTTTTTGTTCCGAGCCGATATTGGAGTAGATAGACTAAACTATCGCCCGGTTCACACTTCACCTATGTCTATTGAACAGGTGAAGAGGCTCATCCCTTGTTTCCTGTTTAGGATGTGGTTTCCGGTTTTCTCTTTTCCAATCTTTTCACTCCTATGTAGCCCTCTGCACATCAGTGGCGTTATCGCCTTGCTTGGGATGATATGATTAAAAAAAAAAAAAATATCCACTGTACCACAACACACAAATATAAATCAGTCAGTAAAGAGTGCCATACATAATACACGCTTAGGCAATCAGGTCTCAAGAGAGATATGACTAACTGAGCAGATGATTATCCCGCAGTAGGTTGCCATTGCTTTCTGCAGTAGACCGGTTGTCAGCCAAGGCTATAGAACCCAATCTGTCCTATTATTTAACACATAACTGGAAAGAGATGATTATATTACATTATTATATTAAATATAATTAGTGGAGGATCAGTTTAATACATTATAACAAGTTAAAACCGATCCCTCACTTTATGACCAATAGAAGTTTTAATTATGTTTCCAACTATTATATTCAGTCACACAGTTAAGTGCCATACATGATACATGCTTGGGCAATTATGTCTCGAAAGAGACATGGCTGACTGATTATCCTGCAGTAGGTTGCCATTACTTTCTACAATAGACTGGTTGACAGCCAAGGCTATAGAACCCAATCTGTCCTGTTATTTAACTGGAGGGAAGAGGCAGGTTGATACCTTTCCTAAAGGTATTTGTGCGGAAGTGAATGCAAGGAATTCAACTGGAATTCAAACACATTATGAAAAAAAAAAATATTTTGCAACACAAAAGTAACAATAGTACCCTTAAGCACAGAAATATTTAGACTCAAGGCTCTTGGGAAACAAAAAATTCAAAGATGTGAGAATCAAAGAGCAAAACAATTATTTAGAAAAGAAAACAAGAATATGAATGTATTGCTGTCACTTGATCTCCAATAAAATCTACCAGGTGGAAAATTTACATGATGATGATAATTATAATAACATATTTACATGATGATCATGACGATAATATAAAATTATCCACAAATTCTAATCTTGATGTATAACAGCTGGAACAGTCTTCATCCATATTAATCATAAATTCCAAAAATTTATTAAAAAAATATTCTCTCCTACAAAAAACAGTGAAATAAAAAAAAAAAGAAAAGACATTATCGTTAGTTTTTAAAGATTCAATGTGACAGCTTATCCAAGGTTTATACAGGATTTACTTTCTGGTTTATCTGTGAGAAAAACTGACTAAATCCATTCAAATAGGAAAATTTGTCAGCAATTTATGGGAAATGGTTCGAGAAGGGGAGGGAGGGGGTGCACAATGGCGGCAAAGGTTTTTAGTAGCATTGATTAAACGCCAACATTGGTTTGAGAAATTTCAGAGCAAGTGAAACGATTTGCAAATGATAAATGAGAACACATAGGCAAAACCTGATAAAAATGACTGAATTCATTGCATGGAAATTTGGTTTTTCAGGTTGGCATGAATAAAATTATTAAACTTTACTAAATAATAGGAAAAGACACAAGAAAAGAAAAAAAGAAGGAAAAATTATTTGTGAGTGAGGTAAAGGAAGAGAAAAAAGAAAAATTAAAAGAGTGAGAGAGAAAAGAAAATGAGAAAAGAGGGAAGTGATAGCAAAATAAAGAAATTAGAAAGGGGAGATAGGAAAGGGGAGGGGAAGAGAGAGTTGCGGAAAACAAGAGAATAGGAAGAGAGAGATGGGGAAAACGAGAGAGAGATGGGAAAGATGAGAAAAAGGTGAGGTGGAAAAAGAGGGATAGAGAAAGAATTGGAGGAAGAGATAGAGAGAGTGAAAAGAGAGAGTGCAAAGAGGCGAAGGAGAGAGTGCAAAGAGGCGAAGGAGAGAGTGCAAAGAGGCGAAGGAGAGAGTGCAAAGAGGCGAAGGAGAGAGTGCAAAGAGGCGAAGGAGAGAGAAAGAAGACATATGCACAGGCTGGCACTTGAAACATTAAAATTGCTCTCGTAAATAGAGCTGAGCTTTATGCAACAGGGACAATATCACCTTCTTATATTTTGCTACATTATAGTACCGTTAACTGCCAGAAATAAGCAGTAGCAGAAATGACCAAATGATGGTTACTAGGTCAAACTGCAGAAACTAGCAAACATGCAGGTTTTTATCTGATGAACATATTGAAATTGCCATTAAAGATTTCAACTATTTCTTGAAAGAAAATAAATATAAAGGCAAAAAACAAAATTTGCATACCAAATGTTTTGACCTATTCCAATCAGAGTTCAAAGTGATATATCAAGTTACTGCTCTGTTAAAATTATAGCATCCCCACAACTTCCTTGAACACTCACTGTGCTCTTGAGACTTCTTAGCACCCCCAAGGGTGCATTGCCACCCACATTGAGAATCACTGGCCTATCTGATGTCTAACAGCTGACGTGTTTTTGCTACTTTCAACACAAAATATGATACTCCCAAAAGACACAGAAGGCACATGTAATATTCAATTAGGTGGATAAGGGGAAAACTTCACTACACCCACACCAAGTATTTTGAAAAATGTTAACCCTTCTATAGTTAGATTAACTTTTTAGTGCCACAGAAATTCAAGCATTTTCTTGAATCACCTGTGGAAGATTCCATGAAAGTGTCGACAGGGATGATGAACAGTTGGAGTCTTGAAAATCTAATCAGTTCTGCTTTTCTAAGAAAAGCTACACCCATAGAAGCTTCAAGATTAGGATACAATTGCTTTCTCATCAACGCAGTGTGGCTTCCCTGTGTCTCTTCTACAAATACTTTCACAACTTCTGCTCCAATGAACTTAGCTCACTGGTACCCCTTGTATATGAATTTCCTTGAGCCACAAAATTAGCAACTAGGTCCCATCCTTTTACTATGAAACCGATAAATTGTAAACACAAATTCTACTCCATCAGCTTCTTTTCTCGCACTTCCCGCCTGTGGAATTCCCTTCCCGAGCATCCAGTTATACCATTGCCCTGTAGCTTGCATAGAAAGCCAGCATGCCAGACTGTCAAATGCTTTAAAGATAACTAGAGCAACAGGTCTAGCTTCACTGTTCTTATTAAGAGTCTGGTATGTATACTCCAAGATGGTCGTTAGGATATCAGCAGTAGATGAAACAGAAATCAAACTGTTTATCGGAGAAGAGGCCCTTGGCTGTAGGATCTTGTACCACTTCAGCATTGATAATAGCCTTGTTTTGTTAAAATTGGTAGGAGGCTGATAGAGTAATAATTAGAGGTGTCTAAGGGTTCTCCAGAGTTCTTAAATATAAGAACCATGGAGGAAGACTTCCAGCAGGCAGGAAAGCAAGAAGCAGACAGGCAGTAGTTGTAAGGTTTGGAGAGGACAGGGGCACATTTCTTCAGGACAATAATTGGTATTTTGTTACCTTTGAGCACCTTATGGAGGTCAAGCTTTGAAATTATGTTAGAGACTAGTGAGTGGTAAATATGCACACCACTCATTTGAACCTCAGTTATAGGTGGGAAATCAGGTTTGGATACCCCAAACAAATAAAATGCTGAGTTGGTGGAAAATCTGTGAGGAAAAGCATTTGTCTGCTGAAAATGTGCGGAGCTCAAATTTATTGATTAAAGTGGGGATTGAAGGATACATTTTTACAAAGCCATCAGTAGCCTTACGAGATGCTATACGGGGCTTCATTCTTTCAGCAAGCAACAGCTGAGCATCATTTAGGATCCTCTTACACTTATTATGAGCAGAGGTAAAAAAAATGCCTATTATGGTCAGATGCGTGGCTCCAATAAAGCCAGAAGTGGTTCCTGTGAGCAATAGCAGCTGATCAAGCAGGGGAGAACCAGGTAGACAAAAGGGGTTTAAGTTGTAACTTTCTGGCTGGGATGAAAGCATTGATGCCAACTTTAACCCAAGAGAAGACCTCAGATGCAGAGTCTCCAATGGAAAAACTAGAAACTTTGTTCCAAGGGACATTACACAGGAAATCGCAGAACAATTCCCTGTCAGCTCTTTGAGTAAGATATTCTGCTGGTCAGAGGTTCCACGAAAACCACAGCATGATGAGATTTGCCAAGAGAGCAAAGCTGCATGACATGGAGAGAGTCAGGGATAGAAGTGAAACAGAGGTCTAACAGTGAGTCAGATCCATTACGTTTATTTGAGAAATGCGTAGGGAAATTCACCACTTGCTTAAAGGATTGAGTGATTGGTAAAGGATTGAGTGATTGCTTTTATTCTTTTTTTTTGGGGGGGGGGGACTTTTAATGTGGCATATTGAGTAAACTATTAAGAAACAGGACAATTTTGCTAGAAACAAGAAAGAGAGTACTGAATTGCTCTGTGATGTCAGTTCTTCAATATGGCAGTGAATGCTGGACAATATCTTCAAAAAGATAAAGGGAAAACTTGAAGCAACTGAAATGTGGTTCTACAGAAGGATGTTGTGAATATCATGGATTGAGCATGTGAGCAATAATGAAGTTTTGGAAAGGATAGAAACAAAAAGGAAATTAATACTGAGCATCAGGAAGAGACAGCTAAAGTTCCTGAGACATGCAATGAGGAAGGAGGGCTTGGAGAACCTGATACTAACAGGCCAGGTAGAGGGAAAAAAGAGACAGAGGAAAGCAGCAGATAACATATTTGAAGGATTTGATCAGGTGGATGACGAAACGAGCATTTCGTGGTATAACTGGAGAAAGCGTGCTAAGAGCCACCAGGGATAGGAAGACGTGGAAAGCCATGATCGCCTACATCCTGAAAGGACAGGGCACATAAAAGAAGAAAAATGCAGCATAAAAAAAATTAAAAATAAAATTCTACTGATTTCATTGAAACATATAGAATAAAAAATAAACTAGTTTTGATTTTATCAGACTTAAAATATTTTTTAAAACAAAAATACCGATTTACAGATTACTACCCTGTTGGCATTCTGTATGTCATATTTTATTGCATGCTTTTTAAGAATCAGGGTGTGACAGTAAAAACTATCTTTCTCATGACAGCACAAGCTACTGTGCCTAAAACTTTATTTTCATTATGTTTCATGCAAAAGGTAAGCATTATTTTAACACTAGCAGTATAGCCCGGCATTGCTCAGGTGTAATGAAAGCTTTAAAACTAATCCATGGTCCGGCAGCTCAGATTCTTTGGACGTTAGCACAAAAAATGTAGGTTGTTGAAAAATTGATCCAAGCCATAGAACTTACTAAAATTAATAGATGCAAGTCAAATTTTGATTTTTCAGTATCGATGTCAAATAAGTTTTCCATCGCAAACTGAATTTTGAAGGCTAAATAAGTCCGCTGAGTAAATATTATGATGGCTGAGACTAAGAACTACAACTATACTTACTTAGAGCCAAACTCAAAGCAAAAACCAAAATAAAAGGGCTGAAAACCTGATTTCGATCAGACCTGATAGGATATCGACTTCCAATATCAGAGTCAAATAAGTCATCCAAGGATAAACTAACCTAAGTAAGTCCATGAAAACTTATTGTACCCATCGAGAGTAAAATGGGAGAAAATGAGCCATATTGATGGCTGAATATCAGTTTTTGATCAGATTCAATAGAATATCGGGGGTATCGATTTCCGATATTGGGGAAAATGAGTCGTCTGAGAAGATCTACTCAATGTTTGAGACAAAAATTATAATTTTGACAGGTTAGAGCAAATTCTGCAGCAAGAACCACGATAAAAGGGCTGAAATCCTGATCTTGATCAAACCTGATCGGATATCGGGACATCGATTTTTGATATCAGGGGAAATTGGAAAAAATAAGTAGCCCATGACCTGACCGGAAGCCCAAAGAATATTTGTGTGAAGTTTGGTGAGAATTTGATAAAAATTGTAAATTTGTATATAGCACATGCAGATATACAGAGAGATAGAGACAAGTATCTTGCCTTACATATATAGGTACTTCCACTCATTTTAATATCTAAGCTTTAAATTGGATTTTAAAAAGAAAATTTTAAGCTTTCATTCTAGCTTTAATAGAAAGCTGAAGGATTAAATTTATTGTTTCCAGTAAACAAAAATCTCTGGTGTATTTCAAATAAAAATGATATTGATTAGCATCTCAAAAATAAAATATACATTTGTGACACATTATTTTTTTAAAAATTATCAAATTTAAATGAATCTGATTTGAAACAAGTATTACTTGTTTATAGCATGAAATTTAGAATAAAAGTATTTCTTAATCACACAGGTCATATATTTCTGGTATGTGCAGTGATTGATGACAGCGAGATGTAATAAGCTAAGTATGGTTGACCAAAATTGATATAATTGTCCCAATTTTTTTAATGTAAGAGGAAGAAACCATAAAACACACAACCTTTTCATGTCACAAACAAAATATATTAAAAAAAAACCAAAAAAAAACCAGCCTTCTTACACGCAAAAAAAAATGTTTTAATTATTTTAAATATCTTTTGGCTTAGAGATTTGTATTAAGCTTTACAATTTTCAATTAGTAAATATAGTCTTCACTGTAAAACTTAAACACCACAACGCTTTGCAGAATTTTTTAAAATTGAAACTTTATTAATTATTATATATAAAAAGAAAATTCATGTAAAAATTCATCATTTATCAAAAAAAGAAAATTTCCTTCAGAACAAAAATGCCTTTAACACAAACATATATATATATATATATATATAGGTCAGAGGTAGAATTGCTGACTGATGTTATTTCGGTCGGGTTTCAATTCTGGCTAAAAGCAATCGGATGTCTAAACATACTGATGAGCTGTGATACAGCGAAATAGATCTGTCTGCAGATGACTATTTAAGCTCTCACACCCTGACTGGACACTCTGGAAGAATAGGAGACTTTGAAAAAACAGTAGCTACTCTAGCATCTACGCATCGTTCATTCAGTAATGAATTAGAACACTCTTAGTTACTGGCATGTGTCCACATGATATATCGCACGCTAAAAGTCTGCCATCTTCTACCGAGCACCAGTAGCTCAGAAGTAGAATTGCTGATTTACATCAATTCAGTCAGGTTTCAATCCTGGCTAAAAGTAATTGGATGTCTGATGAACTTTGATACAGCGAAACAGATCTGTCTGTGGATGACTATATATAAAGCAATTAAACGCTCATCTAATTAAATAATTTCATAGTTTCATTGAATTTTTTATTTTACTCTTTGGAGTTGATTTTTGGGAAAAAGGTTAACCATTTAAAAAAAAAAGAAAAAAACTTAAATATATAGAAGATTTACAATTACATTCCCAAAGAGTCCTGCATTTAACTAAAACAAATTTTCGAAATAGGATTTCTTGAAATTTAATGAAATTACGTGGAAGGGGCGGTAATAGATTTTTTTTTTTAAACCAAGATTTTCTAAAAATAATTTCATTCATGTGAAGAAAGTCCTGAAGAAAGTTATTAAAATCCAAAAGGTATTTGATTTTTGCAAGAATGTGTTTTTTTTACCTAGAGGGGAGGGATGTTTCGTATACTAACTCTGATAACAATTGGTTACCCGCAGATGAAAACAAAAAAAATTTACCAAAATTTTGAACGTGTTAAAAAGAATCAGAACTTAAAAAAATTAAAAAATACTTTAAAAACAAACATTTTTACTGAAAAAAAAAACTGTTTTTAAGTTTTTTTATTATTTTTTCTTCATGTTCTGTTTGTTTCAGCGAACGAGCTAAGTTGAGGTTCCTACTTTTGAACAAAAAAATCCAGTTAAATTTAGTTTACTATAATTTATTTTGAAACAAATCTATAGAACAGATTAAAAACACTGAAACGTCGTGAATAGCAACAGACTGAACAATTTGTGGCAGTTTCATGATGCTTTTTAAAAATATTTGCAAAAAAATGAAACCGTTTAAGAACCGTTGTCTTTCGGAACAGACACAAAAATCTGCAATTTAGGTTATAAAGCACTCTTGTGCTTTGTATTTAACAGTAATCACTTTTTTTTTTTTTTGTGATAGTTTGAACTTTAACAAAATCAAGCTTGTAACTTCCGGTGATCTCAACCAAAACGTTGACTTAAAGATTGAACATTTTTTGAATTAGAATTTAAAAACTTCAAATTTTTAATACCTATTACAAAAAAAAAAAAATAGTCGGAAAATGTATGGAATATTTCATCCAAGAATTTTCTCCTTAATTTAAAACATAAGGAAAAAATGTTTAGAAAAGACTAAAAATAAAAAAAATAAATAAAAAAAATTAACACCTTCCTTATAAAAAAGGTAAAAAAAGAAAAATTTTATGATTAAGTTTTTTTTTTGTTCTAATGCATACACTAGACAAAAATAGTGAAAATCCCATGGCTAATATCTTAACAGATTTTGGTTTGCAAATATTTAAAAAGCTATTCTTTTTTATTATTATTATTATTTTGCAATATAGGAATAATAGAAAACTAAGAAATGTGATTATGAAACTAGGCAAGCCAAAAAAGAAAAAAAAAATCACTAATACTAGGTATTAAATTCTGGCCTCATTTTTGTTTAAACGAATTTGTAACTTTTTTTTGTTTTGGTTCTTTGTGGTAAGTGGTTTCAATTTTGTCGAAGGTTGTTTTTCCAGAACCCGGTTTGCGTCAGCAAGAAATACGAAACGCCCACCCGCGACTCAAAGAGAATCTAACCATGAAATAAAATTACTTACCGAAACATCGTTTTTAGACTGGGTTTCTTTGAGCTAGTCATAGTTACTGTGACCTCAAAAAATAAATAAATAAAATAAACTTTGGCTTTGGACAGCACCTTGTGCATTAACTGATCAAACAAAACAAAAACGTGAATTCCAAGTTTTGTTCAAATTAAACTTCTCCCTAGGGCACTTGATGTTGTTACGTTTCCATTGATCTCGTCAAGGTGTAGGTACCGCTACTCATTTTCGATACTTAAATTTTAAACTGAATTTTTATTTTTTAATAAAAAAAAATGTTTTCTTCAAGCTTTTATGTTACTTTTAATTGGGTACCCACAATCATTTTCGATATGTAAATTTAAATTGAATTTTAAATGTTTTCTTGAAGCTTTAATTTTAGCTTTAATTGAAAAAGCCAATGATTAAATTTACAGTAATTCCATTAAGCAAAATACTCTGGTCTATTTCAAACCAAAATTATACTGATAAATGATTAGAATCTAAAAAAAATTTTATTTAAATTTTTAAAAATTTTTTCGGTCATTTTTCATCGATCAACACATTTTGTAAACAGAAGCCAATTCTAGGTTTTAAAAATTCTTGCAAAAATAAATATACCTCGCTGACACATCATTTTATTCAAATTAGCAAATTTAAACTAACCTTTTATCTGATCTGAAACAGGTATTACTTGCCTACTGTCTGAAATGTGCTATAAAGGCGTTTCTTAATTACAGTAGCCTTGTTATCAGGGGTGATAAATGACATGACAAACGGAAGCCGTCAAGGAATTCGGAGTTTCATCGACGTTACGGATTATTTTTGGGGGGGTACACTTTGTTCTTCAGCGACCGTGACTGTTTTTCAACTTGTTCTACGACTTTTTTGTTAATATCGTGAATTTTTCTATTGTTTATTCGCTTTTTTCTTGGCAATTTTTTTAGACGTTTTTGTGTCTTGTGAGGTGGTAACTACCACCATGGCTGAGTTTTTTTCAGCCAAATGGTACACCGACCGCGTCTCCATCACTGTCTGTTTGGTCTAAGTCAATGGAGAAAAAGAACTTGGCATATTATGACCGAATGCGTCTGAAGCACTGGGAGTATAATGAAAAGGAGCTTGTTACCATAACGAAGGCTCTCGTCGTTGTTTCTGCAAGAACAATTTATTTACTGACATCGGGCATTAAAAAGCGTAAGCTAATCAGTGTCAACAGGGAAAGTATGAATGCGGCGATAAAAATACTCAAACAAAATCATGCCTTCGGTTTTATCCAGGCGGTCGAGAGCATTGTGGGAAATGTTGCTGGCAACGGAAGAGGAAGCGAAGCTATTGGCGGGAAGTATTTTGACAGCTGAGAACTTAGAGTTGCAAACGGAGTATATGGGCACGCGAATTATCGAAAAATGGTGTAACATTCGGACATAAATTGCGACCACAAAGGCGGATTTGTTGCACAGTTTGGTTCTGTGGAACAGGTGTCCTGTTTGACCAGCAAGTCGGGGTTACCTACCGAAGATTTTTGTCTTCACGTAATATTAGACAGAAATAACTGTTCTAGTATCCCCGACATACTGCTACGCCGTGACCATAAACTTTTTGTGATCGTCGAAGGAAAACAACTACATTGCTGGAGGTGTGATACCGCGGAGCACTTGTCTAAAATGTTTCCCCACAAAGAATCCGGTGGCAGCGGTGAAAACGGTGTCAACCAAAGCAACAGAGCTGACGCCCAAAATCCTGTGACAAGTCAGTCGATCAATCAAAGTGAATGGACTGAGGTGGTGAGGAGGGGCAGAAAATCAGCTACCCCTCCTTCTCAGCAGGACGCTCCTCCAAAATGGGTGCCTACACCTAAAAAAAAAAAAACACCCGGAAAGAAACAACAACAGAATAAAATACAGCAACCCTAACCGGCTGTGTCAATTCAACAAGAACTCACCATGGAGTGTGAGGTAATGCCCTAGACCTCATTTGTCCTCAGTGAAGAGAAGGAAGGAGTGTAAAATATTAAAAATATGAACGCAGACCGAGACACTGCGGAAAGGGTCCTGGTTACCCGCAAGAGTCAGTCGGCCTCTGCTTCGCCTGTGAAACAGACACCTAAGTAGGTAAGAAGTCTTTCATCTTTTCCAACAAGAACTACTACTCCCCCAAACGAATTCCCACAAGGTCGCGCTTGTCTGTGAAGGGGAGGGCTAAGGCGTTTGTTGCATACGTCTTTCCCATCATCCTTTACCAATTGTCGGTACTCCTTCTCTGTGATGACGATTGAGCGCTTGTTGTCCAATACTTGTCGGGCGAACGCAAACATCAGATCAAAAGAGATGTCTGCTCCAAACGTTCGTGTCGTGGTGGTGGTGGGGGGAATGCCACACGTGGTGAGTCATCGATACACCTCGAGGTTGGCTTCCCTATGCCACATGTTGACAGAGAATTCGTTTGTGCTAAGGCAAGACCTCCTATATATTAACCAATATACAGGAGGTCTTGGTTAGGGACGCCTTCCCTAGCCTTACTGTCACTTCTTCCGTTTCGAGAGCTAATTGCCGACGTAAGCCTCGAAAATAATCTGAATTCTTTCTCGAATGTCGAGAGGCCTTGCGGATCATTCCTCGATTCACTGACCTTTCTCGGTCTTAGAGGCATTTGTATCGTGTATTAGTGGAGGGAGTCGAAACGAAGGACCCTTTACGTGATCGGTTCGGCTTGTCGGCGACCGAGCCGTACTCCTTTTGATCTTGGGCGCCAACGGCGAATTACCTTAGTAACCCTGAGTTTTCGCTTACCTGGCGATTGATTCGGAACGTGCTATCTCTCAGTGACATGGTCTTCAGATGGGGCGGGGCGGATTTGCCCGACTGTCATTGGTGAGATTTTGGTTGAGAAGAAACGGCTGCACACGCTTTCCACCATTTTCATCAGATGCGCCCTTTCTGGAACTGTGTTGACGGCTCGTATCGCTCCCGAACAGGTCATGTCCATCGATCTCGCGTAAGCGTGTGATAATGTCGCCTCCGTATTCTGGGTTGAAACGGATGGTGTTTCTTACGTTGTAGCACGAATTGTGATTTGGACGACGCGGATGCAGGGAATCTTGCGATATGAACGTTACTCTTATCAGCATCTGATTAGATTCTTTAAGCATCAGATCTTATAGAAAGCGTTTGATATCAACAAATTTCAGCGAAAGGTTGGTAAATGTCGTAAGTCTGGTTCGCGTGAATAGGGGCGGATAAAAATTGATGAAATGCTATGGCATTTAATTTTTATTTTTAATACTTATTTTTCCTATTCATGTTAGATATCGCCACAAATTGTAAATTTCACAATTACTTTTTTTTAGCCCCGTATTGAGGTGCAGCGGATATCGACTCGGAACGACAAATTGGGAGGCCGAGTTCGAATTCCAGATGAATTCCTTGCATTCACTTACGCACAAATACCCTTGGAAAAGGTATTAATCCATCTCTTCCCTCCAGTTATGGGTTAAATAATAGGACAGATTGGGTTCTATAGCCTTGGCTGGCAACCAGTATACCGCAGAAAACAATGGCAATCTACTCGGGATAATCTTATGCCCAGTCAGTCATGTCTGTTTCGAGACATGATCACCCAAAGCGTGTATCACGTATGGCACTTAACTGACTGACTGATGCCACAACGGGGCGTTTTCCTGCAAACCCTCCCCTGGTTAAGTTTGACTTCTTTTGTGTACCTAGTTAATGTGAGTAAGTGTTTTTCCGAGCCTGTTCCCGGCTTTCTCATTTGTTATGATACACGTCAAGATTCCTAACCACCCTAGTTTGTTTTTGGCCCCATTTCTAATCTCGTCTGGGTCAGTCTTTGAATATCACTTTCCATTACTTATTTAACCTTTTCCTTTTCCGTTCGCGTGTGTGCTACTTGATTTCGCCGTCTGGCCTTATACAGACGTCACTTTGGATGTTTGTGGAGTGTTTAATTGTTTAATTTTAGTTTTAATATTTTGGTATGTTTTAGCTTGTTTTGGGGTTATTCATTCCCTCCCTATATCATTTTCCTATGACTATATTTTTATATATATTTTAAAATTATTGTACATAAATAAATTTTGATCTCATGGATTTGTTACCCAATTTTTAGGTTCCCCTGTGAATATGTGGTATTATGGTATATAGAGGATTGGGTGATGATGGACGGGTTCTTGTGGTAAACGGAGAAATTGTAATGAGTGTTTGGGTAGTCAATGTGATTAGATACGTATAGGATAGACAGTGTTGACCAACCTCAACACCCGCTTTCGGTCATGTGCCACACTTTTGTATTTTCAAATACAAAATAAATAATCAGAAGCCGTAAAAAATGCTAAGTATGGAAGACAAATTTGACATAATCTTAATCACACGCTTCGCTTTTTTAAGTATTTGCCTATATTTCTGGGATGAGGTAGTATTTACAGTTTTTACGTTATTCGAATAATGTAAACGTTTTGTTGGTTTTTGTTTTTTAACTATGCTATGTCGTAAAATTAAAAGTTCAACACAATATTTTCAGGAATTATCGAATATTTTATGGAATTTTAGTTAGTTTAGCTTTATAGCCTTACGTTTGAAGATGTTTTATGAAAAATAAAATAATTTTAGAATTTAATAATTGAATGAAATTATATAACATGACAGAGGTTACTCAATAATTTATGAAATGTTATAGCATTTATTAATTTTTATTTTTAATATCTATTTTTCATTTTTTTTTTGTTACCTCCACAAATTGTGAATTTCACAATTACTGTTTTTTTTTTAATACCAAAATTAGGAAACTAGGAATTAAAATATAAAATTAGGTTTAAATTTTGGAGGGATGATTTGCAAATCCCTTACGATGTAGAAACGTAGGTTATAGGAAACACAGAATCGAGATGAAAGAATTGTATCCTACCGAAAATGTTTATATAATTTTTTTCCGCTCTAATAATGTGCGTTGTGGTGCAGTGGATATCGACTCGGAACGACAAATAGGGGATCCGAGTTCGAATTTCAGTTGAGTTCCTTGCATTCACTTACGCACAAATACTATTAATCCGTCTCTTCCCGCCAGTTATTGGTTAAATAAGACAGATTGGGTTCTATAGCCTTGGTAGTTAGCAATGGCAACATACTGCGGGATAATTTTCTGCCCAGTCAGTCATGTCTCTTTCAAGACATGATCGCCCAAAGCGTGTATCACGTATGGCACTTAACTGACTGAAGAAGCGCCACCTTTGAAACACCTGACCGTTTAATATATTTTACGTACTGACACCCGTAAAAAGAAAATACGGTTATCATACGCACACAATTAAAATGTTTTAATTATTTAAAAAATCGAATGGCTCAATTATTTGTATTAAGCTTTTCAATTATCGATTAGTAAATATAGTTTTCACGTATTAAATTAACAACCTAGCGTGAACGATAAAGGAGGAAATTTTTAAAAATATTTTTATACATTACTATAATAAAAAAAAATAATAAAAATTCAAACAATTCTTGTAAAGATTCATCATTCATTGAAAAAATGTTTTCTTTTCAGACTATGATATCCTTATATATTGTTTGTAAAACAAATTAAAATTTTATCTTTAAAAAAAAAAATACCAAATGTTTACTGCATTTTTGTTTTCACAATTCAGAGCAGATTTTCTGAAAAAGAGCTAATTTATCTGTGCGAACTCTCGCGAATTTCTAAACATTTCAGGAAATTAATTTGTGGTGGGTTACATATGTAAAAAAAATTATATTTTTAATAAGATTTTCTAAAAATAATTATTTCAAAGATGATTTCAATCATTTATGAATAAGTCCTGAAGTTTTCATCAAAATCCGACCATTATTTGATTTTTACAAGAATTTTCAAGTTAATGTGTTTTTCACCGGCAAAAAAGGTGACTCGCGTAACATTTACGTTAAAAGTTAAACTTTGTAAAAATTGCATCGCGAACGAACGAAAGAAAAACAAGATTTTATACCAAAATTTCGAACGTGTTGAGAATTTTTTTAAAAAATTAAAATAATTAAAAAATACTTTGATCTACCCTCTTATTAACATCCTTTTTTTCTTATCGATAAAGTTTTTTATTTGGGGGCCTTTTGTCTTCATATTATGGTGTTTTTGTTTTTGTTTTTTTAGTTTTTTTAGCGAATTTGTGGAGGTACCTAGATAGCTACTACCATGGAAAGTGCTCGTACGAACTGCATCACTCAAAGATTGATAGTCAATGGACAAAAAAGTTACTTAAATAAAACAAGAGAGGAATGATCGCACAACTTCTGAAAAGAAATTACATCATATAATTTATGCAATATTTACGATAAGACTAAATAAAAAAAAGGTAGATCTACCGTAACCAGTGTTATCAGTGAGAGACCCACCTGTGAGGGAGAGGTTGGTGGGTGGAAAATAACTCTTCTCCAAAATGTCCTCGGAGTCGCTTTTGAACTCTAAGACTAGAGAGCTCCTTCCCAGATATGGCAACAGTATTCCATTTCCAGCCTGTTCTTATAAAAGTAGAGGATAGCATGAGTGAAGCGTAGGGAGCTGGTTAAGGTTTCTTTGTTTCGGCCTTGTGTCAGACATAACCGAACTCCCTGCAGCTTAGAAGTTTTATGCAGAATCATTATCAGAAGGTTAGTTGTCGGCAGGTTGGAATATGTGGAATTGCTTAGAATAGCTTAAGAAGAATAAAATATACATTTTTCATGTTAAAATATAAATTGATTAAAAGGAAAGAATAACACGTTGTAGAAGTTAATGTTCAATTAGAAGCATTTTTAAGAAGTCATGAGTAGAGTTCGTGTTCAATGATAAAGTTGAGTTAAGTGTATAGAGAGTTGAAGAAATTATTCGTAGTAGTAATTGTTGAAAGAGATAAGAGAAATAGGACAATGTTCGAGTCGCTTGAAGCTGAAGTTACATTTTAGATGCTTGTCTCGCGGCTCCAATCTGACTCTCTGACT
This sequence comes from Ascarosepion bandense, assembly GCA_037127315.1. Classification (NCBI taxonomy): domain Eukaryota; kingdom Metazoa; phylum Mollusca; class Cephalopoda; order Sepiida; family Sepiidae; genus Ascarosepion; species Ascarosepion bandense. The sequence continues at coordinate 739,119 of JBBBDQ010000351.1, read as the reverse complement.
GACTGACGTTGAAGTCCTTTTATTGTAATCTAGATTTTGCGCACTTACTTGCGAAGTTCTTTTTGATCTTGCAAGTCGCTCCCATTCGTCAAAAATCATTTTAACGCTTACTTGCGAAATCTGGTTACGATTTTTTTTCGTTAAGCACATGGTCAATCCTTTTTCTATTTGGGAAAACCAGGATTTCACACGTCATTGTGAATTTTTGTGAAAGTGAAGACAGTTGATTTTAATTAATTTCTTATCCGCTACATGGGGAGTCGGACACTTACTAAAGCGGAAGAGGGAGCCGATCATTTTACCTGCATCTTTAGCGATGGGTCATATATAGGAATTCCACTTGAGGTTGGGTGTGAGCCTGAGGCTCAATATCCTCTCAAGGTACGGGGCCTCCTCAGGGGGATATCCGTTCATCGTGACTAGTGGTAGTTTGGGATCTGATCGGCGGTGATGAAATGTAATCAGTTGGGTTTTTGAGGCATTGAATGTAACCAGCTAGTTTTTTCCTCACTGGGTAGTGTTAAATCGAAAGAGAGGTCATCTGTCAATCTCTGATCGTCAAGAATTTTGGAGGTGCGCCTGTGTATCATCGTATCTTTAGCATAAATGCTTAAAAATGATCGGAGTATATTCTTAGGTAGATTATTTATGTAAATCAGAAAGAGGGTTGGTCCGAGAAGTGACCACTGGGTGACGCCTGCATTGACCGCCCGGACCTCGGAGGATTGGCCGTTAATATTTACCCTCGGGGATTTTTTTTTCTTTTTTTATAAGCGTTTCACCCCGAGCAAGGCATGTCACTGCCACTACTGCGCAGGGGGGCTACATAGAGTGGAGAAAGGATGATTAAATGTCAGAGGGTGGGTGATAGGCAGGTGGGGATACCGAGAATGGTTAAATATAGGAAATGTCAGAGGGTAGGTGATAGGCGGGTAAGGATACCGAGAATGAGGGTTGGGTAGATGAGAGTGTTCTGAGAATAATTGGGAGTTAGTGATAGGTGTCTATTGACCCAACATTTAAACACCTGGAGATTGTAGCTGTCGGGAAAGCAGAGTTGTGGAAGGGAGTTCCACAGGCGGGAAGCGCGAGAAAAGAAGCTGTTGGAGTAGAATTTACGGTTACATCTTATTTGTTTAACTGTAAAAGGGTGGGACCTAGTTGCTAATCTAGTATCTCGTGTAAATTCGTGCTTAGGCGGTTACCAGTGCTCTAAGTTCATCGGAGCAGAAGCCATGAAAGTACTTGTAGAAGAAGCACAGGGAAGCCACATCACGCCGGTGAGAGAGTGGTTGCAGCCGGTCTGCCAAGTTAGTATCAACCACGTTACAGATCCTCCTTTGTATTTTGTCAAGAAGCCCAAGGAGAGCAGCAGGGGCACCCGACCAGATATAGCAGCAATATTCAATACACGGGTGGATGGTAGATTTGTATATGTGCAGAATAGATTCAGGTAGGAAAAACTTCCGGGCCCTGCACAGAGAGCCGACTTTCATAGCGGCAGATTTGGCAAGGAATTCGATATAGTCATTCCATTTGAGGTCCGCCGAAAGTGTAAGGCCAAGGAGGCATAGTATTTTACTCTCTGGGAGGCTAGCCTGGCCCATGCTAATGGGAGGTAGATGCGATTGTCTATGGTGGTTAGTTGATAACAGCTTCATTTTAGAAGCATTGAAATTTACTAGCCATTTCCTACCCCAGGCCACTACGGATTGGAGGTCCTTTTCAAACACGGCAGCGAGGTTCGCTTTGTCGCCCACACCTGGTTTTATTTTATGGGAAACTTAGTAAATAACCGAACAGCGTGAAAGGTATAAACAAAAAATTCCGATTGGAGTGAGTCCTTTTTAATTCGTGCTGGCGAATGTCGGTTCAGCTGGGTAGTTAATAATTTGAATGTCGGAACTTGATAGCAGTTGTATGCATGTTTATTTTAAAAACTTATTGCGGACGTCAGGCTGCTGTTTTCTCGGCCCTAAGGAGAGCAGAAAAATGCCTTAAGCAGACGACTGCACTTCTTCACATGACACGCTGATTTCTCCGGAGGTCTCTTCTCTCTTTCTGTCTCTCGGCTGTCTGTTTATATCTGGTCTGGCTAACACACAAAAATAAGGGCGGTGTACTCCAAGAAGAATCAAAAAGCTTAATATAGTGACAGGGGAGTGACTAAAAAATTTTGGAATAGGAAAATATTTAAGGCTGGACCATTCAAGACAAAAGCTAAGATAAAAAACTAGAGAGATTGAGAAACTTGACAAGGGCCTAACAAAAGTGAACGCCAAGATTAGGCCGAAAACGACACTAACATTAACTAAGTAACCAAAAGAAGATCAGCTTAACCAGCGTTAGGGTCCAACAGGAATTCACTTCATTTTAAATCTAGAAATATCAAGATTGGTCCGATTGACACGAATTAGAACCGCAAAGTGAACCCACCTTTCAATGAAATCTGCTGAAAGAAACGCTTTCTAGCAGTTATAAACTTTATTCTGAGCTCAAAAAATTCAGTCAGATCCTGATGAGAAAAGTGTTCGTCCCGTAAGTCCCCGTCACTAATCCGTGTCACCCATTGCACCATAATTGTAACGAAACGCATGAATTACCTCGGAATTCGAAACGAGCGCGAACGTGTCTTGCCTGTAAGATAATAACAAAAAAGAAAGATGGCCGCTATTGAAGATACAATTTATGCGTGCCCATCTCATCCAAAACGAGACGATATTTGCACACATGCAAATTTTAGCCGTCTTGGAATGGCATAAAAAGCGGATGCCAGCACTGCTGAGAGAGCGGATTTTTTCGGTGGATTGTGTGTGTCGAAGTTGCGGATTGACAGTCAAACTGACAAAGAGGAAGGAGAAGCGGATTAGCTGGTGTCTGGTTTCACAACTGCCCTGTATAACGGGCCGAGAAAAGAAAACCTGAAATCCATTTCCTTGAGGCAACCAAAGAAAGAAAGAAAAATAGCTAGCCTGCCGGCGAGCGAGCGTCGCACTGCACTCCCCACCCCATCATCATTTATCTTTGTTTTATACACTACAATTACCGATCATCTGGTTTAAAGTTGCGTCCTTTTGTTTGGGTAAGAATGATCAAGACTGGTAGGAAAGAACAAACATTTAACATATTTCTAGGCTTACTAAAGGCTTACTAACATCTTGATTCGGATTTTTTTTCAGCAGATAGCACAAAAGACACACTTTTTCGAGAAAAGACTTGGTTTTCTTCTTCCTATCCACAGACTCCAGTGAAAAATTATTGAATCTTGAATTATCACATTTTTACTATCATAATTAAATATTTGGGTTGGTGTATTTCCCAATAGATTTCAAGTATGCGCCCAATACGCTTTATTTAAATCTAGATTTTTTTATTTTATTTGTTAAGATAAAATTCGTTAGACTGGTGATATAGAAGATCAAGGCATGATATTTCATTTTCGGTGAGGGATGCGAATTGGCGGATGGGGAGAGTTGGTACGGCCTGGAGTTGTGCGTGTGGGGGGGGGGGGGTCGACCGAGGTTACTGGTGATGTTGTTGAGCTTGCCTACTGGTCCGCGACTCAGTATTTACCGAAGTCCTTCTCACAAACGTGGGATGTGACACAAGGTCGATTTTTAACGTAGGGAAAAAGCGCCTACACTCAGGCAAAAACTCTCCATAAACCTCGCATACTAAGGGCCGAGCTCTTGTCAACTTTTCCACAGACGAGACTAAGATCTTTAGGATAATCTCGTCTGAGTTCCTCTCCGCAAGAAGGCAGAGAGTCCGACAAGGATAGAGCTTTCCGAGATTCTGCTTGACAGTCATGAGTTGCGTTCTTAAAAGCAGAGAGAATGGGTCATGACTCAGTGGTTTGTCAACCTTGCTTTAGCAGCAACGTTCGTGATTGGACTCCATTTGATTTGTATTATTTTTTGGAGGCTATTTTGTGAGCTGGATGTGATGCTCGAAGTCCCTGTACAGAAAGCAACTTTTTAAAATTTTTGTTTTGCCTTGTAAGCGTTCACATACGACCGACAAATTTTCATGTCGAGTGAATCAGAAAGAGATATTGTTTGTATGACAGTATAATAGCAATAAAAATCAGGCATAATTATTTCATGTCGAGTGAATCAGAAAGAGATATTGTTTGTATGACAGTATAATAGCAATAAAAATCAGGCATAATTATTTATGTGAGAACTTATGAGAGTAAGTACAAGTTATCATAAGGTTTATTATTATCTAAGTAATTATTGTTCATACAACCAATGTATCACATCATTTTTTTAGTCAAAATTTTCCAATAATCAGAAAAAATTAAGAGAGGAAAAAGTTATTTAAAAAAAGAGGTTATCATAATTTACATCACGACTATTGTCCTCATTTTTTTGTTGTTATTTATGTTCTGACGATTGCGTTCGCCATAGATTAAATAAACGTTATTTAATCAAAATTTTAATCTGTCAACCATTTTTAGGAATATCTCGTCAAGTTATTAATTAGTACTCTTCAATTATTGTTTGCACGGTTTCCACTGTGCTAGCTACCTAGTTCAGGAATTGAACTCACAATTACTATATAAACAAATTCATGAACCATCACTTTAATCCTTGAGGCTAGTGATTAGTCGTAATTATTATTTGGTTATCATTAATTAAAATATTTTCATTTCGATAATGTCCTATTTTCTTGTTACAACGTTTCAGCCATTATACACTCCAGTCTTCTTCAGTCGTCTGTTGATTCAGGTTCTTCTTTTTCTGTGTGCCATGTCCCTTCAGGACGTAGGCGATCATGGCTCTCAGCACACTTTTTCCTGTTACCCCACCCAAACCCCGCTCTTCCATCCACCTGCTCAAGCCCTTCAAATATGTTATCCACTGCTTTCTCCTGTCTCTCTTTCCCTCTATCTGACCTGTGAGTATCAGATTCTTCAAGCCTTCCTTCCTCATTACATGTCCCAATAACATGGCTCTCCGCACACTTTTTCCTGTTACCCCACCCAAACCCCGCTCTTCCATGCACCTGCTCAAGCCCATCAAGTATGTTATCCGCTGCTTTCTCCTGCCTCTCTTTCCCTCTATCTGACCTGTGAGTATCAGATTCTTCAAGCCTTCCTTCCTCATTACATGTCCCAATAACTTCAGCTGTCTCTTCCCGATGATCAGTATTAATTTCCTTTTCGTTTCCATCCTTTCTAAAACCTCATCATTGCTCGCATGCTCGGTCTATGATATTCGCATCATCCTTCTACTTCAGGGAATTTTGGATTAAACTCTTTATTTAATCTATAGCGGTAGATTGTTCTCATTCTGCTGTCCCTGTCCAGCTCGTATCATTGTGTTGTTCGTATATAGTACCGCTCAGCCATTGCTTACCCTGTTTAACCACTAAGTCTACCGGACACAGGGACTGAACTCACAATTACTGTCATCAAATTCATAAACCATCACTTTAATTCATGAGACAGAGTTGAGAAAATATAGGTTAGCAAAATCCGTAGGTTTTGTAGATTGTCAGGTGATGTAATGTATAGTGGCTTAGAATAAGAATTAGTTAAATCTCTTAAGCACAAATTCCTTTAGAAATTCCTCCATGTCATTTTCTAGATATGCACTAAAATGTAGGAATTGTACCTGGAAAAATATTTTTTCTCAAAAAATTGTTAATCCAATATTCGCTTGCAAAAAAAAAAAGAAAGTTTCTTCCAATCCAAAGTACGTTTCAGCTTTAAATAACACATGAAATTTTGATAAACCATAAAAACCAAACCAAATTAATCTGCAGCTTACATTCACACAGTTAACAAGCCTCCATACCAACATGGCTACCCGGTGATCTGCTTCTTCATGTGCCGTGTCCTTTCAGGACGTAGGCGATCATAGACTTCCACTTGGCTCTCTGTCTTGTCGCTCTCAATAATTTTTCTCTTGGTATCTCTTCTAAGTCCCGTTCCACCATCCATTTGCTCAGACCTAACAAGAACGCCTTGCGCTGCTTTACCCTGTCTCTCCTTCTCTTTATCCGACATGTGAGTATTAAGTTCTATAGGCCTTCCTTCCTCATTACGTGTCCCAGGAACCTCATTTGTCTCTTCCTGATATTTAGTATACGCACGGGGATTTATAAAGCATTCGTAATGCTCACAATTAGCCAAGAAAGAAAATATCTGAATGCTTACAATTAACTCACATACCTCATCTGGGTAGTTCATCTATTTTTTTTAATAATTGTTTCGCCCCAAGTAAGGCATTTTACTGCCACTGTTGTGCAAGGGGTTACATAAGAGGAATGTTATGAGAAAGAGTGACAGGTTACAGGCGGTGTCAGGAGGAGGGTAAGAGAAGCATGAGAATACTGAGGAGAGTGGAATGGATGGAGAAAAGAGTATGAGAGAGAGGATGCAAGTTAGTGAGACAAGAGATGACTATTGACTTTTCATTTGGATTCTTGGAGATTGTAGCTGTCGAGAACACAAGTAAGCGGAAGAGAATTCCACAGGCGGGAAGTGTGAGAAAAGAAGCTGGTGGAGTATAATTTGTGTTTACAATTTATTGGTTTCTCAGTGAAAGGGTGGGACCGATCTGCTAATCTTGTGGCTCGAGGAAATTCATACATAGGGTGCACCAGTGCACTTCAAATACTTTCACGGCTTCTGCTCCGATGAACTTAGCTGTTCATCGGAGCAGAAGCCGTGAAAGTATTTGAAGAAGAGACACAGGAAAGCCACACTGCTTCAGTGAGAAAATGACTGTATCTGAGCTGCTATGTCGGGATCGATCACATTACAGATTCTCCGTTGGATTCGGTCGAGGACACCTAAGTGGATAGCAGGAGCACCCGACATGACAGAAACTGTAAGTGGTGCGAGTATGTTTCAATTTAATCAGTAAACTACCATTTTCTGTTACACGTTCTATCATCTTAATATCGTATCATATGCTTTCCATGGAATTAGCGAAAGCAAAAGGCTTGCAACATCTGCGAGAAAAGGAATGTGCATAGCAGGGTGTGTGCTTTAGCTGTGAAGGTTCGAACTGGTGGAATTAAGGAATGTAGTTTATCTAAACACTCTGCACAGAAATAGGGGCTAGCCAAATACCGTTGTATAGAATTTTATTGAGAGATGTAGCATTCATTTTTTAATTGTTTCACCCCAAGCAAGGCAATAAAGCCACTATGAACTTTTCAATCACTCAGTCGTTCACGCAAGTGGTGGATTTCCCTACGCATTTTCCCAATAGCCCTCATGGACTCGGCTCATTGCTAGATTTGTTTCACATCTTTCCCTGACACATGTCACACCATGCAGCTCTACCCCCTTGGCAACTATGATCATGCTGTGGTTTCCGTTAATATCTATTTCCACTCCCCTTTCTTCCAGGAACGCCCAACCTACAGAATATCCTACTGCTATCAAAGAGTGGACTGGGAGTCATTCGGAGATTTCCTTTGAACAAAGTTTTTAGTCTCCCTGTTGAAGACTGTGCATCTGAGATCTCCTCTGGGGTGAAAACCGACATGGGTGCTTTCATCCCATCCAGGAAATTTATCTTTTCTTTTGAGTGCCATGTCTTTTCCATATGTAAACGATCATGGCTCTCCATGGATTCCTTTTCTTTATTATCTGCGAAATGCCATGTCCATCAGAATGTAGGCGATCATGGCACTCTACACATTCCTTTTCTTTATTATCTGTGAAATGGCATGTCCCATCAGCATGCAGACGATCGTGGCTTGCCGCAGATTCCATTTTCCATGAATTGCTACGTTTCCTTAACAAAGACTAAAGTGCTTCCTTCTTTATGGGTTTAAATTAAAAATTTTCTTTTGCATAGACTAGTTCTCACCCAAAGATTGAGAGCAAAGTCAACCCTACTAATTAATCCATAGTTTGGAAGAGAAGAGATAAATTGATTCCTTTCCAAATGGCATTATGCAAACAAACTCGGCTTGCTACTTTCAATTTCTCTGCTGATAATCTTTACACTACTCACACATTCTAATATCACCTCCCAGAACTTAATATACCAAGTCAGAACACAACTGGGTTAAGTTTAAATACACAAGAAGAAGAATATTCAGCGGACCTGAAGGAGACTACCACCGCCTTTAAATTTGTTGTTTTTCAATTTTTTTTTTTTTACTTTTCTCAACGCAGTCTTACCAATGATTACTTAAAGTTTCCAATTATCAAAAGAAATTTGGAAAAATTTCAATATTTAAATAATTTTAAGAGGGGGCTCAGTTTCTCATATGACGTTATAGTAATTCGATCCTCCATTTTGGAAGCACTCGCGTTGAGGTTGCTTTGTTTGTTTTTTGGGGGACAAGTTGTTGCTTTTGTTTTTGTCTTTTTCAAGTTTTCTTCAGTTTTTATGATGGCATCTTCCTTGGAAACTCCAAGAATGGTTTTATTCAAGAATTTTGCAAAGGATTCAGTAGTTGAATATGCACAAGCAAAAAAGTTAATTGCACAGGGTCGATTTACTATAAGGTTGTATGAAAAACTGACCTTCCCTCTTAAAATTATTTTAAATATTGAAATTTTACAATTTTTTTTTTTTTTGTTAGTCAGAAAGTTTAGAGTTTAATAGATAATATTGCACTGAAAAAAGTAAAAAATTTGATAATCAACAAATTTACAGGTGTTGGTACTGTTGTACTGGCAAGTGGTTCCAAAATGGAGGATCAATTTACTATAACGTTGTATGAAAAACTGATCCCCACCTAAAATTGTTTAAATATTGAAATTTTTCCTTTTTTTTTTTTTTTTTTTTTTTTTTTTTTTTTTTTTTTTTTTTTTTTTTGTCAATTAGAAAGTTTAGGGTGTAAAAAAAATGAAAAACAACAAATTTAAAGGTGGTGGTAGTCTCCTTCATGTCTGCTGAATTTTCTGATACAAAGTAAGAGAAGATAATGATATAGTCAATACATGACATCCCACATTGCTTCAAACAGAAAGTTAGGAATGAAACCACATAAATTAGAAGGTTATATTAGGGGCGATGCTAGTCTCTTCGAAAGTATTACACTGCGCCTATTCAGCCTCACTCTCACAGCCAACCTCAAGTTGAATAATTTCATCAAATCAATAGCTACAGCTACTGCTAAGAAGGTCAGACCATTGTGTCGAGTCAAAAGTTTTTCTCATCAGAATCCATCTTGCACATATTGTTATGGAAAAACACACCTATTCCTCAGATAATGGACTCTCCCTCTCATTAATAAGAGTTAACAGGAGAAGTTCTTGAGAGTTCTTTAGAGTTCTATTGTAGAACTACTAGTTAGTTCCAGTTTGGACATCGTTGGACTAAGGCAGTTGATATTAGTCGGCAGTTAGCCAAATACTAAGGAGTCAGCTTTCAGTGGAAGATTACCAAGTTCCTAACATTTTGGGTACGTTAAGTCAATTAGCAACTGATATAGCATGATTATAAACTTCAGTGCAAAAACTACTTCACAACAGCTCATACAAACCTACTATTTGTTCATACATTGAATATTGTTGCCATATTTACCATATCTGGTCAGAAACTTTTGATATTTATTTCAGGGTGCACAACAAATCCCAAAGGATGATCTGCAATGTAATCAATCTTGATTTGGCAGCTTCAGCCAATTTCTCACCATTGGGATGTGGCTTCTTTTTTACAAATATTTTCACAGCTTATCTCCCTGGTACCCACTCTACATGAATTTACTCGTGCTACTAGCCTGGCAACTAGGTCCCACACTTATGCAATGAAAACAGGCAAATGCAACCACTCTTCTACTTTATCAGTTTCTTTTCTTGCACTTCCTGCCTTTGGAAATCCTTTCTGTACACTTGCTTCCCTGATAGTTACACTCCCCAAGAGTTTAAGTTCAATGTCAATTGTTACCTTTTACTCCCTTTATTCCCCTATTTCTCTTATCCTTTCTCTGACACCCACTGTATCTTGTTCCTTTTTCTTTTCACCCTTCTATCTTGTAACCCTCTTGCACACCAGTGACAGTACTACCTTACTTGGGGTAAATTGTTAAAAAAAAATATATGCATAATATGAATAAAACATATCATATGAAGTGAATATCATGATAATAGCTAAAAAACTGATCCTTAACTGGGAGAGGTTAAGATTTTAGCATTCAAGGAAGCACACCTGCAGGAGCCTATTTCATAAAGTGGCATAATTCAGTAGCAATTAAAATACGAAAATGACTCAGCAGCATTCTACTGAGATTTCTCATATGGTAACTGGTGGAGAGTATTGAAAAAAAAATTGGAACAGTTGCTAATTTTTCAAACCAACTCCAAATTTCAGACAAGCATTATTTTAATACTTGAATTTATTCATCATGCATCCTCTACAACTTATTGAATAAGATATGATGAAATGTTTCAATTCAATTAATCAAAAAATAGATTTTTATAGCATGGAAACACCTCTTAATTGCTGTTGTTCTCAGGTCCACCCTGACCTGGAGTGGTAGCACCTGCTAGGGTCCCAGCTATGGGCAAATAGTAAGCCCCTAAACTGGGGTCAAAACACTATAAAAGTATAAAAATAGACTTTTATAGAAATATATACATTTTTTAAGAAAAAATATGACCAACATTACATTTTTGAAGAAAAAATTATTACCATAACACATTTTTGAAGAAAAAAATATTCTCAGCAAAACATTTTTGAATACAGAACTAGAAGATATTTTCATTTTTCTAAAATAAAAAAGAATAAAAACAAAAAATTTTCATTAAAATCTAACTAAATCAACCTTCTCACTATAACTGAACATTAAAAAGAAATATCTTAAAACCCCACCTTTTTGGCATTAAATGACCCACAGTGGTGTTGATATGCCATTAAACAAAATTCAAACCAAACTAAAACAAGTGTGAGTCAATAAATTCTTAAACTTGTAGTTATTAACTGAATTTTGAGGAAAAAAAATATTCACTGTATGATGTACACTATTTCACTAAGTGCATTGACAAAGAAAAACATCTGAATTAAAAAATACACAGCCACAAAAAGACACACCCACATATTAGGCAGATACATTAAAGGTATCCGACTTTATAGTGGCTTTTTCTCTGATCATTGTTATAAAACACAATATAATTTTTATCTTTTTATCATAATTTCAATTGCAAATATTAAGTATAGACACTTGTTTAAGAATGAAACATTGTGACTGCTGTTGAACTGGAAACAACACAAGCATGGAAGACATTGTGTTTAAGAATGAAACATTGTGACTGCTGTTGAACTGGAAACAACACAAGCATGGAAGACATTGTGTTTAAGAATGAAACATTGTGACTGCTGTTGAACTGGAAACAACACAAGCATGGAAGACATTGTGTTTAAGAATGAAACATTATGACTGCTGTTGAACTGGAAACAACACAAGCATGGAAGACATTGTGTTTAAGAATGAAACATTGTGACTGCTTTTGAACTGGAAACAACACAAGCATGGAAGACATTGTGTTTAAGAATGAAACATTGTGACTGCTTTTGAACTGGAAACACAAGCATGGAAGACATTGTGTTTAAGAATGAAACATTGTGACTGCTTTTGAACTGGAAACAACACAAGCATGGAAGACATTGTGTTTAAGAATGAAACATTGTGACTGCTTTTGAACTGGAAACAACACAAGCATGGAAGATATAGACTTGAAAAATTCTTTGAAAAATATTCCCATGCCTGCAGTTCATGAAAATAAGATAATGTTTGAGAGCTTTCATCAAACACAAAGCTGAAGATATTTTATGCATATACTTTAATTGAATTCTATACTTAAATGATATTATCATAAATTTTAATTTATATCTGAAGTATTCACTTTTTGAAAAAATATACATGCTTTTTTTTTCTCGGCATGACTTTTTTCTTTTAGTTTCCAATATCAAATCACCATATTAAATTTTATTTTGAAAAATTTATTTCATATATATAAATCTCTGTAGCAGAAAAGATGTAAGTCAGTAGTATGAACACAGGAAACATCCTTGTAACGAATTTTGGTTTGGTACACCATGCGAGAATTATGCTTAAAGTACACTACCAGCCATAATTATTAGGCCACCCCAGTTTTAAAAAAAAATGATGAACTTCATAGTATTTTTAGTATTGATTGTCAAGTGGATAATTCTAAATAAAAATAGAATGGTTCTTTTGTTAATACTGCACAATAACATGTCCATCAAATGAACTGTTCTGATGTCCAGTTTTTGTGCTCTCTTCCCCATACTAGTCTCTTATTATTATTGGCTGGCCAAGGCAATGGCTTTCTGGCTGCTTTGTAAAATTTTACAAAGTAATAATAAAAAAAGAACTATTCCATTTTCATTTAGAATTATCCATTTGGCAATAAATACTAAAAAATAGTATGAAATACATCATTTCTTTGAAAAAAATGGGGTGGTCTAATAATTAAAGCCAGTAGGGTATATATATATATATATATATATATATATATATATATATATATAGCAAATCTACAGGGTGCGATGGGTAAATTGTCGCTATTTGCTTTGTAACATTTTGCAAAGAAATAACAAAAGAACTATTCTATTTTCATGTACAATTATCCACTTGGCAATAAATACTAAAAAATAGTATGAAATACATCATTTTTTAAAACACTGGAGTTGCCTAATAATTATGGCCGATAGTGTATATATATATAAAATCTACAGGGTGCGATGAGTAAATTGTCGCTATTTGCCTTGTAAAATTTTCCAAATGAATAATAACAAAATAACCATTCTATTTTTATTTACAATTATCCACTTGGCAATAAATACTAAAAATAGTATGAATACATCATTTCTTTGAAAAAAAAATGGGGTGGCCTAATTATGGCCGGTAGTGTAGACGAAAACCGATCTGTCGAATCAACAAGAACTCTCTTTTTTATATGTTCTCACCAAGCCAGAGAATTTGCATATTGGGCATGCTGTCAGCCTTGATCTGACTTACTGATGCATGTGCCTTGTCATTTCAGCGTCGGTGCTCGGAGAATCTGCATCGTGAGCAATTTGCTCGCCCATATAGGCTACACTACTCTAGCCTGCGTGGATCTTCTTTTTTTTTCTTTTTTTTTTAATCATTTTACCCCAGGCAAGGCGGTACCACCACTGATGTGCAAGGGGCTACACAAGAGAGTTAGTTTTATGCAGGAGGAAAGTGAAAAGAAAGATGAACCAGCTACAGGCAGCATGAAAGAGCAAGAGAAGGATATGAACACAGGAGTGAAGACAGTTGTGAAGGTAGAAAGAAAGGAAAAGAACAAGATACACTGGGTGATGTAGAAAGGTTTGATTTCATTTGCTTTATATATTTGGCTCTTTAAATAGATAATACTATTTACATCAAGCCCTCCACCTTGATCAATTTTAATATTAATTAAATGAATATGAATAAGATCGGGTTTGGGATTTTACCTATTTGCTCATCCTTTTTTAAGTAATATATATATATATATATATATATATATATATAAATCTAAACTTATTTATAAATGGAATTTTGTGTGTGTGTGTGTCCGTTACCTATAGACTCTGAAACGGCTGAACCGATTTTCTTGAAAATTTACACAGTTGTACTATAAGCATCTGCGAGTGTTCTTAGCTAGGTTTTGTGTCAAGGTACCCCCCAATAAATATTGAAAATTGATAATCAAAAAATCAGGTTGTAGAAGGAGTGGTTCAATTTTAATCAAATTTGATACACTCATAGACAAAGACATAAGAAACAATATTCAGAAGTTTCAAGGTTGTAGTTCTTACAATAGTGCAGAAAATCGATTTTATATATATATATATATATATATATATATATAAAAGGCAAGATGTTTGTGTGTGTGTGTCTGTTTATCTGTCTGTATGCCCTTTATACAAATCCACAATTTTTATCCGATTCTTACCAAACTTCACACAAATATTCTTTAGGCTGTGTCTGAGCTCCAGAACCATGGATTAGTTTTAAAGCTTTCATTACACCCAAGAAACACTGGGCTATACTGCTAGTATATTATACAAACAATCACAAATACACATTGCCATACAATGCCCACTTAGATATGCAATAATTTTCACATATATATAATAATAATAATTTTCATAATATATATATATATATATATATATATATATATATAGATATCTCACAACCAATCACAAATAAACATTACCATACTATGCCCATTTAGATATACAATAATCTTAACGAACTTACATACATATAGAATTATCTGTGGTTTTAATGCATGTGATATGTGACTGACCAATGAGTTTTGACCTAAACAAAACTGAAAATACCAGAGTTTCTGTTTTTTCATTTGTTTTCTCTCAATCTCTGACAAAGTTTTAATAAAAGTGAAGCACTTTAGATTGATAAACAATTACTTTTGGAAAACAGTGAGAACTTATTCAAGATCTTTATATAAATATAACAACACCTACCAACCCCTAAACCAAAGACACCATTATCACCAGACCTTTCAAGATTAATAGATTAACCTATCATGAACTCTGCCAAAAACAAACACTTAACCTCAACACCAGTAAAAAGGTCAACAGAACTCAAAATACAGACCAACCCCTCTTACACCTGAAAATAACAAATCCAACACAAATAAACGGTCTTTTCAACTGGATAATTCTTATTTCTAAAAAAATTACCTGAGGATGAAGCCAAAACATAATGGGCTGGCTTCGAAACATGAGAAATTTTTTGTGTAGTGATACTATGAATTTAAAAACATTGTAACAACCATTACAGTATAAAAATATATATATATATTTGTAGAGAGTGAGAGATAGATAACAAATTCAATAACGCAATAGAGAAACACATAATGCACCATTTACAAGCATATATAAATTGCCAAGCCAAAACATAACACACATGGCTCGAAGAGTGCATTTAAGTATAAAACAGACTATCACTATATTGGGTATTGAACTCAATGCCTACTTTAATATTTACACTAAAAGATTACAAATATATTTTACACTTATTCATTTTTATTTTAAATATAACATACCATAAACTATATTTTGATCATATATATATAGATGGATACATGGAAAGATAGATAGACATTAATTTAAGTGTGCTAAAAAGAAGTCAACACAATAAAAAGCAATTAACAACGTGCAGACACTGCAGTATACTAAATAGAGGTCAACAGAAAAACAAGCCACAAAAAGCAATAAAATGCAATTAACCATCACCAAAATCATTCTCATAGAAACAAAAAAAGATTTTAAATTACATCAAGCTCTATATAAATAAGAAAATGGTCAAGAAGCAGCCCAATTCTGCTCAGTTAAGTGACAGACTTTGTCACATTAATTAAGCAAATGGTTTATCTAGCCACATTGATGAGCTGTGGTACAGCAAAACAGGCCTGTATGCAGATGATTATATATATATATATATATATATATATATATAACAAAAATGTTGATATTTAAATCCATTGAATAGCCATTTCTATGAGGAAATCCTTGCTTCTTCAGCAATAGTAAAATGAAAATTTTATTTACTCAAATTCAAATGTATTAAAAGATTTTATACCGGTAGAAGTTCAAAAAGAGTCATTTATCCACAGGAAAATAAAATGGGGTGGGATTAGCAATTTTTTTAATTTAAGGAAGTGAAAATGGGAAAGCAGACAGATACCTATGTCACATATTAGAAGACATACTCCACCCCCATACCTGAGTCAAGAGTTTAAAAGTTAAAATTTAGCCATGTCAGAGGGATAGAAGTGGTAGGGGGAACGAAAGGGAAAAAAGTGAAGGAGTGGTTGAATGGGAAGTAAGCTAAGAAAAAAAATTTTTTCTCATAGAAACAAAAAAAAAAACTGCTACCATCAATGTTGAAAAAAACATTGAAAAATTAACCAAAGAGATTTTAGTTTAAATAAATAATGACTGGGACAAATTTTATAGAACAAATTTGGACATACAAATGTAAATATAAATCTTAAATTTTAAATTTAGAATTAAAAATATTTACTTCAAGGGTAGATCTGCAGATCTCAAAAGAATCCATTACTAAAAGTACACACACACACACACACACACACACACACACACACACACACACACACACACACATGCACACACACACACATTCCCAAACATAATTTACTTAAATATCTAAAGGATATTCGCAATTCACAAGTTAAATTTTATTTTAATTATTTTTAAAATTTAAGAAACTAAAATTTAAGGCGACTTAGTATGAAAGGAACCAAATTATTATATATATTTTAAGGGCTTTGCTAAAAATTAACCCTCTAGGGCCATTCATATCATTTGATACAGTATTTCCCTATAAGGAAACATTTGGTATTTCCCTATAAGGAAACATTTGGTATTCATTGACTGAGCAGTCAGTCCTGCTTTCATTTGAAATTTATAAAATATTTCTCTTAAAAAATTTTTCAGGAAAATATTTCTTTCAAGGCTTGTTTTCATACTGTATCAAATATGATACAAATGGCCCTAGAGGGTTAATAATATAATATGATTAAGGCTTCTACTTGTCATAAAGTGGGGGATCAGTTCTATATTGTTATGAAGTAATAAACAGATCCCCCACTAATATGATACAAATGGCCCTAGAGGGTTAATAATATAATATGATTAAGGCTTCTACTTGTCATAAAGTGGGGGATCAGTTCTATATTGTTATGAAGTAATAAACAGATCCCCCACTAATATGATATGAATGGCCCTAGAGAGTTAACCAAAATTAATCTTTTTGTGTAAAAGGTAATATAGATTTAGCATTAAAAATATAAATAAATTTTTTTTTTTTTTAAGGTGGGTTCAACAAAGTTCTATGTATATGTGTATATATATATATATATATATAGAGAGAGAGAGAGTGAGATAGTGATACATGCCAATACTTACCCATATCAGTATGGATTAACATATATACAACCATTTGTGCAAAGAAAAAGTACATTAAACAGATATCCAAGAATGTATTCTAAGTATCCAAGACTATCTTGGTTTGAATCTAATGAGCAAATGTTCAACAAGGGGAAGTAACTCAAAAGAGGATTCCTCATGTCTGCTGGAGCCATTGCCAAAGTTTAACAGAGAATTTTCTTTAATGTTGTATCCATTTTTCTTCTTGACCCAAATCCACTGAGCTTGGTAAGGAAAAACGATCAGCTACATTCAGTACAAACAAAGATTATGCCATGAGACTTGAGACAATATGAAGAGGAAGATAAACAAAGTAGCAACAGTTAATATCAATGTCTTTCTTTTATTCTTAATTCTCTTGGGTTGTACAAACTTGAGCCTAGGTAACTCAAAAAATAAAATATGGAAATCAAAAATAAACAGAAATTAACATTTTAGAATATTTTACCAATTCCTTAACTCTTTTCAGAAAATGTTCAGCACCAAATATGGAGTAGATTTTTGTATCAATTAAGTGCCATACGGGATACAGGATTTAGGCAATCATGTCTCAAAAGAGACATGACTGACCGGGCAGAAGATTATCCCATAGTAGGTTGTCATTGCTTTCTGCGGTTGACTGATTGCCAACCAAGGCTATAGAACCCAAGCTGTCCTATTATTTAACCCATAATTGAAGAGAAGAGATGGATTCATACTTTTCCCAAGAGTATTTGTGCATAAGTGAATGCAAGGAATTCAGCTGGAATTCAAACTCGGCTCCACAATTTGCTGTTCCGAGTCGGTATCCACTGCAACGACAAATCAGGGAGCCGAGTTCGAATTCAAGCTGAATTCCTTCCTTTTTGTATCAGCATTCCTTAAAAATGAAACTAGGACATGAGGGGGGTGTAGCAGATAACAGTTTAGAATTGGAAATCAGAGCTGAGTTCTAATTCAAGTCAGGTTCATTATATTCATTTAAGTGCAAATACCTTTAGAAAAGTTATGAATCCCCCTCTTCTTCAAATATCTTTAAAGCTTGTCAAAGTAGTTACCATGAAAATATCTGTAGAAAAAGAGGGAAGCCACGTCATCTTAGTAAGAAAGTAACTGGAGTTGAGATACCTGGTCACAATTGATTACATTAGAGATATTTCTTTGTAAATTGTTGTAATATAGCATTGAAATAGTAAAAGATGCCTCCCAGAAGCTAAATATAACATTCAAAACAGGAAAAGTTTGAGTTTTGTTTCATGGTATATCAACCTCTGTGGGTTATTTAATGCCAAAAAGGTGGGGTTTTAAGGTATTTTTTTTAATGTTAAGTGGCAGTAAGAAGGTTGATTTAGTCAGATTTTGATGAAAATTTTTTTATTTTATTTTAGAAAACTGAACACATCTTCCAGTTTTGTATTCAAAAATGCATTGTTGGTCATATTGTTTCTTCAAAAATGTATATGTTTCTATAAAAGTCTATTTTTATACTTTCATATGGTTTGGACCCCAGTTTAGGGGTTAAATATTTGCTCATAGCTTGGACCCTAATTGATGTTACCACTCCGGGTCAGAGTGGACCTGAGAACAACAGCAATTAAGAGGTGGTTCCATGCTCCTCACAACCTCCTAATCAGAGGCCTTGCTGCTGGATGCAGTTTACCATCATACCCAGGACAAAAAACAGGAAAAGAGTACGATAATAAGTCATTATTAACATCAATCCTCTTATATGAAAGTGAATATATGCTGGACAATATAACAGACAATTTTTTTAGAGATAAAAAAAAGGGACTTGAAACAAAAGAGATACAATTCTACAGAAGGGTACTGAGAATATTATGGCTGAAACTTGAGCAATGAAGAAGTGTTAAGGAAAATGACAATGAAAAGGATACATTTGCTTAAGATCAGAAACAGACAATTTAAATCGCTGTGATACATGAGGAAAGGGAGATTAGAGAATCTGATACTCACAGGACATATTAAAGACAAAAGGGGCAAATAGAAACAGCAACTAACCTAGTTAAAGAGATTGTGTAAATGGATGGCAGAACAGAGACTGAGAGAGATAATAAGGGATAGGAAGTTGTGGAGAACCATGATCGCCCATTTCTAAGGAGACATATAGAAAGGATATACCTATGATAAAGTTTAATTTATAAATTAATAATAATCCTCCCTCTTATAATAAAGGCTGTTATATATTGTCATCCGCAGACAGATCTGTTTTGCTGTATCACAGCTCATCAGTATGGTTAGACTCCGATTGCTTTTTAACCCAGGATTGAAACCCAACCGAATTGGCGTCAGTCAGCAATTCTACCTCTGGGCTATTGGCGTTCGGTGAAAGAAGGCAGACTTTTTAGCGCGTATATTATCATTATACACGCCCAATAGCCAGAGTGCTCTAATTCATTTACAGGGTGTCCATAACGTTTGTGTGCGCTTTAAAAAATTTGAAATTTTATTTGTATTTGATAGAAATCACAAATACAAATAAAGTTATGAATTTTTTAAAGTGCACACAAACTTTATGGACACCCTGTATATCCCTCCAGTCATGTACATAGAGAGAGAAACAATAGTGAGTTAGCATCAGTTCAGTTCATTCTCTTTACTACAAGTTTTGAAAGCTCTTGCTGTTAAGTCCACTATTTAATAGATCCTTATTATTTTATTTTTGGCAATAATTATGTCAAGTAGTGAAGAAAATATATATATATATATATATATATATATATATATATATATATATATATACAGTAGTGAGCATAAAGATCAGAACAATGTTAAGAAAAAGTCTAAATATGAAATCACTTTTTATTTTAAAGCTTCAAAGAACATTTTATGAAGGAAAAAAAGGATATAAAAGTAAATTAT
This sequence comes from Ascarosepion bandense, assembly GCA_037127315.1. Lineage (NCBI taxonomy): Eukaryota > Metazoa > Mollusca > Cephalopoda > Sepiida > Sepiidae > Ascarosepion > Ascarosepion bandense. The sequence goes on along the minus strand of JBBBDQ010000351.1, from coordinate 719,323 downwards.
ATAATTCCAAAATATAAAGTTCAATAAACTTATTTTGATAAAGTTATAAGAATAATTATGTGACATTTGAAAAAAATAGACGATCAAAAACATCGGAATGATTAAATAAATCCATAAAATTTAATAATTATTTTGCATTATTGAAAATTTTTTTAGGGTAAGAATATAAAATCGGGTATATATTTGTTGTATCATGGAATGAAGAGATACACAGAGAAATGTAGATAAACCACTTTATTACCAGAGTGGTACAACCAAGATGTATATACAATATTTACAGTCTCTTTACTACAAGTTTTGAAAGCTCTTGCTGTTAAGTCCACTATTTAATAGATCCTTATTATTTTATTTTTGGCAATAATTATGTCAAGTAGTGAAGAAAATATATATATATAGTAGTGAGCATAAAGATCAGAACAATGTTAAGAAAAAGTCTAAATATGAAATCACTTTTTATTTTAAAGCTTCAAAGAACATTTTATGAAGGAAAAAAAGGATATAAAAGTAAATTATATAATTCCAAAATATAAATTTCAATAAACTTATTTTGATAAAGTTATAAGAATAATTATGTGACATTCGAAAAAAATAGACGATCAAAAACATCAGAACGATTAAATAAATCCGTAAAATTTAATAATTATTTTGCATTATTGAAAATTCTTTTAGGGTAAGTATATAAAATCCGGTATTTTACTAAATTACACCAGCTTTTTACTGGCTCTTGCATTGTAAACATGGTGAACCGGGCGATAGTTTAGTCTATCTACTCCAATTGAAAAAACAAAAAGGAAAAGGAGTGAAAAGATTGGAAACGAAAGCCGGAAACCACATCCTAAACAGGGAACAAGGGATGAGCCTCTTCACCTGTTCAATAGACGTGGGTGGAGTGTGAACCGGGTGATAGTTTAGTCTATCTACTCCAATAGGAGAATCCCTACAACTGTGTCTATATATTATTGTTTCATTTTATCCACCCTTGTCACAGAAATAAATGAACTGCTTCAATGCCATATAAATATCAATTCTCAATTAGCATCTGACGATGTTAATTGTGATACCGGTGAGGAATATATATATATACAGTAGCGAGCATAAAGATCAGAACAATGTTAAGAAAAAGTCTAAATATGAAATAACTTTTTAATTTAAAGTTTCAAAAAACATTTTATCATGGAAAAACGAAGGATATAAAAGTAAATTATATAATTCCAAAATATAAAGTTCAATAAACTTATTTTGATAAAGTTATAAGAATAATTATGTGACATTTGAAAAAAATAGACGATCAAAAACATCGGAACAATTAAATAAATCCATAAAATTTAATAATTATTTTGCATTATTGAAAATTTTTTTAGGGTAAGAATATAAAATCGGGTATATATTTGTTGTATCATGGAATGAAGAGATACACAGAGAAATGTAGATAAACTACTTTATTACCAGAGTGGTACAACCAAGATGTATATACAATATTTACAGTCTCTCGCACTAGAGGTGTTACATCCCAAAGCCCATGATAATGACAACACCCCTGTGCTAAGTGCACATTGTCTTTTATACATCTGGGCAATCGAATGTCACATGGTACAAGCCACAACACAACAATGTCTTGTCATCTTAGACAGCATATTGACATAAATATTTTGCCATCATTTTTGACAGCACAGGCTCACTAATATCTAGTATTAGAACAATTATACTGTAAAAGAGGTTTTTTGATAGAAGATTCATTCATTTACAATGCCCACCTTGATATGTCAATAGGGTTGGGTTGAAGCTATAGAGAGATGGTTTATGTTTATTAATTCGGCCTTGTCTGAAACATAACTCCCTACAACTTCAGAAGGTTGATTGGTTATATGGATTTGTGGAAGAATAAAAATATACATTTTGCATCTAAAATAGAAATTTATTAATGGAAAAGAATAACATGAATTGTAGAATTTAATGAGAAAGTTAAGGGTATCAAGAGTTGTAGAAATGTTCGTAGTAGTAAATTGTTAGAATGAGTTTATGCGTAGGTATGTATGTATGAGCATTTGTTTAGTAGGAGTGTCTTTGAAGTATTTGCTCAGTCTTAAAATGTTCATTTGTTATCAAGTATAAAATGAGGCATATGGGAATGTTGAGAATGGAGAAGAAGTAAAAGGAATCAGCACACAATAAAGAAGGAGAAAAAAAACGAATGTGAGATGCGACCTTATGTTCAGGTTGACTTGAACATTTTAGTGTGTTGTCTTTCTCGCTGCTCCCATCTGACTGTCTGGATGGTCTTCTTTTCACCTTTTTATAACCATTTAGTTTTTTTTCGCACTGGATAGCCAACTCTTTTCAGTCTTGCAAATTGCTCCCATTAGTCAGAAAACTAATTTCACATCTACTTGCGGAATCCAGTTTGGACTTTAAGCACATGGTCAATCCTTTTTCTAAACCAGGATTTCACATGTCACTGTGAATTTTTGTAAAAGTGAAGAAGGTTGCTTTTAATTTCTAATTTCCTATCTACCACCTTCTCTAAGCAAGGCAATAATGTAACTAAAACAAGGAAGAGAATGATAAAAACTTTAGCGATGAGTAAAGGGCAATAAAAGAAAAGAATTCAGGACGACAGATGATGATGTTGATATTACGTTTAAATTTTTGAAGATCATAGCTGACAGAAAAGCCAGAAGAGAGTTCCAAAGGTAAAAAGTGCAAGAAAATAAAATATTATCACAAAACCTACAGTTACATCTACTTATTTCAATAGTAATATGATGAGACCTAATAGCCCATCTAGTAGCTCGTTTAAATTCATGCATTTAAAGTATCAAGAAAAACTCATCAGAACAACTACCATATAAATATTTAAAGAAAAAAATGTTGAAGCCAGATTATGCCAATTCAAAAGTGGTTGAAGTGAGGATTGATAACATTATAAACCCTTCTTTGGATTTTCTGCTGTGAACTTGTACTGAAATGCCAAGTCTAATTATTCCAAATTTCTCTTGCTACGGATGGTCCTCCTGGCAAAAGAACAAGTTTCAGAAAATCCTTGGTTACTTGCCTTTCTTCTATATTTTCAAATTTTCTATAGATTAATGCAGTTATAAGTATACCTATCTTGCTATCTATAGATAGAAAATTTGGTGTTTATATATAGATGGTGTGCCACTTGGTTAAGACAAAGCTGTAGTTTGAAAAACAGGTTCCGATGTGGTTGTCCATTTATGTTTTTAAATGACTTCTAATGCCTTCTGACAGATTGAAATTTGCAGTTGTGTGTTTCTTTTCAAACCAATTCTAAGTGGAAGAAGATTGGGAAGCTTATGCTATCTCTCTTTTCCTTAAAAAGTTTTTTTTTTAAAAAAAAAGTAAGAGCCTTTTGTGCCAGTTAACTCATTTAAAAGCTTGTGAGAATGATTCAAAGAAGAAAAGAAGCTAAAAGCCATTTTCTTTTGTCAGAAAATCTTTGCGATAAATTGCATTTCTTTCTTCTTTTTTTTTCACCAAATCCTCCCCACAAGACAAAAAAAAAAAAGAAAGAAAGCTTCGACAAATCAATTCTGACAAAAGGTAAAACAATGTCATAAACTAAAAAGAAAAAAAAAGTTTTTACCTGAGATACTTTCCACCTCATTACAATATCTAATTTTACTTTATTTCCTAATTCAGATACCTCAACAATTAATAAATCATTTTAAGTGGGTGGAAATTACGAAAAAGAAACTTTGTTAAATATATACAATTCAATTTAAAAAAAATAAAACTTAATTAATAAGTCAGTGAAGAAATAAAATTGTATTTTTATTCAAGTTTAAAAAAAAAAGAAGCTATCAACAGCTGCACACATAAAAATAATCAGTCAACTTTCCTGTCATCATTAACCTACATTCACTCAGAAATAAAACAATCAAGGAAATTAATTAACTCTTGATGGAAAAAATTACGCAAAAATCAAGGAATCTATTGAATTTTCAGACATTAAGCAGAAAGTTACCTTTTAAATTTTTTTCTGTTTCTTCAGAATCGATTTCTTTTTTAAAACCCGAAAAAGAAATGAGAAACATAAACACAGGTAAAAGAATGTCGACTACAAATCCTTTTTTTTAGCTAGATTAAAAGATGTTGAAGTTAAAGCATTCCATTCCACCTAGTAGCAGAATGGAATGCCATACCAATATTATCACAAGTAGAATTTTGTCAGTTGTAATACTCATGATTTCAGTCCAGTAAACTAATACCATTTCAAAATAATTTTGTTATATACCTGCTAATAGTTGTGTACTGACCTCCTACAGGAATTAGTTAAAGAAAGGGGAAAGAAACGACTACATATAAACTACAAGAAAACTAAATGCATAGTAATCAGTAAAAAGAGGAGACCAAAATACCAATTACAAGTTAGGGATACTAAAATCAAATAGGTGCAAAAATTTAAATACCTGGGAGAGGCTTTAACAAGGGATGGAAAGTGCAATACAGATTGACATGGTCAAGGATGAATTCCAGAAGCTGAGTAGAGTATCAAGAGACAAGAAAATTTTGCTGGAAATGAAGAAGAGAGAATTGGATTGTTATACGATGTCCGTCCTTCAATATGGCAGCAAACGCTGGACAACTATGATTAAATTTTGATGTAGACTGTGCTCTCTAACTTTGAGTGAAAGCAGATCTAATCCCTCTATCTGGAGTAGAAGCTATTCAAAAAATTACCAAGTTCTAATCCAGTTTGATGCAAAAGATTCAAACTCCTTAGTAATGAGAGTGAAGTCATAATAATTCTCTTTCCCAACTCCCTTCAAACTGGATGACTGAAGAAGAAAGAAAAAAGGAATTCATGAGCCTATGTAAAATTATTTTGAACCAATGAAATCCTTGCCTTCCCAAAAATTAGCTGGTCATCTAAGAAAAAATGGTTGCAAGCCTATGCAATGTGGTGATACCAAGCAAAAGCAATGGACCAGATGTTTGCACTCTCACGACCAAAAAGCAAATGACCAAAAGTAGTCGCTGTGCCGTCGGTTCCGTGCAGATGTTCAAACAAACTCATCAAAGATAAAGGAATGACATCAAGCAGTCAAAATGTGGTTCTAATTTCCTTCTCCTCCATTCATTTCTCAGTTTCTTATTCTCGATTTTCTTCTGTTTTACCCTCTTCCTTTATCAACCCTTCTTCAATTTTCATTCCTTTTTAAGTACCTTTTCTCCTCTTCCTTCCACTTTTTCTTCTCCTCCATCTACTTCTTTCTTTTTTATCCTCGATTTTTTTTTCTGTTTTACCTTCTTCCTTTATCAACTTTTCTTCAATTTTCATTCCTTTTTAAGTAACTTTTCCCTCTTCCTTCCACTTTTTCTTTCTCCTCCATCCATCTTCTTTCTTTCTTATCCTCGAATTTCTTCTGTTTTACCCTCTTCCTTTATCAACCCTTCTTCAATTTTCAAGTAAGTTTCCCCTCTTCTAATTTTTCCTCCTCCTCCATCCACTACTCAGTTTACATGGAGAATCTGATGCTCACAGGATTGATAGAGAAGAGAGACAAGAAAGCAATGCATGGCATACCTGATGAACTTGAGCAGTTGGATAGTGACGCAGGAATAGAGTGGGATAACAGGAGAACAATTATTAAGAACAACAGGAGATAGGATGATGTGGAAGGCCATGATTGCCTACATCCTGAAGGGACATGACCCATAGAAGAATAAACTAACTCCATTTCAAAATATTTTTGTCATATACCTACTTATAAATGCGTAGTGAGTTTATACTAATACAACAAAAGCAAATCTTGCTGTGCAAATCCCACAAGTTTTCTGACTAGTAAACAGTTACTTTAGCCAGTTGGGACTGTGGGAGTTTTTAATATGTACACTTTGCTTTTCTTTTGTTTCTTGTAAATATGGTTTTGTCATCATAAATATGCATGAGTGATGGGAAGCTTTTAAAGGTGCTATCAATACTGTCATTTTCCCCAGCCCTGACACAAAAAATCATACGTGACACTATTAGTAATGCTGAGCTTGGTTTATCTAGTATGAGTTGTTACAGCTGTAACAAGAAATCTGGTTTAAGGCTGAAAGATATGTGTGCACAAGAATGGCGTTTGGGGTAAAAGACATGGACATCACACCTATGCAAATGTACCAACACTTGCCGCCTACTATATAAGCGGTTACATTGCTTGCTAGGGAGGTAGTAACTTTACAAACGGCACTTGAGGTGTGTGACTGAAAGAGAAAGTGGTATAGGCAACATAAATAGAACACCTTCTGCTAAACACAAGGACTTCATAGAAAATTTATGGTGTCTGAGCAGTGTAAATGTAGTCTTTTGGTGAAAGGGAAATTACACTAGTCAATACGTTTAGATCAGTCAGTTTAGTGCCATGCGCGATACACGCTTTGGGCGATCATGTCTCGAAAGAGACATGACTGACTGGGCAGAAGATTATCCCGCAGTAGGTTGCCATTGCTTTCTGCGGTAGACTGGTTGCCGACCAAGGCTATAGAACCCAATCCGTCCTATTATTTAACCCATAACTGGAGGGAAGAGTCGGATTAATACCTTTCCCAAGGGTATTTGCGCGTAAGTGAATGCAAGGAATTCAACTGGAATTCGAACTCGGTTCCCCGATTTCTCGTTCCGAGCCGATATCCACTGCGCCACAAAGTTAACTATTAGACAGTAAAAAGCAACCCTATTTCATGCCACATTTTTATAACTCATGCAATAAATATTTAGTACAACAGCAGCAGCAGCAGCACAGACAATTAGCTGTAATGGATATATATAGTAGGAGCACTGGCACTTAACAGGCATCTGGAAAAACATGTTTAAAAAAAGAAACTTGGCTCTTTTTTGGTTCCTTGGCCCAATGAAGACCAGCCCAACCCAACCAAGTTGTTGGTTTAAATTAATACTATATCCTCTAACTCTATGGAGCATTTCCCTACAAGATTTTACTTCTTTGGGATAGGCAACGGTCAATATCTGATGCCTGAGGTGTCTTTAAAAGTGGAATTGTCAAATGGGCTTGTTTTTTTCCCCCCACAATCTACTTATCTGTGGGCTTCCAACCCACTTTAAACTTAACATTGAGTGACAATTTTACTTGAATGGGGTACAGATAAATACTCTTCTCTTTTTTCACTTTTGCTCGTGGGAGGGAGTGCGCCCATCTCCAGCTGCTCAGTAAATTAGATTACTCTAAGTTCTAGCAAAGTAGACATTAGAACTCAACATTTGTTTTTTTATTTTATTTTATGAAATAAAATATTTAATAAAAATTCAACATGTATTTGCTTTCATTCTATGTCATTTGTTGAAAATATTCCTGCAGCAAATATTTGATACATGCATCATCAAAAGCTGCACTCATATTTGCATACATGTTAGTAAAAGCCCCACCCAATTACATATGTATGTACCCTTTTTTTTTTAACTCTGCAATGTAGTATCAACATCAGGAATTCTCCCCACCAGCAGGGGAAATTTATTTGTCCTGTCACACCTTCTTCTTTATATTCCATGTCTCTTTAGGACGTAGGCGATCATTGATTTCCACTTGTCCCTATCCTTTATCGTTCCTAACATATCTTTCCTGAACCCCACTCCCTAATCCACTTGCTCAAGCCCACCAAGTATGTCTCATGCTACTTTCCCCTGTATATCTTCCTCTCTATCCATCCTATGAGTATTAGATTCTCTAAGCCATCCTTCCTCATTAGATGTCCCAAAAGCCTCAGCTGTTTCTTCCTGATGCTAAGTATAATTTCCTTTCTGTTTGCATCCTCTCCAAAACCTTGTGCTTGCTCACATGTTTGGTCTATAGTATCCTCAGTATCCTTCTGTAGAACCACATTTCTGTTTCTCCATGTCACTCCTTTATCCTTGAAGAGATTGTCCAGCATTCACTACCATAAAATCTAAACTTATTTATAAATGGAACTTTGTTTGTATGTGTGTGTGTGTGTGTGTGTGTGTGTGTGTGTGTGTGTGTGTCCGTTAGCTATAGACTCCGAAACGACTGAACCGATTTTCTTGAAAATTTACACAGTTGTACGATAAGCGCCTGTGAGTGTTCTTAGCTAGGTTTTGTGTTGAGGTACCCCCAATAAATATCGATAATCGAAAAAATCGGGTTATAGAAGGAGTGGTCCAATTTTAATCAAATTTGATACACTCACAGTCAAAAACATAAGAAACGATATTCAGAAGTTTCTAGGTTGCAGTTCTTACAATAGTGCAGAAACTCGATAACATATATATATATATATATATAAAAGGCAAGATACCGGGTCTGATCAAAATCAGTTTTTCAACTCTTTTATTTTAGTTTTTGCTTCGGGTTTGGCTCTAAGTAGGTATAATTGTAGTTCTTAGTGTCAGCCATGATATCGTTTACTCAGAGGACTTATTTAGCCTTCAAAATTCAGTTTATGATGAAAAAAACTTTTTTGATATCGATACCAGGAAATCAAAATTTGACTTACATCCATTCATTTTTCTTTCAGTTTACGGTTTCGCTTTAACTGGAAACAACTATTGCTTTTTAGTCTTTTGTGCCAATGTCCAAAAAGTCTGAGCTCCAGGACCATGGATTAGTTTTAAAGCTTTCATTACACTCGAGCAACGCCGGGCTATACTGCTAGTAAGACATCTATCCCATAACAATGTTTGCCAGTGATTCGCCCTTCTTTGACCATTTTATTATATCTAATTTCACTTCCATGGAGATGTGTTCCCTTTTCTTTGAAGTACTGCCCCCAGAATAATGGTACTTATGCTTTAGAGGCATAATGAAGGGTCAAAAGTATAAAAGGAGTTTTTGATCTTCATATATGACCTCCCTGATGTGATCAAATCTCACTACCATTTACTCCTGCCTCAGTAAGAAATCTGGCAAGGCGGCCAAAGATAACCTCGCTGCTATTCTCGAGAAGGACCTCCACTCCATGATACACTGGTGTAAGAAATGGCTTGTAAATTTTAATGCTTCTAAAACAAAGCTGCTATCTGTCAACCACCACAGGCAGTTCCTCCTACCCCCACCAATCAGCATGGACCAAGCGAGTCTCCCTGAAAGCAATACACTCCTTGGTCTCACCCTCTCTTCCGACCTGAAGTGGAACCATTACATTGAATCAATAGCTGAATCGATTGCTAGGAAGTTTCGGTCACTGTGTCGAGCCAGGAAGTTTTTCCCACCTGAGTCCATCTTGCATATATACAAATCAATCATCCGACCATACATCAAGTACTGTTGTCATATCTGGTCAAGCACCCCTGCTATTCCTCTCAGGGTTTTCGACCAACTCTAAAAGAGAATCTGTAATGTTATAGGTCCTGACCTGGCAGTTCGAATTCAGCCATTTTCTCACCAGCAGAATGTGGCTTACCTTTGTCTATTCTAGAAATATTTTCATAGCTTCTTCTCCTACGAGCTTAGCTAACTGATGCCCCCTCCACAAGAATTTACTCGAGCAAACAGACTGGCAACAACTCCCGCCCTTTTACAGTTAAATCTACTAAATGCAGCCAACACATCTATTCCATCAGCTTCCTTTCTCACACTTCCCGCCTGGGAAACTCACTTCCGTATACTTGCTTCCCTGATGGCTACAATCTCAATTCCCATCTCTTGTTCAGTCCTTCAATCATCCTTTCCCCATCACCTAATGTATCTTGTTCTTTTCCTTTCTCACTCTACACCTGCAACTGTCTTCACACTGTTATCCCCAGCCTTCTCTTGCCCTTTCTCAGACATCCCCTGTAACTGGTTCGTCTTTCTCTTCGCTCTCCTCCTTAAAATTTCACTCTTCTTTCATGTAGTCTCCTGCGCACCAGTGGCGGTACCGCCTTGCTTTGAGTGAAACGATTAATAAAAAAAAAAAAAATTGAAGCACTATCAAATATGGTGTATAACGTGCGACAACGTATTCATCCACTTTGCTAACAAAGTTAGTTCCGCGTCTTTACGCCGCGACGTCACAAGTGCCCTACGTCGGAATGACAGAATAAGATTTTATTAATATACTCAAGAGAGGTGCCGTCGGAACGACGAATAGCTAGTAGGTCGAGAAAGCCGTACAACGAGAACTTACTATACTTGGATACATAGTAAAAATAATATAAAACCAATTCAGAACATCTGAATCCATTTCGTAGCCTACTGGCTCCAACAAAATTTACCCACTCTACGCCATGCGTTAGGAATTTTCACATATTAGATACCATCATTTTCGGGGGCAAATCCACCTTCTAACAACTGTATCAATATTCCCGTTATCTCCCATAACAGAGAAAGCGTTTAACGAGTTAATGAGGGTCATAGCGATAAGCAGCAATTACCACTCCCCATCATACACTACCTCTTGTAGTAAAAACGGACGCCTCAGAATACATCTTAGCTGCCGCTTTAAGATAGTTGGGGAAATCCATTGCTTTTTTCTCTAGAACCCTATTTAAATCAGAACGTAGGCATTCTGCAATAGAGAAAGAAGCCTATACTATTGTTGAATCATTGAGAAAATAGAGGCATTATTTGATCGGGTGACACTTTAAATAAATTACAAATCAAAAATCAGTCGCATTCATGTTTAATGCGAAAACGACCAGCAAAATAGATGATAGCCAGGTGGAAGATGGAACTTCATCGCAGAAGAATCGCATTAGAGTTTAAAGGTCCGCTTTTGTCAATAATTTGCAACAAATCCATGTTGACAATAATTGATGAATATTCGCAGTTTCCTTTCGTAATACTCTGTCCAGATGTATCCTCTAAAACTGTCATAAAAGTACTTTGATCAGTTTTGGCTATCCTCGATATACCCGCAAATATTCATCAGGACAGAGGTGCTTTAATTTATGTCGAAATGCATATGGTGATTCTGAAGAGTAGGGAGCTGGTTAAAGTTTCTTTGATTCAGCCTTGTTAAGACACAACCGAACTCCCCACAGCTTTCAAGTTTTAGATGCAGAATTATCATCAGGTTTTCATTAGAAGGTTGGTTGTCGGCAAGTTGGAATGTGTGGAATTGTGTGGAATAACGTAAGAAGCATATACATTTTGCTTTTTAAGTAGAAATTTATTAAAAGGAAAGAATAACATAAGTTGTAGAAGTTAATGTTCAATAAGAAACATTATTAAGAAATTATGGGTAGTGTTCGTGTTCAATGATAAAGTTGAGTTAAGGGTATCGAGAGTTCGTACAAAATGTTGAAAGAGATAAGAAGAAAGAAAAAGAGAACAAGGTGCGACCTGGCCTTATCTCCAGGTCGATTTGAAGTTGGTTACATTTTAGTTCTTTCGTCTCTCGGCTCCCATCTGTCTCTTGACTGACGCTGAGGTCATTTATATAGTCTTTTTGAATTTAGCACTGAATCGCTAAGTCTTCAAGTCTTATAAGTCGCTCCCACTGGTCAAAAATCATTTTAACACCTACTTGCGAAATCTGGTTTTCAAGCAGATGGTCAACCCTTTTAGTATTTGGGAAAACCAGGATTTCACACGTCATTGTGAATTTTTGTAAAAGTGAAAGAGAGAGTTGATTTTAATTAATTTCTTATCCGCTACAATTCCTGCAAAAGAAAGGAGTAGCCACAAATGGAACAACACCATATAACCTTCAAGACAATGACCAGTGCGAAAGGTATAATAAAATTATCTGGAAAATAGTTGAATTAGTAACAGCTGATAAAGGGGTAACTGTAGAGAATTGGGGACAATTGTCCCAGAGTCCTTGCAAGTTAGTAGAACGCTGATATGCACAGCCACAAACGCAACACTCCATGAAAGATTCCTTGTTTCCAAAATGTCTGACTGGAGTGTCCTACCTTCTTGCCTCTCGAAACCAGGAATGATATTACTAAAAAGACACATACGACCGAATAAAAATGAATCACTGGTGGGTCAAGTGGAGCTGCAAGATGCCAACCCCCAGTATGCGCGTGTCCGTTACCCGAGAAGATACAATCTCACTAAGAGACTTGGCTTCAGCAGAGAACGAATCAGAATCTACAGGCGTAAACGATGGCTATCCTCAGAACACTTCAACAGATTTTGAAGAGACTGAGACAGGGAGGTTATGGTAATTTTCTAAGCGCAGTTTAAATGTGGCACAAGGCCAAAGTATGAGACACCCAGTGAGGATCGAACTCACTACTCAATTGTTATGGTTCTAGAGAGACAAGCTTGCTAACAATTACACCAACTCAGTATGAGGAACCCTTGAGCTCTGGCCCCTCAACTGGCAACGAACGGGATTCTCAGAAAAGAGCTCATACACCTACCAATACTTCAGAGGACGATCAAGTCACAGGAAGACTACGAAAACGCAGCAGGGTTAAATCCAGTTCCAGCGAGAATGGAGAACAATCTCATCATGCTTCTGGTTATCTGCCACGGCCTTACAGACAGTAAAAAATGTCTGATCGGTTCAAGGACTTCTTTCTCCTGTAAGAATAAGGCAGGAGAGAATGTGGCACGATCCTTTTCCCCATTCAGTTAAATGTCATACGTGATACACGCTTTGGATGGTCATGTCTCTATCGAGACATGACCATCCAAAGCGTGTATCCAAACGTGTCTCGATAAAGACATGACTGACTGGGCAGAAGATTATTCCGCAGTAGGTTGCCATTGCTTTCTGCGGTAGACTGGTTGGGTTCAAGGCTATAGAACTCAATCTGTCTCATCATTTAACCCATAACTGGAGGAAAGAAATGGATTAATACCTTTCTCAAGGGTATTTGTGCGTAAGTGACTGCAAGGAATGCAACTGGAATTTGAACTCCGCTCATGCCGAGTCGATATTCATTGCCCCACAACGCACATCCTTTTCCCATTAATGAATCATAAATACATATATTCAGAGGGAATTCTTCTCGTATTCGGAGTTCATTAAAGCTTACATTTAAGCCAGTATTGTAAAAACGGAACCCTCCTGTTTTCTTTCTCTTTTCTCCTCCCAGAATGCAACACCAGCCGGGACCTTGTGGATATCTTTCCCTTTAGTGATTGAACTTTCACACACATTCACACGTGTATATTATCTACACAATTCATAACTTTTAGTGCCTTAGCTATATTCATATGCAAACTAGTGTATTTTTCTCTTTTAAAAGCACATGAAAATATCGCCTTTTTAATATTTATTCTATTACCTTTCACCTCTGTTGACCATGATGTCCAATCATTTACATTTGTAAATTTTGTTTCGGACTGCGTTTAGTTAAAATAGGAACAGTAATGCAACAAATTGTATACCAAGAAAGCAAATAATGGTTTACTAAGCGTAGCTTAAATGTAGAACAAGTATGAGGCATGTTTAAGGTTAGAGTTAAATAATTACTCAGTCGGAAGCGATCTAGCGAGACAAGCTTGATAACCATGACACCACATCGAAGTACCCCATACCAATATATCAAATACCTTTGCTATGCTATATACTGCAATATCAAATACCTTTGCTATTCTATATACTGCAATATCAAATATCTTTGCTATGCTATATACTGCAATATCAAATATCTTTGCTATGCTATATACTGCAATATCAAATACCTTTGCTATGCTATATACTGCGTTTCTTGACACTTGTGAGTGAAGATCTATATTTTGTTGCAATCATATTTTCAACACAAATACAATAATTCTCATTTTGTTTCTAATATTGGAGTTAAATAATTACTCAGTCGGAAGCGATCTAGCGAGACAAGCTTGATAACCATGACACCACATCAAAGTACCCCATACCAATATATCAATATACCAATATATACTGAGAGAGAGAGAGAGAGGAATCCATGGGGAAACTGTAATTAAGGTCTGGTTGCAAAGTGTAGTTTTAAAAAATAATGTCGGCCAGAGACATTAATCTGCCATTGTTGGTACCAGAAAAGTATGCATCATGGAGGAAAGAAATGTATTGAAATATAGTTAACTCGTTGGAAAAGTTCAAAATGCCTTACGCCGTCTTCCTAGCATTGGCTGGAAAAGCTAAGTAATCAATAATGGAGCTAATCTCAAAAGATGTAAACCAGGAAGATGGTTTGGAGGTGGGGTTTGTTCAATTTGCCTCAGTCTTCGGAACGGATTCGAAGATTTCATCATTGTTGGCCAGTCCCATGCCTGAAGGTGCTTAAATTGGCGATAATTTTACAGGAAATAAATTCTATGTATATTTTCCAACCAATAATATTTCACCAGTAAGTTTGTTAGAGAAACAATAATTACTAGGGCAAATATCGCCAAAATACTTGAGGACGTAATTATAGATTGATCACGTTATTTTTTAACTATTTAGAAAAAAGAATAATAACTCTTTTCACCACTCCCACAAATTAAAAAAAAAGATTTCGTGAGCCAGTGTGAAATTATTTTCTGACCAATGAATATCTTGCATTTAAAAAGTTCACCCATTATGTGAAATTAAATTTTAGATCTCCCTTAAAAATATAAAAATAGAAGCACACTGCTTCTCGAGGTTCAAAATAATTATGGTGACTAGTTTTTTTCTGCATGTGTGTGTACACACACGCGCACACAATGGAAGATAAACAGCCAGCAGCCACCGACTAATGTCTTGTCAACGCTCACAATAGAAAGGATTAACCAGCAGCTGCTGACTAAAGCTTTGTCTAGGAACTCACAAACACATTAGGCTGTCCATCATAAAGTCTGTCCAGACATTTCATACTGCCCTAAGAATATTTAATTACTTTATAAAACAAACTTCACTGCAAGGAAAATTGAACATTTCTGAAAAAAATCTATAAATGTTATTTTAAATGACGTTCTGCTTCTACTTTTCCTTCAGAAAATAAGTTTTTTTATGTTTCATTTAAAAGATGGGTTGTTGCTGTTGTTGTTAAATGTTTGAGATCTCGATACTCAGGTAAAACCAAAAACCTGGGTAAACGGATCCCAACAATGTTTTCTAGTTTATTTCAATAATTTGCAATAAGTCTACTTTATTTCAAGCTTTGTAAATGTTACTAAAATATATTCCGAGTAAAAATATTCAAGTCGGGTGCGGGCAAGGATGGCTTCGTCTAAAAGAAAACCAAAAAGGTCATAATCCAGCCCTGATCATAAGGCTTTATTTTTGTTAATGGAAGAAAATTTATCTGGGGTCAGGATTAAGTAATTATCAAGTTTGTAACAAACTTATAAGAAATAAACTATTTCCAAAAAAACTATTGATCTACACGTACGTACACATACTCACATATATGCACACAATGGAAGAGAGACCGCCAGCAGTTGTCTATTAAGGCTTTGTCTTCACACACAGTGGAAGGGATTAACCAGCAGCCACCAAAGACTTAGGCTTCTGTTTACAACTCACAAACACTGTCATAAAATAAGTCTGTCCACACATTTCACACTGCACTATGAACACTTAATAAAAAAAAAAAACTTCACAAGGCAAATCGAATACTTGGCGGACCTGAAGCAGACTACCACTACGTTTAATTTCGTTGTTTTTCTTTCTTTTCTTTTTTTTTTTTTAAACTTTTTTCAGCACAGTCCTATCGATTGTTACTTAAACTTTCCGATTATCAAAAAAAAAAAACAAAAAAAACAACAAAAAAAACAACAAACAAACAATTTTGAAAAATTACAATATTTAAACAATTTTTTTTTGCGGTGGGGGGCAGTTTCTCATACAACGTTAAAATTAAATTGATTCTCCATTTTCAAACCACTTGCATTGGGGTCGCTTTATGTTAACTTTTTGGGACGAGTTCTTGCCCTTTTTAGATTTGGGATTGCTTTGTTTTTAGTTTTTTATGAGACGAGTTGTTGCTCTTGTTCTTGTCTTCCTCGGGTTTTCTTCGTAACTTACGATGGCATATTCCTCGAAAACTCCAAGAATGGCTCTATTTAAAAATTTTGCAAAGGATTCAGTCATTGAATATGCTCAAACAAAAAAGTTAATTGCACAGAGCAAGTTGTATTCCTGTGGGCATGCTATGTATAAAGGCATGTTCAAACTTCAAAACGAATAAAGTTTGCTAGAGATGTTCCAAATGCAAGAAAAGAATATCCATTAGGAATGGGACATTTTTTGATAAGTTGTGGTGATACCGAGCGAACAAAAGCGATGAACCGGATGTTTGCTCTCTCACGACAAAAAGGAAAATGACCGACAGTCGTCTGTGCGCATCCGAGTTCGCGCAGATGTTCCGGTGGAAAAATAAAACCGCGAATTTTATTTACCAGCCAATGGGAAACCCAGAATCAAATACAAGTGTGAAATTCCAAACGAGCTGCTTTGGATCCAAAAAGCAGATATAAAAAGCCGAGACACAAAACACCCAGCAAGCAAACCGAGGTAGACACAGAGGAGAAGAGTGTAATTGATATCCCCTTGACTTAAGTCAAGTCAAGACGTAGTAGAGTGTAATTGATATCCCCTTGACTTAAGTCAAGGGGGTATCAATTACACTCTACTACGTTCTCCTCTCCTTACTTTCTTCCCTGTCTCAAAAATACTTACTGACCTAAGGAGCGAATACATTAAAGACCTTTCTTACATACAAGACGCCTCCACACTACTTTAAGTATCGAATTCTCCTTGTCAGCCTTCTATTGCCAAAAGGAACACTATTCCTAAGCCTTAAATCACTTTCAGCTTATTATTTACCATGAATATTTAACCTCCGTTGGACCTATATTCAAGTATTGCTTTAATTGTACAAACATTAATTGACATGTATATATAAAAATGTTATTTTCAACTCAATTTGCTTTTCTTGATTTTATAATCATTTTATGACTTATAGTGGGCTATCTACCACAAGGCCAAATTCCGTTAACCTGCAACAGTATACAATTACCCTTCACTAGAATGGACTCCCACTACAACTAGAAAAAGAACAGATAAGATACCCCGCTATAAAGTCCAAATTACCACTCCACGTGATATTCCAATTAATGTTTGATTTCGTCTGCCAAGTACCGGTGACCAGTTCAGTGCCTATGAACGGAGTTTCATTAAATTCTGCCATTCATTGTTATGAATGTTGCAGAGACGTTTGTACAAGCAAGATGGCGAAAGATCGAAAACTGATGGGTGGCCTTGGACATGAAGTCCAAATTGATGAAAGTTTGTTATTTAAAAGAAAAAACAATGTTGGCAGGTTTGTTCAACAAGTGTGGGTAATAGGATTCTGTGTGCACGGGATACTAAACCACTCTGAAAATTTTGTAGATCCTGTCACCGGCGTTTGTACAAACAATATTGAGGCCTACTGGTCCCGTATTAAAAGACGCCTGAAATATATATCGGGATCAGTGGGTGAAATGAAATGTCTCATGTCGATGAGTCCATGTATAGAGAAGTCTACAAAATGACAATGGACAAACCCACGAAAAATTATGATTTATTTCTCCAGCATATCAGTGAAAAATATATTGAAAATACATTTTTAAAAATTTTTTTAAAAAAATGAAAATGTTGACATAGTTTCCTTGAAATTTGGACATTTTCTTTTTATCCTATCAGTGAAAAATATGCCATTGAACCCACCCGCCAAAAAGATATTTGGACATAGTTTCCTTGAAACAGGGCGGAAAAACAATTTAATATTTGAAACAAAACCAAAAAAATGACATGCAAAACATTAAAAAAAAATTCCCCTGTTCTAATAAAATTTTTAAACATGTACACTTTTTTTCATTAATTTCTTACAAGTTAAGAAAAAAAAAATCAAAGTCAGTGTTTCCAAAATGGAGGATCGATTTATCATGAGGTTGTATAAGAAACTACCCCCTGCCAAACTGTTTAAATATTGAAATTTTTGCAAAATATTTTTATCATTCTTAAGTTTAAGGTGTAAAAGATAATATTACACTGAAAAAATCCCAAAAATTTGATAATGAACAAATTTACAGGTGGCGGTAATGTTGTACCGGCGGCTGGTTTCAAAGTGGAGGCTCGATTTACTATAACGTTCTATGAGAAACTGATCCCCCACCCCCAGAAAATGTTTAAATATTGAAATTTTTCTAAATTTTTTTGTCAATTGTAAAGCTAAGGGGGTAATAGATAGGACTGCGCTGAAAAAAGTTAAAAAAAAAAAAATGAAAACGAAATTAAACGTGGTGGTAGTCTGCTTCAGGTCAGCGAATCGCCATTGTATATTTCTGAAAAGAATCTATAAATATTATTTTAACTGATGTTCTGCTTCTACTTTTTCTTTAAAAAATAACCTTTTTATGTTGCATTTAAAAAATGGGTTGATGTTGTTAAGCGTTTGGAATCCCGACACCCAGATAGCAACAAAACCCAGGGTAAACATATCTTAACAGTGCCAATGTATCGAGAGAAAATAAAAGACGGTAAAAGACTCTGTCAATCCAAGTTAATTAAGAATTTCAGCTCTTCAAACGTAGTCTAATGGCTAAAAATCGAAAAGAACACTGGTATAATAGTTTACCAAGTCTCGAGGTGAAGAGAGTGATTGTATCTATGACAGTGCCGAGAATAGGAAAGAAGCCAAGTATGTCTTACATGAAGGAGAAGAGGAGTGAATTACTGTCGGAGTTGAAAGACCAGGCACCCCCAGGACAAGCATACATTCGCAAGTTAGGGAGCAAAATATTAAAGGTCCATTCGTATCAGTCAGTATGGTGTGGGATTACCACCACTTGATCTTGTTAAGATGTCCGCTAGGTTGTGCCATTCTAAGGACAATCAGAGCAACATAAATCTCTTTCTCTTTGTCATTCTTTTACTTCAAGATGTACAGTATCAATACACGAGTCTTCATTACCACTGGCGAGGACGTCTTTCTTCCAGGCAAATAACGATTGAACTTGTTACACACACACACACACATTAACCGAACAGATAAATTTTTAATGTATTTACCTTCTTTAGCTTTCATGTGTATGCTATGAGAAAAAATACCCCAAACTTAGTAAAAACAAATCTTTATCGTAAAAATATTTCTTATTATTAAGAAGAGAGCCAAAGGGGTTTTTTATTATTAAATTATATTTTTAATGCCTTTTTAGAACATTAAAAAAAATTTTTTTTTGGAAAAACATATTCCAATCAATTAAAATTCATTTTGAAATATAGCAAAGTATCTATTAACTTGGATCTGCTTTGTGGTGAAGTGAATATTGTCTCGGAACGAGAAATCGGAGAGTAGAGTTCAAATTCCAGTTGAATTCATTGCATTCACTTACTCGCAAATACCCTTGAGAAAGGTATGAATCCATCGCTTCTTTCTTCAGCTATGGGTTAAATAGCAGAACAGATTGGGGCCTATAGCCTATATATCGCAGAGTGATGGCAGCCTACTGCAGGAAAATCTTTGGTAAATGTTCGTTTTAGGTGCCAACGGCTTCCCCGCCACCCTT
This sequence comes from Ascarosepion bandense, assembly GCA_037127315.1. Classification (NCBI taxonomy): domain Eukaryota; kingdom Metazoa; phylum Mollusca; class Cephalopoda; order Sepiida; family Sepiidae; genus Ascarosepion; species Ascarosepion bandense. Next base: position 699,959 of record JBBBDQ010000351.1, on the reverse strand, counting down.
CAAATTTATCCAAAATAGCATCATTTCTATGCAAATGTATATGCTGAACTCAAATAAACAATTAGTTATTGAAGAAACTTAACTTTTTGCTTTGAAAGTCCATAAAAAAACGAACTATATCTCGCACTTTTTCTCTCACGAAGTCATATAATTAACTGCAGAATGACGTTCTACTTGGGCAGAATTTCCTGTCGAATTTTGGTCGCTTTTCTTCCTTTACTGAAACTTCCGGCGATGTACTTCCTGTTATGAAAGTAACAAGCGTAAAAATACAATAGAGCACTACTTTTTTGCCGGAAGTACATCGCCGGAAGTATCAGTAAATGAAGAAAAATGGAGCAAAATTCTGCCAATATTCGTTGCATACGCAGTACGTCGTTCTGCAGTTAATTACATGATTTCGTGAGAGTTACGGGAGAGAAAAAGTGCAAAATATAGTTTGTTTTTTTTTAATGGACATTTAGATAAAAAAGGTAAGTTTTTTCAATAACTAACAGTTGATTTGAGTTCAGCATATACATTTGCACAGAGATAATGCTATTTTGGATAAATTTGAAGGGGAAAAGCGTCGGGACTTACAACGAAAATTTACCAAATCTTCTACTTAGTCAGTCATGTCTCTTTCGAGACATGATCGCCCAATCGTGTATCACGTATGACTTTTAACTGACCTGCTGATCTATTAGCTTGAAATTAAAACTAAAATAAATGATTCCAGAAAGATTTTTCATGATTTAAAATCTATCGTGTCTCTTTGAACGTAGTTACACTAATATATTTTCTCTTTTGTTTGTCATTTATTATTTATAAAAAATATATGAATATGTCTCCTCGTTGAAATTAATTTTTTTTTTATCCATTTCTTATTTGCAAGAAGTTGGCGATGGTTAGAGATGTGATTTGAACACGCACATACCACAACAATGGCAAATCATCAAGGTGATTCATATGCGATTTTATTTTTTTTATCGGGCAAGATCTTGTTAACATGCTGAAGCAAAATTTAGATCAAAATTATGATCATAATAGATTTAGTTTCAAATTAAATCTAAGTCGCTACATAGCGTGTCATTGACCGACTATAAAGTCACACCATATAGTTATGAGAGGTAGCCTTAATTCTGACATTTGGCAAAAGATGTGTTTGAATGCCGCCCTTGACTAAAAAAATTACAGGCGGTGCGATTTTTGAAATGTTTGCTCTCTTTTCCCTTAGACTTCGAAGCGACAACAATGGTTTTCTTTCTCCTGTGGGATGTAAGTACTACAGAGACATCAAGTAAACAAAGATGACGTTGAACTATAAAATAATTTCAACGATGGATTTCTCTTCTTTCCTTGATTTTCTGAAAACTTGTTTGGAAATACATTTATTAATTGTTGTTTGTTCAAATTCTACGCCTTACTCTTATATTCTACATAAAAATTACCTGGACTTGCCTGAGTCTAGAAAATGTTGTTCGCGGAACATGAACTTTTGTGGTTTACCTCACTTGGATTCGCCAAATTAGATGGCGCTTTTTAAATTTATGAAAGACAAACTTTTCTTTCACTTGCTCCAAGATATAGTCAGTTAAGTGCCATACGTGATACACGCTTGGGCGAGCATGTCTCGAAATAGACATGACTGACTGGGCAGAAGATTATCCCGCAGTAGGTTGCCATTGCTTTCTGCGGTAGACTGGTTGCCGACCAAGGCTACAAAACCCAATCTGTCCTGTTATTTGACCCATAACTGGAAGGAAGAGACGGATTAATACCTTTCCCAAGGGTATTTGCGCGTAAGTGAATGCAATGGATTCAACTGGAATTCGAACTCGGCTCCCCGGCTTCTCGTTCCGAGCCGATATCCACTGTACCACAACACACATCGCTAAATGTCTAAAGAATGATCATCCTAATTTCGTCAAATTTATTTTCTATTTATTTACTTTTAATAATTTCGCTCCAGACACGGCAATGCAACCACTAAGATACAAGTGGTTATTGGTGGTGGGAAAATATGAGTAAAAAGAAAAACATTATTTAGAATGGAAAACAGTAAAAGAATAGGAACTAAGAAAACAGAAAATTGGCATTACATTTAAATTTTTGAAGATCAAAGTTGGCTGGGAAGCAAGAAGCCGGACAAAGGTTTCCACAACCGAGAAGTGCGATAGAAGAAACTGTTAGCACAGATACATCTAGCCATTTCAACTTTCAATAATGAGACCTAACCGCTAATCTAGTCCTACACTTAAATTCATCAAATTTATTTATCAATATTTTTGATTATTTTATTTTCTTGTTGCTGTTTGGTCCCCAAAATCTCAAACAGAAGTGAATTTTTTTTCTGTTTTGTTTCAAGATACCGACGATTTGTCAGTGTTTCTGTTCGAATGAATGCGTTTCCATGCTGACGAATTTTACTTTCTCATATGACTGACACGAGTGCTGAATTCGTGGCCTCACTTTCCCTGTTCACAGCCTCAAAATTATTGAGGAATTTTATCCGACTCACTTAAAAATATTCTTTCCTTTTTTGGATATATATAAACTAGAGAGTATTCAAATCGTCATAATCAACAAAAGTAGTATTTTTCCTCTTCGGGTATCAAATTTTGTTTTATCCTACACAAAGGAAAATAATTTATGCTCAAAATATTAGTTTGGGTCATAAGTAATTTTCATTTTAGGGAACCAAATGACGAATTAAAAGTGAATTTTTGTTCTTCTCCAAGTAACGCAAGTTCATGTACAAAAAGAACAACACAAGAAATCATTTTGGAACTCGGTTTGTCTGTTCTACTCACTCACTCTATTTACCCGACCTTGCACAAACCAATTATTAGTCGTTGCAGAATGCTTTGCAGGTGGAAAGTTTCTCTCATGAAAACCAGATTCAAGAGTTTGGCAAAATCATTTTTTTTTACATCTGTGGTGATACCGAACGAGCAAAAGCGAGCAAACCGGATGTTGGCTCTATGCCGACCAGAAAGCGAATGAATAAAAATCACCTCCGCGCAAGTGAAATCGCGCAGATGTTCCGGTTGAAAAATAAAAATTAATCAAATATCAAATTACCATTTCGCGAGCCTTCGCGAATTTTATTTACCAGCTAATGGGAAGCCCAAAATCAAATACAAGAATGAAATTCGAAACGACCTGCGTTTTGATCCAAAAAGCAGATATAAAAAGCGGAGACACAAAAGCTTCGTCAGACAGGAAAACGAAAGGAGACGAGTGTAATTAATATCCCCTTGACTTAAGTCGAGCGGTTACTATGCTGATCGCTTTCTTTCTCCTTGTTCTCAAAAGTACTTATTGACCCCTTCAAAGACATTTCTCAAAGTACTTACTGACTTATTGACCTGAGAAGCAGCAACTTCAAAATGAACATTAATCACATTACTAAGCCTTTTAGCTTTTCAGCATTATATTTTCCATGAACATTCTTTTAACTCTTTCAGCTCATTATTTTTCATGAACTCTTTAACCTCCGTTGGACTTATATTCAAGTATTATTTTAATTGTAAAACATTAATTGAAATGTGTATATATATATAAATGTTATTTTATATTCAAATTACATTTCTTGATTTTATAATCATTTTCTGAATTATAGTGGGCTATCTTCCTACAAGGCCAAATTCCGTTAACCTGCACGGTATACAAGTACCCTTCACTACAAACGGAATCCTACTACAACTAGAAAAAGAAAAAGAATAAATAAGATAAGATACCCCCACTATACATCCAAATGTAATTTTATTCAAAACGTATAAAAAATCAGCCTTAGAAGTGATAACAAGTCATCGCAAATAATGGCGGATATCGAATTGAAGAAAATGTAATTGTACATCATTCTTTGACCAACGAGGACGTTTTTTCAAAAAAGAGCAATAAAAAGGACACTTATACTCAGAATCGGGAAGATATACACTATCGGCCATAATTTTAGGACACCACAGTGTTTAAAAAAATGGTGTATTTCATAATATTTTTTAGTATTTATTGCCAAGTGAATAATTGTAAATAAAAATAGAATGTTTTTTTTTTGTTAATATTGCGCAATAACATATACGTCAAATGAATTTATAAATATTTAATAATTACCTATCTTGCAGTTTTATCAATGAAAGAATGAAGTAAATTTAGGGTGATTCGGATGAGTTCATCTTTGCTTCTATGCCTTGTAAAATTTTGCAAAGTAATAATAACAAAGGAACCATTCTATTTTCATTTGGTAATAAATACCAAAAATACTATGAAATACATTTCTTAAAAAAAAAACTGGGGTGGTCTAATAATTATGGCCGGTAGTGTCTTTGAACATTTAATGAGGAATGAAGGCTTGAAATACGTAACCTTCATAAGTCATATTGACAACAAGAAAGATAGGGAAAGGCACGTATTTGATGAGATTGTGTGAATGAATTGCGGAAGGTGGATGGGAACCTTAGCAAAGGAAGAATAATACTAAGAGCCAGAAGGAATAGGAAGTTCTGAAGATCTGTGATCGCCCACATCCTCAAGAGTTTAATGAATTTTAGTAAAAGAGAACAAAATCACAAAAAAAAAAAAAGAAATTTCTGAAAAAAAAAGTAATCATTAGTAATTCTAATTTGAGGAACCCAACTGTAATGACGGATGTATCATCCTAAACACAAATTAATTGCACTTGTCTATATTTCTGAGATGAGATAGTATTTACAGTATTTACATTATTCGGACTATTGTCCTCATCTTTGTCGCCATTTGTATGTAGTAATACCTCCAAAAGAGGCATTACTACGCAAGAGATGAGAATGATATATCCCAGTGATTGTAATAAAGGGTTCGATTCGAAATTCCTAGCACCTGAAGAAAGCCGGAGCGTACAACAGCCGAAATGTCGTACAAATGGCAACAAAAATGAGAACAATAGTCCGAATAATGTAAAAACTGGAATTAATTACAATTAAGATTTAATTGGTGCACTCAGATATGACATTTTTGCATGGATAATAGTGGCAGCGTACACAGTGGATTAAATTATTTTTTCTCTGACAACATAAGGCCGCGTACAGAAAAAATAACACGAGATTGAAATTTGGTTGGTCTGTTCTAATTTACATGGCCTCCCAGCAACTGATTATTACTTTTGTTGGTCGCTGCAAAATGTTTTCACGGGGAAAACTTTCTGTAATAAAAACTCAAATCAAGGGTCCACCGAAGCCTTTCCCCACCAAAACCTGCGGAACATTCAAAACCTATCAAAGAGCTGCCTGATGAGTGAAAACAAATCATTGCAAACGGTGAATACATCATTCAATAAAATGTAATTGTACATTATTTTATTGAACAATACAGTTGATAAAAAAAATGAATCAACCTAATATATACATACGAATGAACGCCTGTCGTAAAAAATGACGGCAAAATATTTGGGTGGATTATTAGTTGTTTCCTCACAGGTTATCCCCCGCAGCTTGACAGGAAGGATCATATATACTAGCAGTATAGCCCGGCGTTGCTCGGGTGTAATGAAAGCTTTAAAACTAATCCATGGTCCTGGAGCTCAGACTCTTTGGACGTTGGCACGAAAAACGTAGGTTGTTGAAAGGTTGATCTCGAAGCCTTAGAACTTCAACAACACAACCAGCATACAATGCAAAAAGAAAGGGCGCGTTTTTTTGCTCAAAAGACGGCGCTGCTGCTACCACAATCAACCAGAAGCAAGCAAGTGAGAGGAAGTGCACTCGTGGATTACTTACACTGTGCCAGGTTGCAGCTGGTAGGGGGGTTACTCGCAAAAACCCCTTATTACTTCTTTGCTATACTGGTGGCTCTTATTGTTAAAGTGAGTACCTTCATTCAACCATTTAGAGGCTGCTGGTTTGGGGCCAACGATTTTTTGTCCATACAGTTTTCACTGAACGTTAGTCTCACTTCACACTTTCTCTCACTGCGCCATGCTTGCTGGTCTGAATTGCGTAGACTCGCTCGACTGATGCGACAGGTTCAACGAATCCCTATCTCTCTCCAATTGCATCTCGTTGCTAAGACACGGCAGTTTTGGATCTAACCTACGCAATGTACGGCATCTCTCAGACAATTCGCCTGATCCGTAGGAAAGGAAAATTAGTCCTCTTAGTAATTTTAACCGTCCTTAGATCATTAATAAATCGGCCCATGCAGACCGAGCGCTTAAATGTGTCTTAATATCTTCAGATTTAAGTATTTAAAATTTTCACGCAGCACGTGGGATGAATTCAATTTTGGCCACCCTGGTAACCTAGGTCACGTTAATTAGGTGAAATTACTATTTAGAGGGCACTGTCCCAAACCTTCACCTTTGTGGACTGTGGGTAGAAGCATTGCTCCCTATATAGTGGTTTTTCTTAATGCGGATCCCTAAGCTTGCCGTGAGATGCCCATAGACGCAGAGGCTAAGGGAGATCGAGAGCCGCCGGTTACTGGACAGACGCTCCAGTTGGTTGTCAACTCTACAGAACTTCAGTGTAAACTACATTGTTCCGTGCTTTCGGCAGCCTGCGAAGCTGAAGTAGACACACTGTTGCTTAAATTGCGAGCACTCCGCTGTTCTGTACTTTCAGCCACCCATGAACGTTTCTTAGCAGCGGCGTCCATTAATCGCCGAGGCCATCAATGTTCTTTTCTTTCAGCGGCCCGTGAACGTGCCTTAGCAGCGGCATCCGTTAAGCGCCATAACCGTCGATGCTCTGTACTTTCAGAAGCCCGTAAACGTGCCTTAGCAGCGGCCTCCATTAATCGCAGAGACCGTCGCTGCTCTGTACTTTCAGAAGCCCTTAAAGCGGCTCTATCAGCAGTAGCTTGAGCGTTAAGCTCAGCCCGTATGGAGTCATCCAACCTGGAGCGCTTAAGTTTTTTTTACAGAAGCAATCACTGGATAACATAATGGAACGTCTATCATAAGTTTCAGTTGCCCAACGTTCTGCTGAACTCAGTGCATTTTACAACAATTGCACAGCACTGAGGGGCTTTCGTTGGCTCTAGTGGTCCTCTTTGCCGACGCCGAAGTGCTTCGGCGCCCAATAAAACATCTTTTGGGGGTGGCATGAATTTAAAAAGGAACGAAATCAAAAAGATGTTTGTAATTAGGCGGCCAACTTTGGTCGTTTAGAAGGAATTACAGTGAAATCAGAAGAGCAAAATGTGCGTATAAGTAACCTTGCAAGTTGCAGACCGGAGTTTAAGACATGTACAGCGAGATACCAATCGCAAAAAATTAGGGTTCAACAAAATGTTCAACAAAATGAAGGCGATGTCCAATCAGACGGCTGTAATTTAAATAGATCGGTTTCGTCTTGCATAATTCAACTGACGTCGCTAATCAGGCATTCGATTAGAACTCGTGAAGCAAGTTAATGTGTAAACGCAGTTTCGCGCAGCACCGTATGAGCGAAATACAATCTGTAAATTTAATGCGTGACAAACCTTGACATCGAAAACCTTAAAAGTTAAGATGGAATTTAAGTTAAATAGACTAAAGAAAATAGTAATTTCCAGTCAAAGCAAAACCGTAGATTGAAAGAAAAATAAATGGATGTAAGTCAAATTTTGATTTCCAGTATCGATGTCAAATAAGTTTTCGGTCGCAAACTGAATTTTGACGGCTAAATAAGTCCTCTGAGTAAATGGTATCATGGCTGAGACTAAGAACTACAATTATATCTACTTAGAGCCAAACCCGAAGCAAAAACCAAAATAAAAGGGATGAAAAACTGATTTTGATCAGACCCGGTACCGATTTTTTTTTTTTTAAATCATAGCACCCCGAGCAAGGCGGTAACGCCACTGATGCGCAGAGGGCTAAGTCAGAGTGAAAAGATTGGAAAAGAGAAAGCCGGAAAACACATCCTAAACAGGGAACAAGGAATGAGCCTCTTCACCTGTTCAATAGACGTGGGTGGAGTGTGAACCGGGCGATAGTTTAGTCTATCTACTCCAATATCGGAGTCAAATAAATCATCCAAGGATAAACTAACCTAAGTAAGTCCATGAAAACTTATCGTACCCATCGGGAGGAAAATGACCCATATTGATGGCTGAATATCGGTTTTTGATCATATTCGATAGAATATCGGGGGTATCGATTTCCGATATCGAAAAAAAAATGAGTCGTCTGAGAAGATCTACTAATCTTTAAGACCAAAAACTATAATTTTATCAAGTTAGAACAAATTCTGCAGCAAGACTCACGATAAAAGGGTTGAAATCCTGATCTTGATCAGACCTGGTCGGATATCGGGAGGAAATCGGAAAAAATAAGTATCCCATGATCTGACCGGAAGCCTAAAGAATATTTGTGCGAAGTGAGAATCGGATAAAAATTGTCGATTTGTATAAAGGACACACACACACACACACACACAAACATGTTGCCTTTGTATATATATATATATATATATATATATATATATATATATAGGTAATGATGTCAAGTCCATGAATGGCGAGGACAGTCCAACAAGATCTATTTAATATAAAATACTAGCAGTATAGCCCGGCGTTGCTCGGGTGTAATGAAAGCTTTAAAACTAATTCATGGTCCTGGAGCTCAGGCTCTTTGGACGTTGGCAGGAAAAACTAAAAAGCAATAGTTGTTTCAAGTTAAAGCGAAACCATAGACTGGAAGTAAAATAAATGGATGTAAGTTAAATTTTGATTTCCTGGTATCGATATCAAATAAGTTTTTTTTCATCCTAAACTGAATTTCGGAGGCTAAATATATATATATATATATATATATATATATTTTAATGTTTGAGGAGGAAAAAAGAACAGCCACTGCTGTTACTCAAGCAAAACAATGTGCATGGACAACATGGAATGATATCGAACCAGTCAAAATATCATGGACCAATTTAATATCAATGGAACCACTGGCGATATCATTCCTTTTACGGTCTACATATGACCTGTTGCCATGCGCATCAAACCTCAAACAATGGGGATATATAGACTGTGATTTATGCTATATATGCCAAAAAGATCGAGGTACCTTGCGTCACGTATTATCTGCATGCTCAAAATCCCTTCCAATGTTTACGTGGCGGCATAATCAAGTTCTGGGAGCGCTAATAGAAGTTATATCATCTCAAGTCTCACTAATCAACAAACAGCCTGAGACCTAGCGAACCCAAGGTTCAGTTTTGCCAGGAAGGCAAATGTCCAACAGGGAAAAAACACAGACCAAATATTAATAATATGAAATTATTAAATGGAGCAAAGGATTGGAAAGTTTCAGCAGATCTGAAGACATCTTTGAAATTTCCAGTGCACATCCTCCAGACAGACAAGCGTCCTGACATTTTGCTCTGGTCTGACTCTAAAAAGAGTATATTTCTAATTGAACTTACTGTCCCTTGGGAAGAAAATTTTTCAGAGGCCCATGAACGAAAGAAAAATCGGTATGAATTCGTGCGTGCCGAATGCATAGAAAAAGGATGGACATGTAATGTGATGCCTATTGAGGTTGGCTGTCGTGGATTTCTAGGACACTCCACTATTTCATTTCTTTCGAAAATAGGCGTCACTGGAAGGGATTTAAAGAAGCAAATATGTCGCCTTCAATCTATTGTTCGACAAGCGTCATGCTGGATTTGGCGCAATTCGAAGAAATTCGCAAAGAAAGCATGACGTCGTCTACTTCTTCCGTTCTCGTTCTGCTCTTGAATTTTAAAAAACTGTTAAAGCGTTTTCATCTGTCTCAATGTGCCAATTGATTTTATTTTTCTGTCATTTACTTTGCCCAGTAGCGATTGCTGCTGGTGGTGCCAGGGGTGGAAGTCCCGCTTTAAACCACTGAAACTGTGTATTCACCCTTGGTTAGCGGCTGATGAGGGCAAAGTAAATGCACATGTGGTCATTGGTCACATGTTGTATGTAAGAAAAAAAAAAACAAAAAAAAAAAAATATATATATGCATATATCAAGACCTCAATTATGTTTATCAAATTGGCCTTGTGCCAAGCATTAATGAACTCTCTACAATTTAGAATTGTCAAAATATCTCGTCTGTATAAATAAGTGAAAATTTATTTCTCGAGCAGAATAACATTCAGTTTGTATGTACGAAATTATTAAACTGTAAAAATGTTAAGAGAAAGTTACAGTAGTAAAAAGTTTAAAGAATTAAGTTTGTCTGTTTTAGCGAAATGGGATTTGTGCAGAAAAAGATAAGTCTGTTTCGCTGTGTCTGTCAACAAGTAGTAGTAACGTCCTTGTTCCTCTCTTTCTTTTGTGGATGGTGAAGGGCAAGAAAGAGAGATAAAGAAAACAGCACGAGACAGAAAGTGAGAGGGTGCGAATGCGGGTCGCCGTGACAGTTGTGTCCGACTGCGGTCTAAAATATTCTGCTACATTTTCGCTGGCATTCTCTATGTTCTCTGCTTCCTTGTCTCTTTGATACAACTCTCTCTCTTCTCTCTCTCTCTCTCCATATATATATATATATATATATATATATATATATATAAAAACATTTAACATCGGCTCGCTACTTTTCTCAGTTTGTAAGTCGCTCCCTTATTCTATTGGTCAGAGTATGTTTTCACACAGGCTCGCAAAAATTTGTCTTGGTCTTTTCTTCAGCTCGTAGTCAATCTCTTTTTCTATTTGTCAAAAATAAATTTTACACTGGCTCGCGAATTTGAAAACAGTGATGAAAAGAGTCATTTTTATTTCATATTCACCGCAATGTAAAATATTTAAATGTTTAAAAGATAATAAAAAATAATACAATAAACTAATTTTTTATTGCTCTTTCCGTAGAAGGGAGAATAAAATGGATATAAAAATGTAAATTAAATAAATGATTAATAAAAAGTAAAGACAAAAAATAATTAAATATTATGAGAGACGAGTTTTATTTATTACACTTGCTTTTGAGAGAAGTGTTTAAATTAAAAGAAAACCAAACATTTAGTAAAAAATAACTAATAAATTTTGATGTGTAACATTTGATTTTTTTTTTAACTTAAAAAAAAAAAAAAGGACTCGAACAAAAGCCGGACGGTTTGTTAATGGGAAAGATTTGTATTTCAAATTTCAAAAATGGATACACTTTGAATATTTTAAACAATGACTTCCTCTCGCACAAATTAAAAAATAGGAGCATGTTTCGGCCTATGTAAGAAATCGAGTTGATTAAAAAAAAAAACAGAAGAATTTAGGTGGGCACAAGCTAATGGTTGGGGACTGTTTTTTAAAAAAATAACCTAAATGAGAAAGAATTTTGGTTGTCACTAGTGAATAAACTCGTCTGTTTCTTATGAAAGACGTCAGAAATAAAAGAAACGGGAAACAGGAAAAGAAAAGTTTAAAATTCTTGAAATTAATTATTGAACTGTTGTTTAAAAAAAAGAACAAGACAAAATTTATTTCGATATTCTTGTGTTTCTTCTTGAAAACAAATTTGCTAACGTCCCAGTGACTCTGATGAATCTGACAACCTTCTCTATTTGGATCTTTTTAAATAAGTAAATCTTTTTAAAAAAATAATTTTGTTTGAACCATTTTTTAAATGGACTGTATTGATAAACCACCTCAAAATATTTCTCAACTCTTGAAATCCTTCTTCTTCATGTGCCGTGTCTCTTCAGGACGTAGGCGATCATGGACTTCCACTTGGCTCTGTATCTTGTCGCTCTCAATATTTTTCCTCTTGGTATCTCTCCCAAACCGTGTTCCGCCATTCATTTTCTCAGGCCTATCAAGTATGTTACACGCTGCTTTCCCCTGTCTCTCTTTCCCTCTACCCGTCCTGTGAGTATTAAATTCTCCTCCTTTCTCATTACATGTCCCAGAAACCTCATCTGTCTCTTCCTGATGTTAAGTATGAGTTTTCTTCTCGTTTGACTCCAACACCTCATCGGTGCACACGTGTTCCGTCTCAGCATCCTTCTGTAAAACCACATTTCTGCTGCTTCCAGCTTCTCCTTCATCCTTGATGAGATCGTTTAACATTCACTTCCATACAGAAGGACAGATGTCACATAGCAGTCCAGCACACTTTTCTTTGTTTCCAATGAGATTTTCCTATCTCTCAGTATTCTGGTTAGCTTTTGAAATGCGTCCTTGGTCATGCCAATACGTTTTAGATCTCAATATCGCACTTTCCATCCTCTGTCAGAAAACTTCCCAGGTATTTAAATTTCTTTACTTGTTTTATTTTAGTTTCTCCGACCTTAAAGTTTATGCTCGGTCCTTTTTTCTCGCTTTCTTTTGCTACCTTCTGTAGGTGGTCCTGCATTTTCTTTTCCATGTGTACAATCAGTACTGTTTCATCCGCGTATCTTACATTGTTGAGATTGTGGCCGTCAATGACGAATCCTGGCAAGGATTTTATTTCTCTCAGAATTGTTTCACTGAATAAGTTGAATAGATCCGGTGAGAAAACAGATCCTTGTCTTACGCCCCTTTCTATTTTTGTATACCTGCTGAATTCACTTTCTATCCGTACGCAACCGGTTTGCTGCCAATAAAGAGTCTTGATTATCCTAACATCTTTTAAGAAAATGTCGAGGCTGTCAAGCATCTCTATCAAGTCTTTGTAGCTTACTTTGTCAAACGCCTTTGCGTAGTCTATATGTTGAAAATATATATATATATATAAGCTTCTATGAGATGATTGTTTTAATTTTGGAACTGGTTATATTGCCTTAATAATAATAAAGTACACACAAAAGAAATTTGTGTTATAATTATGTTTTGTTTTCTGCTTGTTAATATTTTTTCAATAAATGCAAATTTCTTTCAAATTTCACTTCATTGTATCGAATTTTGATTGTACTTTGCGTCTTATGAATAATCGGGATAAGAAGAGTTGATTTTTTAAGCGCCTTTCAGATGTGGCACAAGGCCGAAAGTATGGAGTACCCAGTGAGGATCGAACATACTATTCAGTTGTAAATATAACCATTACACCAAGTCGAGGTGCCCTATTAGGATAAGAAGAGAGGCGACATACCCTCTTCTCCCTCTCTCCGTCTGAAAAAATTCTTTTAATAGGAAGATGATTTTTCGTGTGATTCTCGAGCTAACGTTTTCTGTTGACATAAAGTGGAAAGATTATATCGAATCCACTGCTAGGACTGCTACTAGGAAACTTGTGTCGTGCTAGACAATTTTTCTCTCTAGAATCTATCTTACATATTTGTAAGTCTACCATTCATCCATGCTTGGAATATTCCTGCTACATATTCAGAGGCTCTTAACAAAATACGAAGAACAATCAGCGGCGGACTTGAAGGAGATTCCCACCACCTTTCAATTTGTTGTTTTTAATTTTTTTTTTTTTACTTTTTTCAGTGCAATCTTATCGATTACACCCCCCCCCAAAAAAAAATGGAAAAATTTCAATATTTCAACAATTTTCTTTTTTTTTGGGGGGGGGGGGGGGTCAGTTTTTCATACAACGTTTTCGTAAATCGATCCGCCATTTTGGAACCACTCGCCGGTACGACATTAGTACTACCTGTAATTTTGTTGATTATCAATTTTTTTTCACTTTTTTCAGTGCAATCCTATTGATTAAATCGTAAACTTCCCGATTGACAAAAGAATTTGTAAGAATTGCAACATTTAAACAATTTTAGGGGTGGCGGGGCTCAGTTTTTCAAACAACCTTATAGTAAATCGATCCTGTGCAATTAACTTTTTTGCTTGCGCATAGTCAACAAGTGAATCCTTTGCGAAATTTTGAATAAAGCCATTCTTGGAGTTTCTGAAGAAGATGCCATCGTAAGAACTGAAGACAAATTGAAAAAGACAAAAACAAGAGCAACAACTCGCCCTCCCCATAAAAAACAAAAACAAAACAAAAACAAAGCGACACCAACGCGAGTGGTTCCAAAATGGAGGATCGATTTACTGTAAAACGTTGTATGAGAAACCTTCTACCCAAACAATCATGTTTCTTTCGAGACTTGATCGCCCAAGCATGTTTAACATATGGCACTTAACGGACTGACTGATTAGATTGACGGCAAAATCTCATAATTTTAAAGTTTAAATGGCTTAATATAGCCGCAAAGTCTATGTTAGCAGTTTCTTCCCTCACACTTCTCACTTGTGGAACTCTCTTTCGACATCTTGCTCTTAAAAATTTAAATCCAGTGTCAGTTGTCATTTCCTTTCGTCTTAATTTCTGTTCTTTCATTAATAGAGTTTTCTTTTACTTATATTCTTTTATAATGAGTACCCTTAGTGGCTTTGTTGCCTTACTTGGGGTGAAATTATTAAAAATAAGTTACACGTAAATTCGGAACAGTTGTCATTTTAAAGACGTTTCACATATTCTGTAATTTCAGCAAAATATTTCTGTTACTCGTAGATAAAAGATTTTTTTTTTGTTTTAAGAAATAAATCCTGATCCAGCCTGACTAATCGTTCACGAAACTCAGAGCGTATTAAACAGTCTTTTGTAAAAGGACCGATCGTCTGTAAATCTCAATGTACGAATTTCAATGTTGAATTCGCACGACTATTTGGCGTTCTATTCTTAGTTGGCGCCATTTTTCCTTCAGTAGAAATTTCACACTCGAAATTGTCTTTCTCTTTTTTCATTCCTTCAACCATATTGACGCACTTTATTACAATGGCCGAGAATTTCGTGCTGTTCTTTTCGCTCGCGTGATACAGATTTGCACAAAATTGCATTATTGAGAAAGTACAGACGTCCCTTTCTTTTAATATTAAATCACCAAGACACGTCAACTCTGCGAAATTCTGTTCAAATTTAACAGAAACACTTACCGGCGTCTGCTTATGCTGACAAGACATCCTGTTTGAATGATGGGATAAAAAGTGTCGCGTTCAGGATACAACTCTGTTACCTGTATATTATTACCTGTATATTTGTATTCAAATATATCAAAGAAACAAAGGCGACTCTATTTTTCAAAGCAATATTATTCGTTCAGTAGTGCACAGAATCTGAGGTCGAGCAGATAGTGCAACGGCCCCGGGCACCCATATCAAGAGTGCATCCAATCAAAGAGTGAAATAAAAATTTTGTTTTTTACATTTGAAATAAAGTGTTTAATGTCTCATCTGTTTTAGATATTTAAAATAGCGTTTTATCTCAAATTCCTCAGTAATCGCTCCTATACCCACCCAACTCTGCTTCTTGAGTATTAGGGGCATACAATGAAAGACTTGATCTCGGGAATTACCAAACTATTGCACGCCATTGTATACGACTGCTGCCAATTTGGTGAAGTGGTTTTCAGAAGTGAAAACAGAAGTTAGTTCTTTCTTCTCACTTTCCTTTACTAAGTATCAGTTGTCAAAAAAAACCCCAAAAAACGGAAAACATGGTTGTCAGCAAAAGGAACAGTCCAACATGCAGATTACAAATTGGAGACAACCAAAACCAAACAAGTTGTAAGAAATCTGTGTTCCAACACTAAGTCTAATTGCAAATCTCTTGTGAATATTCCAGCAGGTAACGTAACGAAAATGGGACAGAAATCCCATCTTCCTCTCGCAACAGCAGAAACGCACTTTCGCTCACCAAGCTCTAAAAATGACATTCACTTGTAAACAAAAACCAATAGACTTTATTCGCCGAACGATTTTTCTGATTGTCTACGCCAGACAAGGAGGAAAGAACCATTAGCATAACTTCTGATACTCGTAGCAGCTAATTTTATTTAGTTTTTCTTCTCCGACACATTTTCCGTCGTAGAATACATGCGACACGCTATCGCTTGGTTTGACGAGGTAATTCGCTGTTTTCTTCACTGCACAAATACAAAAAATTAATTATCTAATAAGTGTTTTAATATAGGATGCAAAATGCGACACTAAAATCCGAAGTCACATTGGCATAGGCGAGAGGTGGCTTTCAAAAGTTTATGGGATACATATTTTTTTTATTAAAATAAGCAACAGAAAAACAATAGAACATTCTAGAAAAATTGGATCAAAACAGCAGTAGAATTTAGATTACATTTTTATATTTCTCAACCAATCAGCTAAAAACTTAGAATAGGAACATTCTAGAAAAATAGGCTTGGAAGTAAATTAATACAAAAATATTTAGGCCCCAAAACAAAAATGTAAAATAATAATCTGATTGGTCAGTAAATGTTTTCACACCCTAATGTTAGAAAGATTAGTTGATCCCCTATTAATGTATATAATACACACAGTTAGAAAAATAGGGCAGACACCAAGCAGTCACCAAGCAGTAACCAAGCAGTAACCAAGCAGGCCATTAAGTCCGCATGACACCGTATACTTTGCCGGCCATGTCCTTTCTTCCATGCCAAAAGTTCGTGACCTCGCTCCAAGGACCTTAAAAGAAAAGCCGACGAAACTTTCTTTCAGCAACGCGACACGCTGCCGCCAACTGAATGTAAGTAGGAAAGGCTTATTTACAGACTTTGCTAATGCAAACTCATGCACGTTTTTGGACAAAAATTAACTTCTTGCCAAGTTTATATTTCTCAAAAAGGCAATTTTAGAATCATGTATTTTGTTGGTTTCTACATACCATTTTATTTGTCACAGAATAAATTGTTTGTTGTTGAATGTCCGTTGTAGTTTATTCCTTCACTTTGCGCGATTGCAAAAATTTTGTGTTGTATTTGTGGGGGAAATAATCAACATACAACCCAGCAAATACCAAATCCCCCACAAGTTAAACAAAGTATTAATAAACAGGAAGATTTCGTTAGAAACAAAGAAAGAGTACAGAATTGTTATGTAAAATCGATCCTATTATATATGAAAGTGAATGAAAGAAAATCTTTTCACAAATGCAGAAACGATTTAAGGCAACAAGAATGTGGTTCTATAGAAGGATAATGGTAACAAAAAGGAACAATCAAAAAGAAAAATTGTTATTTGAGAGACAGCGTTTCTCCCTATGACAAACCTCCGACTGCAATTCTGTTGTACATTTACACAAGCCAGTCAGTTAGGTGGCTCACTTGCTTATCATATCTCTCTTTCACTCCATATTCCATGTAAAAGTTGATTTCGCAGCCATCTTAACAAGAAATCTAAGAAATTTCAGTAACTGTCTTTTACTGATACTGCGTTTAAAGTTCTCTTTTTATTACCATTTTCTTTAAGACTTCCTTGTCGATTGCTCGGTCTGGTAATGGAATTCTCAGTATCCTTCTGTAGACCCACAATTCTGTTACCTCTATTTTCGTCTTCATCCATGGAGAGACTGTCCCTCGTTAATTAATAAGAAAATAGGCGTTGGTTAGTTCCAGTGACTTGACCCAAAGAGTTATGATTTCAACACCTGCCTACAGAAGTAGTGAACAAATAACTTTGAGAGTTGAGATAAAGGGAGATAACTACATGGCACCCGGAAATGGTATCGCACATGGAATGAGAATTATATACTCCAGTGATCGAAATAAAAGTTCAGTTTGGAATTTCTAGCACCTGAAGAAGGCCGGAGCGTAAAACGGCCGAAACGTTGTAAACATGACAATAAAGATGAGGACAACAGTCCGAATAGTGTAAGGGCATGTAAAATTTAACACTCACAGGATATATTGAGGAGAAGAGGGGACAGAGGAGAGCAGAACAAAACTTACCCAACGAGCTTGTGTAAATGGTCAGCCGAACAGGGATGATGCGAAATAGCAAAAAGACTAACGTTGCTAAGAGCTACAAAAGACAGGAAATTGGGGAGAGTCATAATCCCCATATCATCAAGAGATACGTCATATTAATGAAGAAGTTACTATCAGAAATGATTGATTTCGATTATTCAGTTATGGCGCGTGTTATCGGATCTGCGATTTCTCATTCCGAACCGATATTCATTTTACCACAATTCACGTATAAGATTTATTTTTGTACATTCCATCTTACTATGCGGTCAGTCTAGTTAAAAATAAAAATAATGTACAGTATTTACATTATTCGGACTATTGTCATCATCTTTGTTGCCGTTTTTGTGTGAAGTTCCGGCCGTTGTCCGCTCCGGCTGAAGCGTCATACAAATGTAGGTACCTCCAATCAATTTTTCAATACCTAAATTTAAATTGAAAATTTTACAATAAATAATTTATCTTGAAGCTTTAAAATTAGGTTTATTTGAAAGCCAAGGGATTAAAGTTACTAATACCACTAATCAAAATACACTGGTGTATTTTAAACTGAAATTATATCGATTGGAATCAGAAATTTTTCGAAAAAAAAAATTTTTTAATTTTCCGCCATTTTTGATTGATCGACAAACGTAACAAATGGCAACAAAGATGAAGACAATAGTCCGAATAATGTTAATACTGTAAATACTACCTCATCTCAGAAATATAGACAAATACTAAAAATAATGTAATCCCTATCTATCTATCTATCTATCTATCTATCTATCTATCTATCTATCTATCTATCTATGTCTCTCTTATATAATTAAAATGTTGTGTATTTATTGGAAAAGAGAGCTCAATATCATACCAGAGAGAATATGTGTACATATAGATAGTATAGATATAAGAATCAACACTACATTTGTGACTGTCAGTTTCATATCTCAATGATCTATTGAGCCCTAAGGAATCAATGATGTTCTATTCATCACTTCAGACATGACACTACCTTTCACTAGGCAATATTCATTTTCCCTTTCACACATTTTTTCCATCTACGTGCGCCATAGCCATGATATTGAGCGTCCTTCCTCCTCAATATAGCAAATTTTAAACAATACAGGTGCGATGGATAAACTGTCCTCTAACTTATGCAAAAATGAAAATACTGACATCTCATTTAACATATATTTACCAAAATTACAGAAAAATATCTTAAAATCCTAAAGAATAAATTTATTCAATGCAGTCGTCATTGGCTTCAACTACGACCTCCAGACGACTTCGGAATCTCCTACAACTCTTCTGTACAGTTTCCTTGTTTAAGTTGGCGAATGCTGACATAGTCTTTGCCTTCAGTTTGTCTTTGGTGTTACAAGCAGTTTTGTTGATCTCTCGCTCAACTGTACCCCACGCATAATAATCAGGGAGTTGCAGTCTGGGGAGTTAGGTGGCCAGATGTAAGGGGTGGTGTGGTCGCAGAAATTGTCTGACAGCCATCACTGGTTGCTCTTACTTGAGTGTCATGGTGCAGAGTCTTGTTGCCCGACATAGGGTCTTTCAAAGGCCACCTTCTTGGCGCAGAGCAGCACTATCTCCTCAAGACACTTGATGTAGACCTCCGTATTGAGTCTGAGGTCCTGTAGGAATATGAATGGAGGAATAACATCGCTATCACTAGCGCTCGCTCCAAACATCCCCGTAATCACCATTAGACTCATCCAACTCTTTCTGAATTCCCTGCACTGTCTTCAGATAGACACCCAAACAATCTGAAATGTTTGTATAGGAGCTTCCGGCTCAGTGGCTATTAGTTCAGTATACTGTTTCCAAATTTCTGGTGGAGCGAATAGTGTATTGGTATTCTTTTTCTCATAGACGATTCCAAGCTGAGCAGTCGACAAAATCAAAAACAATCAACGCGCATGCGTGAAATTAGAAACAATTCAATATGGTGACACCGTACTCTGTATAAGTGTATTGTTTGAAATGTTATTATTATTTCTGACACAATTACTACATTATCTCACTGGTTACCTTTCTATTTCTCCAATAAAATGAATTTGCATAACACCACTGTGTCAGGCCAGGAAGTTTTTTTCTGCTTGAATCCATTTTGCACATACCTAAATCAGCCATCCAACCGTGCATGGAATACTGTTGTTATATATCTGGACAAGCGCTCCTGCTGTTCGTCTCAGTGTTCTCGACAGGCTCCAAAGGAGAATCTGTAATGTGATTGGTCTCGACCTGGCAAGTACGACCCCAACCCCTTTCTCATCGGTGGGATGTGGCTTCCCTCTGTCTCTTCTATAAATATTTTCATGTCTTCTGCTCTGACGAATTTAGGTCACTGGTGTCTCCTCCACAAGAATTTACTCGGGCAACCAAACAGGCAACAATTTATTTAATGACATTCTCTAATTTTAATTTTAGATATTTTTCCAGAGCTGCCAAACTTTTTCATATTCCTGTTTGTTGACAGTAAACTTTTCAGAATTGCATGGTTCTGGGCATGACGGTAAACTGCATCCGGCAGCAAGGCCTCTGATTGGGAGGTTGGGAGGTTGTGAGGAGCATGGAACCACCTCTTAATTGCTGTTGTTCTCAGGTCCACTCTGACCCGGAGTGGTAGCACCTGTTAGGGTCCCAGCTATGGGCAAATAGTTAACCCCAAAACTAGATTCAAAACACTATGAAAGTATAAAAATACACTTTTATAGAAATATATACATAATAATAGATTTTAATAGAAAAATATACGTTTTTGAAAGAAAAATATTACCAACAATAGATTTTTGAAGAAAAAATTATTACCATAACACATATTTGAAGGAAAAAAATTATTCTCAGCAAAACATTTTTGAATACAAAACTAGAAGACATTTTTAGTTTTCTAAAATAAAAAAGAATAAAGACAAAAAATTTTCATTAAAATCTGACTAAATTAACCTTTTCACTATCTCCTTTCTCTGTCCACTCCACTCTCATCAGTATTCTCATCCTTCTCTTACCCAATTCCTGACACCCCCTATAACCTGTCACTCTTTCTCATAACTTTCCTCCTATGTAACCCCTTGCAAAACAGTAGGAGTAAAATACCTTGCTTGGGGCGATATGATTATAAAAAAAAATGAACATTAAAAAAATACCTTAAAACCCCACATTTTTGGCATTAAATAACCTACAGAGGTGTTGATATGCCATTAAACAAAACTCAAACCTCAAGTTCAATTCTCTTTTGAAAAGAGTCTTTTCTATGGACATATATTTTCCATCATTTTTTGAGCTAAAAACTGGGAACACATAAAATAGTACTTTTGTACTCCCCTAAATAAAGGCACAACAGAAACACTTATGATGATTTGTTTAACTGCAGGCCTGGAGCAAGGGTCTCGTGAACCCCCCACTGAATTTATGATACCCCTCGAATCTCTCCCCAAATCTATGATATGGACCCCTGATTCTATTACATCTCTATTTTCATAAGGTAGTGTTCATAAAATAAAATACAAATTTTATTATTGTAACCTAATTATGTACAATATTGGATCATATGTAATATCAGTGAACAGTTCAACTAGAAAAATTGAAAATAAATACCGTTTATCCAAATTGTATAAATTAGTGACGTCATAAATGATTCTACATAGGTACCTCCAATAAAGATACCAATATAGAATAGCATAATGTTAAAATACAGAATAGTACCTATACATAATAGCATGGCGTTAAGGTATAGAATATAGAATCTATACCTTAACAACATGCTATGCTGAAAAAAACAGCATAGCATGATGCTAAAAAAAATCCCCAAACTTAATAAAAACAAATTTTTTACCATCAAAATGTTTGTCATTATTATGAGGAAAAAAAAAGGTATATTTTAATGATTTTTTAAAAATGTTTAATCCTTTCTAACACATTCCAAATTTTGTTTAAAAATTTTTTAAAATTTTTTTTTTATTTTTCATCGATGGTGTATCAGATATTACCATGGAACATGGATATGTAAGTGCTGTTTTTCCAGTGAAAAACACATTAATTTGGAAATTCTTGCAAAAATCAAATAATTGTCAGATTTTAATGAAACTTTCAGAACATATTCAGAAATAAATTAAGTTGGTTTAAGATTATTATTTTTAGAAAATCTTGCTAAAAATATTTTTTTACATCTGTTACCTTCACTCCTCTTAATTTTAGGAAATTTCTAGAAATTCAATACTGCCCACAACTTTGTTTTATTAGTTAAATGCAAGACTCCTTGGGGAATGTAAATCATCTATTTCTTTTTTTTTAAGTAGCTTTTTTTCCCAAAATCTGCTCTAAATAGTAAAATAAAAATGTATTAAAATTACACCATTTTTTTATTTAAATAAGCTTTTAATTAGTTTTATGAATAATATATTAAGGATATCATATTCTGAAGAAAAAAAATAATTGATGAATAATGAATTTTTACAAGAATTGTTTTCATTTTTTCTTTGTTAATTATGATGATTTACGAAGTTTGAAATATCTTTTAAACTTCTTCGAGTCATTTGGTGACATAACATGTCACAGATGTATATTTTATTTTGACAAGATTTTTAAAACCGAGAA
Source organism: Ascarosepion bandense (assembly GCA_037127315.1). NCBI lineage: Eukaryota > Metazoa > Mollusca > Cephalopoda > Sepiida > Sepiidae > Ascarosepion > Ascarosepion bandense. The sequence goes on along the minus strand of JBBBDQ010000351.1, from coordinate 677,784 downwards.
TAATTTTTTGTTTACAAACCTGTCAGTCTTTAAAAAATGGATGTAAAAATGATAACTTTTGAAAACTCACAAAAAGTTGAGATTCTAATCAATGTAATTTCTACTTGAAAGTCACCAGAGTATTTTGCTTACTAGAAATAGTAAATTTAATTATTTGATTTTCAATTAAAGCTAAAATGAAAGATTCAAGGAAGCATTTTTATTTTAAAAAAATTCAATTTGAAACTAAGGTATTGAAAATGAGTGGAGGTACTTATAGATCATTCCATCTTAAATAAATCAATGATATTTTGTGGCACATTTTAACATCAAGCTGAGATTTTTCTTATTAAAAAGTTGAATAGTTCAACACATTTAACATTACAAAAAAAAATATAGTAAATTTTATATTTTGTTTTTTAAGACTTAGCACGAGCAAAACAAGTTCACAGATTAGGACAAACTAAAAAAAAAAAAAATGACCTCAGAATCTGTGAAAATTATTCATTCTTTAATAATCAATTGTGCTTAGTTTAATTTGTAACATGTACAAATGTAGGTAAAAAAGGCAAATGTTAATAAGATAGTGAGATTTGCAAAGAATTGCCAGGGCCCTCATCAGGTTTAGACTGCCATTGGTCACTGGGTTTGTGGTAGTATGCACCATCCTTATCTAGCAAGATATTGTATTTTTTTTAATCATCTCACCCCAAGCAAGGCATTCTACTGCCACTGTTGTGCAGGGGATTACACAGGGGAAAGTGATGAAAAAGTGGGGTTAGTTATAGGAAATGTCAGGAGGAGGGTAATAGCCAGATGAGGATACCGAAGATGTGGGTGGAGTAGATAGAAAAAGAGCTTGTGAGAATGGATGCAAGTTAGTGTGATGGGAGATGTCTATTGACCTTATGTTTAAATTCCTAGAGATTGTAGCTGTTGGGGAAGAAGACATGATAAGAAATTTACCAGCAAATTAGTATTTCTGGCAGACAGTAAGAAAATTCGTTTTCAGAGATATATTGTTTGTTAAAGACTCAGGGAATAGAAACTACAAAAGAGCTAAAGGCATCATGGTAAACTGTACTGAATATTAGAAGCCTGTGCATACTATGGGGCATCCTGCTAGACAAACTTGTCTATTAGTAGTAAAGTCCTATCCTGCATGATTTTACTTCAGTCACAGTTTTGGGTATGAGGATAAATTACCTCCGGCAGCAAGGCCTCTGATCAGGAGAGTAGAGCATGGAACCACCTCTTAATTGCTTTTGTTCCCAGGTCCACCTTAATCCTAAGTGGTAGCACCTGTTAGAGTCCTAGTTATGGGAAAATAGTGAACTCCCAAACAAAACATCATGAAAGTATAAAAGTAAATTTTTAGTGTTAAAATACTAGTAATACATCTATATCTATAAAACTGATGAGGGTGGATGTTGTGTAAGTATTTGTTTGTTTGATAGATTCAGCTTAGCACCCGCATTTTGTGTTCTAGCTTGACAGGAATTGCGCTCAGATGTAGATCAAAATTTTAGAATGCTATCGACACCATGAAATTTTTCAGAAAGCCAAAATTAGGGGTAGAAAAATATATATTATCACCCCACAAAGTTAGGGATCAGTTTATGTATTGATTATAATATAGAATCAATCACTCCACTTTATATTATCTATATAAGTTGCCCCTCCCCATCCTACCCTAATCCAATGGAGACATTCTACATTGTTATCTGTATCTATAAAAGTGACGAGGGTGGACGTTGTGTAAGTATTTGCTATGCAAATTCATTATATGTGTTTTATTCTTCTTATTTCTTAAACTACCCGAGTGAATCCGGGCTAAACTGCTAGTTTTTATATAAAAAAGACCAACAATACATTTTATTTGTCATTGAAGGCATACAATTGTGTTAAAATTGTTTAGATTTTGGCATTTAATAACTCAAAGAGGTTGACATGTGGCTAAACCAAATCAACCAAGCCTCGTTTGTAACATAATGGTGAATTTCTAAGTGTAGCTTAGATCTGACACAAGGCCAAAAGTATGAAGAACCCAGTGAAGATATAACTCACTTTATATTATTTTTTTAAAGTGTTAGCTTAAATGTGGCACAAATTTTGAAGCACCCACTCACAACTCAGTCGAAATTGATCTAGTCGGACAAACTTATTACACCATGCTGAAGTTGTAACACACAGTAATTATCATTAATGATCCCTTTAGCAGTCTATCTCTCATAAGTGCATGATAAAGTGGTTTGAACATTTGAACACCCTGACCATTAAGGTCCAGGTCTTTGCATGGGTAGTGACTTGGACAAACAATGTCAGTAGGCAATACTCTTCCGAAGTGGTTGAAGAACATATCATCATTTTCACACGTGTCTTGTGGGTGAAATTTCGTAGATGAAACTGTTTGGAAGCCATCAATGGTTGTGATAGTATGAAGTCTTGAGTCACTATAGATGAACAATACTGGTTTTGATCAACTATTTATGACACCAAAATAGGCACTCTCTCTCTCAAGAAGTTTACTCAGTATCGTTGCAATATATTGTATAGACTGGCTCTGTGCACATTGAAAAAGCACAAATGTGCCTGAGAAGGTATCTGCAACAGGGATTATCTAACTATGATAGCACAATCTCCTGAGAAATATATTTCTTTAAGACAGATTGTAAATTTCCAAAATAAAAATTAAGTGTGAAATGAAAGTGAAAAAAATTTTCAATGAGAAGTTGTGAAAATATTTGGGATTAATACAAATCCCCAAAAACATATTCAGGTTCAATAAAGTGGAAGAAAGGTAAGAAAAATAAAATAAAATAAACTGTATGAAAATTATAAAATTTACATTTGCTTTTAAAAAACGTAAATTAATCAATATTTCACACTGAGATTTTTTTTTTCAGTTGTGCATAAAGATTCAGAAAAGAGCTTAGCGATTTAAAATAAAAAAAGAGTACTGAAAAGATTATCTACTGTTTATAATATATATATATAATTTGTGTGTGTGCACGTGTGTGTGTAAGGGAGTAAGGAAAAAATGCTGGTATGACTAAGAAAGATTTTTGACTGAGTTATTTGTTTCTTATGGCTTATCAACCCTTTGTGGGTAATTCAAAGTCAAAACACATTTGGGATTGCAGGAGGTAGCTTACAGTGTCCAGTGTTCCAAGAAGGACTGAGAAAGGATCCCTAGATATATTCTGATGCTTCTTCAAATTTGCACACACACACACGCACACATACATACATACATATATATATATATATATATACACAGGGTGTTCATAAAGTTTGTGTGCACTATAAAAAGTTTATAACTTTATTTGTATTTGTGATAGAAATAATCTGTAAAAAATGTGCAAATACAAATTAAGCTATAAATTTTTTAAAGTGCACACAAACTTTGTGGACACCCTGTATATATATATATATATATAGAGAGAGAGAGAGAGAGAGAGAGAAAATAAACTAAGTGGTAAAAATAAAAAATACCCTATCTAGCAAAAAAAGGAAACTAGAATCTACCTTAACAAAACCAAACAATTAAGATCAGGATAAGAGTATTAAGAAACCCAAGATGGGAAGCTAAATTAAGCCAGAGTTGAAATAATAGGAATAAGTGAAAATAGAACAAAATATGTGCAGCTATAAACTTCAATTCCACATTTTACATCAAAACTGCAATCATCATTGATTGTTCTTAGATATAAAAGTACCAAACAGACAACAGTATAGTTTTACTTCCTTTACTTGTAGAAAGGAACAAATATCTAACATAATAGGTAAAGAGGTAGTGTAGCTGTGGTACTGTAATCACAATAGACAGAGAAATGAATGTTGGTGCTATAAAGATGAGATGCTGTCTCTCATGTGACTCACCATTTTGATGAGCAAAACAATGAGTGCTATTCGGGAATATATACAAGTCATGCCTCTTCCAGATTTCTCAGTATCAGTTATCTCCCTCTAATTTAACTCTAAGTTTTTGTTCACCTCTGCTGTAGCCAGGTATTGAACTCCTTGCAGACACATGGACCAGTGGATATAAGTGTTGGATGGATCTGGCAACTTGACCCAAAGAATTGAGAGAGAGAGAGAGAGAGAGAGAGAGAGAGAGAGAGTGAGTATTTCCTTATGATAAATATATGGTGTATGGTTATGTATTGAAGGCTGTCACAATGCGTTTAGTAAAATAAAGAAGGCAAAGAAGTTTTTGGGTATTACCTATTTATTATACATTAATATTTCGAGATCAAAATCTCATCTTCAGAATGGCAGGAGAGCATGTGTCTGTCCGAGTGAGTCCGTGTCTTTCAAGGAATGGTCATTCCTAGCTGCTGCTGCTGTCATTAATTGTAGCAAGTGTGTGTGTGTGTGTGTGTGTGTGTTTGTGTGTGTTTATGGTGTATATATATATATATATTTGTGTGATTTACAGTTGGGACCTTTTTCTGGTCTGATGATATCAGTCTGCTTTAATATGAGGTTTAAATAAATTAATTCATTTTAAGATAATTACTTATTTACTCATGTCTACGGCTATATTGTGTTGAATGCACCAGTTCCCGTCCAATCACCAAAGTTAAGCAACATCGAGCCTGGTCAGTACTTAAAATGGGTGACTATTTGGGAATACCAGGTGCTGTAAATGTAAAACCCAAAAATGGTCCCCCAGTCCTCCAGGTTTGGGGGTTGGGTGTAGGGCTAACAACCCTGCTCCGTAAAAACAGTTTGTTACAGAAACAGCAACAAAAAGTTGCTGCCCTATGCACCATTGGGTGTGATGGATAAATGATGATGATGATGATGATGACTTATTTACTCATTTTTCAAACTAAATTTGAAAAGAAACTCTATTTACAAATACATGCCAACTTTAATGTTTTTTTTCTTTATTTTATGCCAAATAAGCAACATTTTCACATTATATCAAACACTATTTACATTTATCTTCAATAACCTGATATTGGTTATTTTCAACATTATTTGGAGATAGTTAAAACATCAAAATGAATGTCTCTATTGAAAACTCTGGCCCAAGGAAACACAAAACTCAGCTCAAAGAGCTCTTCTTACTGAGAAGGTTAAAAAAAATAAAGCAATGAGCAGCAAAGATTATTGGCTGTAACATACATCCAAGGAATGTTAAAGAACCAATGGACTGAAACAATGAAAGCAAAATAAAGATAAGGACATTCAACAAAATAATTCAGTCAACAGTAAAAATGGTTAATCCCAGAACTTCAGATTATATCAATAAAGTGCAGATGCAGTGAACACATCTTTTCCTAAGAGATAATGCCTTTCTGAATTAAGTATAACTCTATTCAGTTGTTTTCTTCTTCTTTTTCTTTTTTTTTGTTTTAACTAATACGTTTATCTTTGTTCAGTTATTACAATGTTTTGTTGGAGAACTATCTAGTACTTTTTGTTTAATGTCATATCCAATAATCATCAGGGAGATCCTGAATAAAGGCTTTGTTTTTGTAGTGATATTCTTGTTTTTGATCATTTTTGTCACATTGTTAGATATTTGAATAAAGATCATTCTCACTGCTATTGTAATATTGTCCCTGAGGTTCAAATCACATTGGCTCATCACTATTCTGAATAATATACTAGGTTTTATCATGTTGAGCCAGCTTATACATTCCGTAACACTGACGTGAACTAAATGTTTTTTTAAAATCTATTAGCCATACTTTTGTAAGTCATTTTACCAGCACCAGATCCATGATATTTTGAATAAAATCACTCAGAAAATCAATGATTATAATGTTATGTTGAGATTTTGATTCACCTTACAATGATGTTTAGCAATGGAGTCTGAGGAATCAAATGTGTTTTTAATCTCTACCAAATAAATATTACATCACACTGACATGTCGTGTTCAGCTAGTGCTTTTCTCACTGACAATCTCCCTTCCCCATTTATCTCCCTTCCTCATTACCTTCTTACCCACTCCACTTTGTATCACACTAAAAATTATAGCCATTTTCAATATATATATTTCATACAAATATAACAATCAGTATTTGAATTCAGGTAAAAGATTAGATTTCAGGTGCTAATTTTTCAAAGCAAGCAGACAAGCCCCCACCTCCTTGACACTTTGAAGATTAATAAATAATTATCCTGCCACTATTTTTCTTAATCAAAATTGTAAGAAAGATTAGTAAATATCAATAAACAGATCATCTTATATCCTAGAGTCTACATTTAGGTCAGATAAATGATGTGATTATATATATATATATATATATAGCCTTTGAGATTTCTCTCCCCTGATCGACCCAGTTGATTAAAAACTTAATTGGGTGATTAAAGTTTATTGCTTTACTAGTCTGCAGTCAATTAAAAATCTTACAATGAAACATGTCTCTTCACATATAGAAAAAGGAAATATGATTCCTTTTACAATCCAAAAGTATGCCATTGAAGGTTCACAAGTTACTTAGAATGACATACAATGACATTTTTTAACTCTTTGGTCTTATGCATGGTGCCTGATTTATGTCAAAATGTGTGGTTAAACAAAAGAAAGTGACATCCCACAATCATCAAAGCAAGATCTGATAAATGGAATTTAGATTGACAAGCTCTTGTCTCGCTTTTATTGTCCCGGTCGGTGTAAACATTCATTTATTTAATACTTCCAGAGTGGAGCCAAAATGTCTCTGTCGCCCATATTAAAGACGCTCACAGATTTCTAAAAACTCATTTGGAGAATTATTATTCTTAACTCAACATCTATAATTGTTTCCCACTTACAAAAAATAAAAACGAACATTTGAAATAAAGAAAAAAAATACACATACTTCTTTCAACCACACAGTGAAAAGTAAATTATACAAGTAAGTAATTATTTTATAAAAAATTGTTGAGAAAATCAGATTTGTTATTTTTTATCATCTATGAGATGGAGGTTGTAGACAAACAGAAGAAAGAAACTACAAATATTAGGTACCTCCACTCAATTGCCAAAAAACAGTATATCATGATGTTAATAAAAACAAAGTTTTATCATCAAAATGTTTATGCTATTATTAAGAGGAAAGATCAAATTTTGTTATTATTTCAAAAAAAATTTTAAATCCTTTCTAACACATTCAAAATTTTAATTAAAATTTTATTTTTTGTTTTCCGTCAATGATTTACGCTATGTTTACTTAAGGCAATTCATGCTATGTTTACGTAAGAAAATAAAGTCAGTCAAGTAAAATGATTTTGGGGTGAGTAAATTTTCTCTCACTTTCGACTGCTGGTCGAGTGATTTCTTTTTCAATGATGTCATGTATGGCACTTAACTGTAGCTGTATAATTTATTTAGTTTAAAATACTGTATTCAAGCATGAAACAAACTGTTGTCACTTGGTGTTGACCTCAGTGTCCACTTTATATCTATATATATATGCTGGAAAGTTCTGTTGATTAACAAAATGAAATTAACAACCAACATATTTAAACAGTATATTTGTATATTTATTTCTACTGGCCTGATTATTTACAAGAAATTTTGTTACGAAAATGTGCATTATTTAACAGGATTTGAACCTGCAATCCCTAAGAACATAAGAGAAGCCATTAATTGACCTGATGTGTTTTAGACTGGTTGGCCATGAATGATTCCATAGTCTAACTGAAGTTAAGTCAAGCCTTATATCCATAAGTTTTGATTTTTCGTAAATAATCATCTCTGCTCTGAAATGTATCATTATGTAAACAAATGTAAACAAACAATTTGACAGAGAGTTCCAGAAATTAACAAAATGGAATTAACAACCAACATATTTATGATAATAAATATATTCTTTTAAAGTAAATTGATTTGATCTCAACAATACTCAGACCCTATTTTATTTTCTCTATTTCTCTTTTCCCCTTTTCCCTTTTTTTCCTTTCTTTCTGCCCTCCTTGGCTAATAATTATCAAGTCTGCATATGTTTCCCCTATTTCTCTCTTTTCCATTTCTCCTTTTTTCTCCTGTGCATTGTGGTACAGTGGATATAAGCTCGAAACGAGAAATCGGGGAGCCGAGTTCGAATTCACTTACGCGCAAATACCCTTGGGAAAGGTATTAATCCGCCCATTCCTTCCAGTTATGGATTAAATAGCAGGGCAGATTGGATTCTATAGCCTTGGTTGGCAACCAGTCGATCGCAGAAAGCAATGGCAACCTACTGTGGGATAATCTTCTGCCCAGTCAGTCATGTCTCTTTCGAGACATGATCGCCCAAGCATGTATCACGTATGGCACTTAACTAACTCTCCTATAACTTTCTCCTATCTCCTCTTTTTTATTTTCCTTTCCCTCAATTCTCACCTCCCTTTCTTCCACTTCTGTTCCTCTGACATGCTCTTTTTTTATTTCTTTACATAATCTTTAAATATCCTTTTCAAAGATTGAGTTTGTATCTATTTTGCCATTTTTTGTTATTTTCCCTCTCTTTTCCCTGTGCCCGTAACAACATCTAAGCACCTCCCTTCTAATATAATCTCCCCTCTTTTATTTAACTGCCCCTCCCACTTTTGTTTCTTAATTCGTTCCTTGTTTTTACAAGTGAGCTTTCCATGTATGAATTTCTTTTTGAATTTTTATCTCATAAACGGTCGCTAACAAAGTGAATTTACTTCACAGAAATGATCATACGGCACATATGATTTTCTTTTTTCTTTTTTTTTTTTTTATAAGCGTTTCACCCCGAGCAAGGCATGTCACTGCCACTACTGTGCAGGGGGCTACGTAGAGTGGAGAAAGGCTGATTAAATATAGGAAATAACAGAGGGTGGGTGATAGGCGGGTGAGGATACCGAGAATGAGGGTTGGGTAGATGAGAGTGTTGTGAGAATAGTTGGGAGTTAGTGTGATAGGAGGTGTCTATTGACCCTACATTTAAACACCTGGAGATTGTAACTGTCGGGAAAGCAGACTTGTGGAAGGGAGTTCCACAGGCGGGAAGCGTGAGAAAAGAAGCTGTTGGAGTAGAATTTACGGTTACATCTTATTTGTTTAACTGTAAAAGGGTGGGACCTAGTTGCTAATCTAGTATCTCATGTAAATTCGTGCTTAGGCGGCACCAGTGATCTAAGCTCATTGGAGCAGAAGCCATGAAAGTACTTGTAGAAGAGGCACAGGGAAGCTACATCACGCCGGTGTGAGAGCGGCTGCAGCCGGTCTGCCAAGTCAGTATCAACCACGTTACAGATCCTCCTTTGTATTTTGTCAAGAAGCCCAAGGAGAGCAGCAGGGGCACCCGACCAGATATGGCAGCAATATTCAATACACGGGCGGATGGTAGATTTGTATATGTACAGAATAGTTTCAGGTGGGAAAAATTTCCGGGCCCTGCACAGGGAGCCGACTTTCATAGCAGCAGATTTGGCAGATTTGGCAATGGATTCAATATAGTCATTCCATTTGAGGTCCGCCGAGAGTGTAAGGCCAAGGAGGCGTAGTATTTTACTCTCTGGGAGGCTAGCCTGTCCCATGCTAATGGGAGGTAGATGCGATTGTCTATGGTGGTTAGTTGATAACAGCTTTGTTTTGGAGGCATTGAAATTTACCAACCATTTCCTACCCCAGGTCACTACGGATTGGAGGTCCCTTTCAAGTGCGGCAGCGAGGTTCACTTTGTCGTCCAGACCTGGTTTCTGATCGATGCGGGAGTAGATTGTAGTGTCGTCGGCATACATGCCAACTTGGGATCTAATGGTGTTGGGGAGATCATTAATGTAGATCAGAAATAGCGTGGGACCTAGGATAGAACCTTGAGGGACGCCCGCGTTCGTCTGGTAGTTTTGGGAGGCATGCCCATTTAATACCACCTTTAATGTGCGGTTAGAGAGGAAGGACTGGATGAGGTCAAACAGATGTCCAGTTATCCCATAGCTCCGCAGTTTGCACAAGAGGCCAGCATGCCAGACCCTGTCGAATGCTTTGGAGATATCCAAGGCAACGGTTCGGGCTTCACCATTCTTGTCGAGTGCCTGGTATATGTACTCGGTAATGGTCATTAGCATATCAGCAGTAGACCTGGTGAAGCGAAACCCATACTGTTTGTCAGAGAGAAGCCCGTTGGTCATAAGGTGCTGAAGCACCTCGGCGTTGATAATGGCTTCGAAAACTTTACCAAAGATTGGAAGGAGACTAATAGGACGGTAATTGGCGGGGTCTGAGGGTTCGCCAGAATTCTTAAATATAGGTACTACGCAGGAGGACTTCCAACAGGCAGGAAAGCAGGAAGCAGATAGGCAGAGGTTATAAAGTTTAGAGAGGACAGAGGAGAGTTCTGGGGCACATTTCTTCAGTACTATGACTGGGATTCCGTCACCGCCGCTCGCTTTGTGTGGGTCAAGTTGCGCAATTATCTTGGCGACCAGCGAGGGTGAAATATGGACGTTATTTAGTTGAGCCTTAGTTCTGGGTGGGAAGTCTGGTGTAGGTATTCCTAACGAGTCCAGTGTCAAATTGGTTGAGAATTTACGGGCAAAGCATTCAGCATTGTCGGCTGGGGAGGTGAGAACTTCAAATTCATTGATTAGTGGGGGTATTGAAGTCTTGTTCCTGCTGAGCACGCTTTTGCAGAGACGCCAGTAATCTTTGGAGCCAAACTTAGAGGATGCTATGCGTTGCCTAATTCTGGTAGCAAATGCCCTCTTGGCTTCATTCAGTACTTTTTTACACTTGTTCCATGCTGAGGTGAAAAGGCGCCTGTTTTGGTTCGACGAGCAGCTTCGATAGAGCCGGAAGAAATGGTTCCGGTGGGCAGGGATAAAAGCATCGATGCCAGCCTTAACCCAAGAGGAGACTTCGGAGGCACAGTCTTCGACAGGAAGATCAAAGACATTGTTCCAGGGGACGTCGCAGAGGAAGTCTCTGAACGAGTCCCAGTCGGCTCTTTGGTAGCAGTATGATATTCTGCTGGTCTGGTTTTCTTGGGTAGAGTTAGTGCGGATTGATATGTTTACGGAGACTACGGCGTGGTCAGAGTTTCTAAGGGGGCAGAGTTGCCTGGTAGTGCAGGAGTCTGGGATGGAGGTAAAACAAAGGTCGAGTAAAGAGAAGTTTTATTTGTAAAAATTATAAAATAATATATATATATATATATATATATATATACTGTTTAATTAAAAACAGAATATCTACTCAAATACAAGTATTAATTAAAAATAATGTTCAAATAAATATATATATATATATATATAAAGTACGTGTATTTTGACAGCATCCTTTCTTTTAAACACATTGTATTAAACGATAGAGACAACTTAGTCATGCAGATTTTCTTTTGTATTTTCTCATATTTTCTAATGAGGCTTTTTATTTCAAAATTATTTTTATACAAATATTGTCCATATGTTAACCAAGTACTTTCGAACGTCATCATCCATCATCAGGGTCCAAATTTTATGGTTTTATAATTTTTAACCTTCAGCATTTGCCTTGCAGCAGAAAACGTATTACTACATTTTGAAGAACTAAATAAATGTTCAGAAAATTTTTTAAAATTCAAGGGAAGTAATAATATGAACACATGCAAGCGTGAAAATGTGTAATCACGTGGAGGTGTGAATTGTCTGATTACGTGGAATATTTAGAGTTGAAAAAATTTTAAATACCATAAAAATACATTAAGAAATTTAAAAATTCAAGGGAAGTAATTATGTGAATTATCTGATTACGTAGAAGCAAGAATTATTTACCTTAATTATATTTCAAATATACTATACACATTGAAGAATGTGTTCAGAAATTTGGAAAGCTGTGCAATTGATAAGAGGTTTATTACTTCTGATATGCAGTGCCTCTAAAATTTTAAGGCGTCTAATGTCTGTGTGTTGATAGATAATTTTAGTATTGTCTATAAGGATTTTACGAATGTCGGAATGCAGAAGGGAAACAGTCTGTGACATAAGATGTCGTGTAATGGGGCTGGAATCATTTAAATGAATAGTTAATCATCTAGAGAGCTGGGTAGTCATAAATCCAATGTATGTATGTGGATTAGAAGAGCATTCTTCAGAAGGACATTTGAATTCATACACAGCATTAGTTCTATCAACTCTAGCAGCTGCTAAGAAAGGTTTGTTGCTCATTACCAGGTTAGAAGTTTTGAATTTACTATAGTATATAATAGGTTTTAAGGTTTTGTTAAAATCAACAGGGAAGACATTATGGTGTATTATAGACTTAAGGGCCTTCTCATTCATGCTGTATTGTCTGTGCATTTTTCCTCTGTAAAAAAAGTTAAGGATATTGAACCCAGAATAAACTGTGCTAAGTGTACTTTTGTTCAACACTCCAAGTTGCTACACAACCAAAATGTTAATGTAATAAATTGAGTTTTCGTCTATATTTCTAAGATGAGGTATTGTAATTATTCTCATTGTTTACATTGTTTGTACTGTTGTCTTTATCTTAGTTACTATATCCACAATGTTTCGACCGTTTTATGGTCCAACCCTTTTCAGGTTACTGGAATTTTGAACTGAACCCTTTATTTTGATCACTAGAATGAATTGTTCTCATTTCATGAGTCATTCCACTTCCGGATGTCTTAGTTATCTCTTCTTAACTCAACTCTCTAAGTTTTTTTTGTTTTGTGTATGGCCAGTGACTTGAACCTAGGAGTTGTGAGTTCAGTACCTGACTACAGCAGTGGTGAACAAAAAACTTAAAAACGTTTAGTTAAAGGGAGATAACTAAAACATTTGGAAGTGGCATGATTCATGGAAAGAGAACAATTTACCCGAGTGATTAAAATAAATGGTTCAGTTCAAAATTCCAATCACTTGAAGAAGATTGGAGTGTACAATGACCAAACCTTTATTAATATGTCAACAAAGATAAGAACAACAGTCCAAACAATGTAAATAAAGTACAGAAAATGAGTTATGTTTATAAATAATCTCATGAGATCAAGTCTTTCATATGAATGCTATGCATGGCACCAAACACACTCAGATTTATCAAAACTGTCAGCTGTATACAATTGCTTTCTTATATCAGTGATTAAAAATGGGTTCTAGCAAATGAAACCCCTCGGTCTTAAAGACGACAGCACTTCATCAAATCTCATAGACTACTGTGCCAAAATCATAAATAAAGAACTTTACCAAATAACAGAAACCACATCACTTGAAGACTTTCAAGCTAAAATGAATATCATATGTAATTCAAAGAGAAAATCATGACATAATCATATTAACATTCCACACCAATTTAGATAAAAGGTTTAGGAAGGAAACCCACATCAATACAGGAAAGAGCAATAATAGCAACTGGACATGAGAAACCTATTTTCCTGAAAACTGTTTTAAGGAAAAAATTTCAAAGGAAATTAATTCTGTTTGGTCAATGAATGCCTAATGTTTCCTGTATGGAAACAGTCAATATCACCATTATCATAGATCATAAGGTAAAATTACACAACAGTAACAGAACTAAACAATTCTAACCCATCTACCATGTCTTTTCAGTTCTATGAATTGAGAGAAACACAAATACTAAATGTGAACACCTTTTAATCAAATTCCAGCTAAATTAAATGAAAATCACACTTGGGAATTTACATCTGTATCTATCTCATGTATGTACACATGAACAAATATATAATTTTATATATAGAACTCCATGTACATGACATATGGAAAACAAAAAGATATTAAAAAGATTATAAATTTTCATAGAAAATTCATGGAAGTAAAAATAACCAAAGATTCTGAATGTTGCAATCCTTTGAGAAAAAGAAAAAAGAAAATGACCCAAAGATCTGAAAACATAAGACTATCAATATAATTTTCGAAGGTTAAATTCCAAAATGGCGTCTGTATCTCATGTTGACATGATACGTTTGTTGATTCACTCCAGAATTCCTCTTGAGGCTTTGCTTGGCTTCCGTTCACTCAAGTTTATATCAAGTGGAAGCCATGTTGATTATTTTGAATACATCCACAGGGCATACATTCCAAAAGGCATTATACATTACATGCACAGAGTTTCATAAAAAAAAAGCTACATATACTGAATAAATTATATGAGTATGTGTGTGTTCATATTTTTATAAGCTTTTTCAAATATGTTGAAGATAAATAAATGTATACTGTGTTTGGCTGTATTTCTAAATATATCCAGTTGGAGTGAATATGGCAGTGTATACTGGATAATCTCTTCAAATATGAAGAGATGACTGGGGACAAAAAAAACTTGTTTTACAGAAGGATGCTGAGAATACTATGGATAAATTATTTAAGCAGCAAAGAGATTTTAAAGGAAACAGAATCAAAAAGAACACTTAGAAGCAGAAAGAGACAGCTGAATTTTCATAGACGGAAGATGAGGAAAGAGAGCTTGAGAATTTGACACTCACAGGACAGTTGAAAGGGAAAAGAAACAAGGGGAGGCAGCAGGCCACCTAAGTGTAAATGGATGATGAAATGAGGATTGGAAAGCCTGGCAAAGAATTAAACATTGCTAAAAACAACAAGGAATAGAAAGTTGTGGAAAGTCACGGTTGCCCATGTCTTGCAGGGATAGAGCATATAGAAGAAAAAATAAAAATAATATATATATATATATATATATATATATATTGTCATCTGCAGACAGATTCACCTCGTTGCATCACAGCCCATCAGCACGGGCAGACTCCAGGACTGAAACCCGACCGAACCGGCATCAGTCGGTGACTCCACCCCTGGGCCACGGGCGCTCGGTAGAAGAAGGCAGACCTTTTAGCGCATATATTATCATTATACACCCAATAGCCAGAGTGCTCTAATTCATTTTACTGAATGAGCGATGCGTACACGCCAGAGTAGTTACTGTTTTTCAAAGTCTACCATTCTTCCAGAGTGCTCAATCAAGGTGCGAGAACATAATATATATAAGTGGACATTGAAGTCAACACCCAAAGGTGACAGTCTATTTCATGCTAAACAAAACCATCAGGCCATGTGCATTGTGTTTTTGCTAGACATTTTTTATACACAGGTCAGTGATACATTGTAGGTTGTCTATTATTCTGATGGTTATTTTGGTGGATGTGGTTCATTAATTTGTTTATTATTTACTTAGTTTATTTACTTACTTGTTTGGATGAATTTATTTTGTTTGTTTTTGCTTATTTATTTCATTTTATTTATTTATTTTTATTGATTCTTTTTTGTTGACAGTTTTTCAAATTTTTAAGTAGCATAGTAAAAATCTATTTTTGTGTCTGCATTTTGAGATGAGTTTTGATCATTCATTTATTCATTTGTTTTGTTCTGGGAAGGTAATTGTGGTTATTTTCTTCTTTTTTTTTTTACAGTTTTTGGATTGATTGTTTCCAGGCTAATGTTCTTTTCCTCATTTTCCATGATATTTTTGGTGCTATTTGCTTTTTGATTTTTAATTTCCCAGATATGTTTAGAAAGTATTGTAATGTTTGCATATTTACTCTTTGTAAAGGATGTTTTCTGTACATAATTTATTTGTTTCCAGTGCCCTTCAGTTACTCCAATATATATTTTTACTTCATTATCTGCTGATTTTACAATGGCTTCTCATATTACACTGTTCTGCCATTTAAGGGACATTCATTCTTTATTCTACAGTTAGACATGGGTTTAATTTGTTCAGGTAGTTTGTTGATTGTTTTCCTGCTGTGCTTTTTATTTGTGTCACATTCTCAGTAGGTGATTTTTACTGTGATTTTGTTGAATGTGGATGATGCTTGATCCAGGGAACTGTTTGTGTATGAGTTTTATGACTGAAGGGCCATAGAAAGATAACACGGACTTGGATATAAGGTTGAATAGTATATTCTTGGAAAACATAGTACAAAGGTAAACGTGGACTGGAGAGTACTTTCTCTGGCAGTGACCTGACTCACTCATTCACTCACTCTGTGGCTACTCCTCAGTGACACTCTACTCAGAAATGATAGCCATATTATAAAGGTGTTGTAGAGTTCATTTGTATGTAGGTCCCCACAATGCCCACCTCCCAAGCCTTTTACTCTGTAAATTTATGTTATTTTCATGAAATTTAATACCTTTTCTTTTTGGGATTGATTGTTAAAGGCTCCGTAAATTTCCTCTTCCTCCCTGACCTTCATTGTTTGGGCATATGTTGCGGGGACTCGAGATCAAATGTGTCATAAATTATCTCGATGGGTTCTTCCACTTCATCCTGTGTGCTGTTGGAATCCATTTAATGCTGTTTTTTCATTTGATTAGTGCGTCTTTTGTGGGTATGTCTTGCTTCCTGTATTATATACACCATCTAGCCGATCCTTCTAGTGATCGTGCCCTCCTCCTCCCAATATGACATATTCTTTTGGAAACTTTTAAAAAGATTTTCTGAAGTGGGAGAAATCGTTTTTTTGGTACTTTTTTGTTCTTACACATTTTTGACTGTATGGGAATTAATTTGTCAAACACGGATCTCATCTTCTTCACCAGTGTTATGACTGAAGGGCCATAGAAAGATAACACGGACTCGGATATATGGTTGAATAGTATATTCTCGGAAAACGTAGTACAAAGGTAAATGTGGACTGGAGAGTACTTTCTCTCGCAGGCGTCCTGACTCACTCATTCACTCACTCTGTGGCTACTACTCAGAGACTTTCCACTCAGAGTTGTTAGCCATATTATAAAGGTGTGAAAGAGTCCATTTTTAGGTAGGTCCCCCACAATAATGAGTTTAATGAATATTTTCCTTTATATGTTTTTATTTTTTTAATGTTCAGTAGGTTGAACCCAGATTGTCTTCTCTGGGTGTTGACTTCAATGTCCACCTTTATATTTACATATGCTCTATCTCTGATATCAAACACTTTAATCCATAAATATAGCAGACCTTAAAACTATTTTTGCCATATGAATATATATATATATTTTAAAAAAGGGAATCATCTATCGCTTGATATGTGTATACATTATTTCACTACAATTTTGAACCTAAATGCATTTCATTTTGTCATTCACAGACATACTAATGTTAGCAACATATAAACATGTATATTTCATTCATAGTTTGAATGCGCTTGACACATGCATTATTTTCACATACATACACTTACATTTAAAATAAACATCTTTTGATTTTATTACACAAGGCACACACATATCAACAGGCATAAGTTTTTCTTTACACTTAAAAATGTGGCAGGACAAATCATGGCTACAGCATCTGCTCCCAACACCCTGAACATGTAGCAATTCCTGGCTGAGAAAAATATCACTTCCTTATTTATATAATAAATAAGGAAGTGATAAATATTATTCCTTATATATATAAATATAATAAATATTATTCCTTATATATATATATATATATATATATATATATATATATAAGAGATAATAACAATACTCATGTTGAAAAACCTCCCATGGATCTACAAAGAAAAGAAAAAATGGTTTTAAAAAAAGAAAGAGCTAAGTACTTGAACATCAGTCAAAAGAGCTTGGACCGAGTCAGCACATAGCCCAAAGAAAAAACCCTGACACGAGTAATCAACTAACAAAGAACCACTCAATACTTAGGTAGGGCGGAATAAGTAAAGTAAACCTAGTGAGCCAGACAACCTACCTAGGTTTCACCTAAATGAATCGTCAGGGAAAACTGGCTAACAAGGAAGGAAACAAACGACATGTATAAAGGAAAATCAATCAACCCACGTGACCAAGAAAGACGACACCAAACGCAAATAGGGAAGAACTTTATTAAGAAAACAAATTTCATGTATATTGAATTTTTGAAAAGGTATACTTTACTTATATATATATATATATATATATATATATATATATATATATATTTAGGCAGCAAATTTTCTTTCAGATGTGTCAGATTAAATAGATTGCAAACAGTGTGTCTGCTTATTTTTAATAAAATCCATTCAAAGTCACTGATAATCTTCCGTGTATTATAATTGAAAGATGTCCGAAATGTGCTGTAACACGGAATTGATGGCTCAAGTGTTTTAATGAATATTACCTCGAGAATTTGTAGTTTGCTTTTGTTGTTTTCTTAGTGTGGGATAGTTGTGTTATCAATCATTATTTTTGATATTGTGAATGTAGACAGGAATGTTGTAGATGTCTAGAAATGGTCAAACAAGTGTAATGTAAGACATCTTGTTAATGTAGTTGTTATAAATCCAACATCTATATTTGTTTTTTTGTCAGAGATACATTCACCCAAGGGATACATGAATTGATATATAATGTTGGTTTTATGTAACACATCAGGAGGAGTTATTAAAGATAATAAAATTAGTAGTATTGTATTTTTTAATATATATTTTTATTTTTTTTTTATTAGGAGTTCATTTCTGACATCTTTCAATTATAATATATGAAAGATTATCCGTGAATATGAATGGATTTTTATTAAAAATAAGCAGACACAATGTTTGCAATTTATTTAATCTGACATATATTTATATATATATATATTTCATTTGTAAATGAGTTATTATGCTTAAATGGAAAATATTCAAAAGTTCTATAATATAATTGTATTGAACACTTTTTTAATACAAATGTGCACTGGTCTAATCTTACTATGACCAGAAACTCAGTAATTAAACAACCAATATATATATATATATATATATATATATATATATGGGGGTGATGGATAAATTGTCATCTAAATAACACAAAAATGAAATCACATTGACATCTCATTTTAACAGATATTTACCAAAATTATTCAAAAATGTCTTGAAATACTAAAGAATAAATTTATTCAATAAAAATCACCATTGGCTTTAACTACAGTCTCCAGATGATTTTGGAATTTTCTGCAACTCTTCCCAATAGTCTCCTTATTTAAGTTAGTAAATGCTGCCATAATCATGATCTTCATTTCATCTTTGATGTTACAAAAAGCTTTGTTGGTCTCTCACACAACTGTACCCCACACACAAGGAGGTTGCAGCCTAAGGAGTTAGGTGAGCAGATGTAAGATGTGATATAGTCACAGAAATTGTCTGACAGCCATGACTGGGCTCTCCTGCTTATAAGGCATGGTACAGATTCCTGTTACCAGGAATAGGGTTTTCCAGCAGGCACCCTCTGTAGAGAAAGATGAATAACAGCATAATATTACCATCACTAGTGATCACTCCAAATGTCTTTGTAATCACCATAAGGATGCACTGTCCTCAAACTGACACCTAAACGTGAAATATTCATATTGGAGCTTCCAGCATGAAGAACAAATGGTACAGCATGTTGTTTACAAATTTTTGAATTGTGCCATGGTGCTCTTGTTCTCATAGACAGTGTCCAACTGACCCTACTATACTGTGCAGTTGTCAAACTAAAAACAAACAAGGCACAAGTGCAAAATTAAAAATGTAAAATGGCGACAATTTACCTATCACACCCTGTGTTGACAATTTACCTATCACACCCTGTGTTGACAATTTACCTATCACACCCTGTGTTGACAATTTACCTATCACACCCTGTGTTGACAATTTACCTATCACACCCTGTGTTGACAATTTACCTATCACACCCTGTGGGTACACTCATATATATAAAAGTTCTATAACATAAATGTATTGAACACTTTTTAATAAAATTGAGTACTGGTCTAATTTAATTATGACTAAAAACTAACTAATTATATACATATATATATTACTTTAGGACATGTACAAACTACAAGCTACTACAAAATTGTACAATTTGTTTTGACATTGAACAAACAAAGTTTCATCAGGTAGTTAATAATGATGGTAATAAACATTTTATTAAAAAATAAATTAAAAGAAACACCATGTCCTTTTAATAAAATAAGTGAGATGATATTGAGAGGAAAATGGCTACGAGAGAGAAATTCTAAATATAGGCAAGAAGTGAATTGCAGACAGATACAGACATTGGTTACATTGTTTCAAGCTAAATCTTTTGGCATTTAAAAAAAAAATGATGAACTCACATACACAAACAGAGAAATTATCCATAAATATAAATAAGAGGAAATTTAAAAACATAACACGAAGATATTAATTCATTAGACCTAATATAATAAATTGGAAAAATAAAATAAAATAAATTAAATTTAAAATTAAATTTATATATATATATATATAATTTTTTTTCTTCTTCAATTGGTGATACTCTTGATGAGTGGACAGAGGGTCTGTCTTTGAAACTCTAGAGTTGAGGGATGCTAAAACTAACATCAAGTGGCAAATTTTATATAGATATATATCAAATATATAATTATTTAATTACTTAGTTTTTGGTCATAATAAAATTAGACCAGTACACAGTTGCATTAAAAAGTGTTCAATACAATTATATTGTAGAACTTTTGAATATTTTTCATTTGTAAATGAGTTATATTAAACAACCCAGGTTTCTACCATCTTGTGTCTTCAGGCAATTTGCAATATTGCATACTGCCTGAAGACACCAGATGGTAGAAACCTGGGTTGTGGAATATAACTCATTTACAAATGAAAACATATATATATATGTGTGTGTGTGTGTGTGTGTGTTTGTGTGTGTGTGTGTATATATGACCAATTCTATAATCAGTCATGAAAACACATTTGCATAATTTACTTTTAACCTTGTTTTAACCCCAATTTCAGGTATAAATTGCCTAAACTCAACTTTCTCATCCACTAAGTAGAAAAAGAATTTAAATATATTACTTCAGTTCTGAAATACAAATGTGTGTATGCAGATACAAAGGAAAACTCTATATAAGTCATCAATGTCATATATCTGTTAATGTAAAGGTTTATAAAATAAACATGTCTGAAACTTCATGTTTGAGATTAGTTCCAACAATTTCTCCATAAATTTTTAATCCTTTGATGAAAAGCCCACAAAGAATATTTATAAGCAAACTGCGGCAGTGCCTAACGAGGAATACAGCAGGGCCAGCCCCACCCTTCATTTTCACCATAAGAGATAAGTCGGAAGATAAATGTCTCAAAGTGCCTGAATATATCTTTTTATGTTTATGAAAGCAGAGAAATAAATCGGAAAGCAAACGGACCCACTGTCTGGCAGAGAAGCTGCTCCCTTCAGAGCCAGGAAGAGAGGAAAAAGAAAAGGGCATTATCATAAATGTCTTAGATTTCAACAGTAATCATCATCTACAAACCATACCTCCACCACCACAAAAAAGAAGATAGTTGGTACATGCAGCAGGATTGAGGTTTTATTTTAATGTAGCCCATAAAACCAACCTGGTGACATTTGATGAAAATTGTATTTCAATCTGGTTAAATTTGAAGAGATAATTGTTCCTGGATGAACAAAAAAACAAAATTGAATTAAAACTTTGCTGAAAGACTGAGACAGATTTTTTTACTTAATCTTTATTGCTGATTAATTTGGGTGCTACCTTATAGATTTAAAAAAATTCTTTCAAAGCATCTTTTCAGCACCTGTTGTACCTCATTCTTTCTTTTATACATGTCTTAAAATATATATATATATATATATATATATATATGAAACAATGAGAGATAAATTTTTATATATCAAGAACAATATTGGGAAAAAATGTATGACAAGGTGGAAAAAGTTTTTGTGCAACACGTTTTGGCCTTTGGGGCATCATCAGATTAAATTTGTTACAGAAAAATGTATGACAAAATAGAAAAAATATTTTGTGTTCTGCATTTTGTCCTTTAAGTCTTAAGTTATTTTTATATAATATAGCCAATTTCATTTAGATTCTTTTTGTAAGAATCTTATAGAACAACCAGCCAGTAATCAACTTGAATAGAAGTTGAGTCTAACTGACAAAAAAAAACCACCAGAGCAAATTGGTAGGTGGTTTAAATAACAACCTGGCAGATTCCATTCTGTTACAGGCAAGTCTATTCTGTAAGCAGTGATTGACTGATAATTTCAGCGTGTACATTGAGCTCCATAAATATTGAGCACAATATCCACCATTTGTCTTTGGGCCACATAGGGACATGTATTCAGTTACAACACTGTTTATTTTTGTCTGCCAACTGGACGCTAGTTGGACACATCAGGAAGGTGAGTCTCACAATCTCGAATGTTCACCTTCCTACAGGGAGACAAAAGAAGACCACCATGTTGAAAGGTAAGTTATTTGACTTCTACATTTCTTTCCATCACTTTTGTTATTAGATATTGCACACTATGATCACAGAAGTTCTACCAGAAATGGTGAAAAGTTGTAGAAATTTTGCACCCTGGCTCTTACAACATTTCATCATTCCTGGAAGATCTATAGTGAGTTGCTTATCTATTCTTTTCAGTTAGTAGTGGAGGAGAGTCCGTTCTAGTGATTTGAGAAGAAAAATAACATTTTATATATAACACATACCAATTAATGTTTTTACAATTAAAGTAATACATGAAGTATAGGTCCAACGGAGGTTAAATGTTCATGGCAATAAAATGCTGAAAGAGAATTAATGCTTAGGAATTTGGGAGCATGTAAGTAAGGAATGTGTTTGATGTATTTGCTCCTTAGGTCAGTAAGTAGTTTTTGGAGGCAGGGAAGAAGGAAAGAGGTAAGGGAGGTGAGTGTAGTAAGCTGCTTGACTTGGGTCAAGGGAGATACTAATTACTCTCTTCTCCTCGAGTCGGTCTGCCTGTCAATGCTTTCTGTATCCGCTTTTTATATCTTCTTTTTGGATCACAGCAGCTCATTTGGGATTTCACACTTGTATTTGGTTCTGGGCTTCCCTTTGGCTGATAAATAAAATTTGCATTGGCTTGCAAACTGGAAATTTAATATTTAATGAATTTTTAGTTTTCAACTGAAATATCTGCGCGGAGCTGGCGGCACAGCGACAATTTTCGGTCATGAAAGTGCAAAAAAAAAGAATGTAAATGAAATTGGCTAGATTAAACTACAAGAAAACTGAATGCATAGTAATCAGTAAAAAGAGGAGACCAAAATGACATTACAGTCAGTCATGTCTCTTTTGAGACATGATCGCCCAAGTGTGTATCACATTAATTTCATCAGCCTAGAAAAGACTACATATAAACTACAAGAAAACAGAATGTATAGTAATCAGTAAAAAGAGGAGACCAAAATGACATTACAGTCAGTCATGTCTCTTTTGAGACATGATCGCCCAAGTGTGTATCACATTAATTTCATCAGCCTAGAAAAGACTACATATAAACTACAAGAAAACAGAATGCATGGTAATCAGTAAAAAGATGAACCCAAAATGACATTACAGTCAGTCATGTCTCTTTTGAGACATGATCGCCCAAGTGTGTATCACATTAATTTCATCAGCCTAGAAAAGACTACATATAAACTACAAGAAAACAGAATGCATGGTAATCAGTAAAAAGATGAGCCCAAAATGACATTACAGTCAGTCATGTCTCTTTTGAGACATGATCGCCCAAGTGTGTATCACATTAATTTCATCAGCCTAGAAAAGACTACATATAAACTACAAGAAAACAGAATGAATGGTAATCAGTAAAAAGATGAGCCCAAAATGACATTACAGTCAGTCATGTCTCTTTTGAGACATGATCGCCCAAGTGTGTATCACATTAATTTCATCAGCCTAGAAAAGACTACATATAAACTACAAGAAAACAGAATGCATAGTAATCAGTAAAAGAGGAGCCCAAAATGACATTACAGTCAGTCATGTCTCTTTTGAGACATGATCGCCCAAGTGTGTATCACATTAATTTCATCAGCCTAGAAAAGACTACATATAAACTACAAGAAAACAGAATGCATGGTAATCAGTAAAAAGATGAGCCCAAAATGACATTACAGTCAGTCATGTGTCTTTTGAGACATGATCGCCCAAGTGTGTATCACATTAATTTCATCAGCCTAGAAAAGACTACATATAAACTACAAGAAAACAGAATGCATGGTAATCAGTAAAAAGATGAGCCCAAAATGACATTACAGTCAGTCATGTCTCTTTTGAGACATGATCGCCCAAGTGTGTATCACATTAATTTCATCAGCCTAGAAAAGACTACATATAAACTACAAGAAAACTAAATGCATAGTAATCAGTAAAAGAGGAGCCCAAAATGACATTACAGTCAGTCATGTCTCTTTTGAGACATGATCGCCCAAGTGTGTATCACATTAATTTCATCTGCCTAGAAAGACTACATATAAACTACAAGAAAACAGAATGCATAGTAATCAGTAAAAAGAGGAGACCAAAAATGACATTACAGTCAGTCATACTTCTTTTGAGACATGATAGCCCAAGTGTGTATCACATTAATTTCATCAGCCTAGAAAGACTACATATAAACTACAAGAAACAGAATGCATGGTAATCAGTAAAAAGATGAGCCCAAAATGACATTACAGGGTCAGTCATGTCTCTTTTGAGACATGATCGCCCAAGTGTATCACATTAATTTCATCAGCCTAGAAAAGACTACATAACTACAAGAAAACAGAATGCATGGTAATCAGTAAAAAGATGAGCCCAAAATGACATTACAGTCAGTCATGTCTCTTTTGAGACATGATCGCCCAAGTGTGTATCACATTAATTTCATCAGCCTAGAAAAGACTACATATAAACTACAAGAAAACAGAATGCATGGTAATCAGTAAAAAGATGAGACCAAAATGACATTACAGTCAAATATGTCTCTTTTGAGACATGATCGCCCAAGTGTGTATCACATTAATTTCATCAGCCTAGAAAAGACTACATATAAACTACAAGAAAACAGAATGCATGGTAATCAGTAAAAAGATGAGCCCAAAATGACATTATATAGTCAGCCGGTTCTCTTTGAGACATGATCGCCCAAGTGTAACATTAATTTCATCAGCCTAGAAAGACTACATATAAACTACAAGAAAACAGAATGCATGGTAATCAGTAAAAATGAGCCCAAAATGACATTACAGTCAGTCATGTCTCTTGAGACATGATCGCCCAAGTGTAAGTATCACATTAATTTCATCAGCCTAGAAAAAAGACTACATATAAAACTACAAGAAAACAGAATGCATGGTAATCAGTAAAAAGATGAGCCCAAAATGACATTACAGTCAGTCATGTCTCTTTTGAGACATGATCGCCCAAGTGTGTATCACATTAATTTCATCAGCCTAGGAAAAGACTACATATAAACTACAAGAAAACAGAATGCATGGTAATCAGTAAAAAGATGAGCCCAAAATGACATTACAGTCAGTCATGTCTCTTTGAGACATGATCGCCCAAGTGTGTATCACATTAATTTCATCAGCCTAGAAAAGACTACATATAAACTACAAGAAAACAGAATGCATGGTAAGTAAAAAGATGAGCCCAAAAATGACATTACAGTCAGTCATGTCTCTTTTGAGACATGATCGCCCAAGTGTGTATCACATTAATTTCATCAGCCTAGAAAAGGTTCACATAAACTACAAGAAAACTAAACATAGTAATCAGTAAAAGAGGAGCCCAAAATGACATTACAGTCAGTCATGTCTCTTTGAGACATGATCGCCCAAGTGTGTATCACATTACTCTCTATCAGCCTAGAAAAGACTACATATAAACTACAAGAAACAGAATGCATGGTAACTAGTAAAAAGATGAGCCCAAATGACATTTACAGTCAGTCATGTCTCTTTTGGAGACATGATCGCCCAAGTGTGTATCACATTAATTTCATCAGCCTAGAAAAGACTACATATAAACTACAAGAAAACTAAATGCATAGTAATCAGTAAAAGATGAGCCCAAAATGACATTACAGTCAGTCATGTCTCTTTGCAGACATGATCGCCTAAGTGTGTATCACATTAATTTCATCAGCCTAGAAAAGACTACATATAAACTACAAGAAAACAGAATGCATGGGTGACCAGTAAAAAGATGAGCCCAAAATGACATTACAGTCAGTCATGTCTCTTGACATGATCGCCCAAGTGTGTATCACATTAATTTCATCAGCCCAAAAAAAGGAGCCCAAAATGCCAATTGCAAGATTGGGATACTGAAATCAAACAGGTGCAGCAATTTAAATACCTGGGAAGTGTTCTAACAAAGGACAGAAAGTGTGATATGGAGATTCGAAGGTATATTGGTTTGACCAAGGATGCATTCCAGAAGCTAGGTAGAGTATTAAGAGACAGAAAAATTTCTCTGCGACAAAGAAGAGTGTACTGGATTGTTATGTGATGTGATGTCTGTTCTTCAATATGGCAGCAAATACTGGACAATCTTATCAAAGGAAATATTTGAAGCAACCAAAATGTGGTTCTACAAAAGGATGCTGAGGATGCCATGGATGGAACATGCGAGCAATGATGAGGTTTTGAAAAGAATGGACACAAATAGGAAACGGATACTTAACATCAGGAAAAGACAGATAAAGATTTGGGACATGTAATGAGGAAGGGGATGTTCGTTGTGGTGCAGTGGATATCGGCTCGGAATGAGAAATCGGGGAGCCGAGTTCAAATTCCAGTTGAATTCATTGCATTCACTTACATGCAAATACCCTTGGGAAAGGTATTAATCCATCTCTTCCTTCCAGTTATGGGTTAAATAATAGGACAGATTGGGTTCTATAGCCTTGGCTAGCAACCAATCTACCGCAGAAAGCAATGGCAACCTACTGTGGGAAAATCTTCTGCCCATTAAGCCATGTCTCTTTTGAGACATGATCGGCCAAGCATGTTTCACGTATGGCACTTAACTGAATGAGGAAGGAGGGCTTAAAGAACCTGATGCTCATCGAACGGATAGAGGAGGGAAAAAAGACCAGAGAAAGAAACACATGGCATACTTGATGCGCTTGAACAGATGAATGGTGAAGCCAGGATTGAATGGGATAACAGGAGAAGGAGTATAAGGAGTGACAAGGGAAAAGGAAGATGTAGAAGGCCATGATCGCCAACATCCTAAAGGGACATAACACATAGAAGAAGAAGATATATAAACAAAATTTAGATTTAAAATTCCCAGTATCACTCATTCATGTGCATGTATAGTTAAATCAACATAAAAAATTTAGTCCAATGAAGATCTAAAGAATGAAATGCATCACACAATTTTTTTTTCCTTTTTGCCATAGATTTTTTTTCCGTATATATATATATATATATATATATATATATATATACATGTACATTTGGGCAGCAATCTTTCTTTTAAACTGGTCCTGGGTGTGACAATAAACTGCATCCGGTAGCAAGGCCTCTGATTTGGAGGTTGCGAGGAGCATGAAACCACCTCTTAATTGCAATTGTTCTCTGGTTCACCCTGATCCGGAGTGGTAGTACCTGTTAGGGTCCCAGCTATGGGCAAATAGTTAGCCCCCCCAAACAAGGGTCAATACATTATGAAAGTATAAAAATAGACTTTTCTAGAAATATATATAGAAAAATATACTTTTATAGAAAAATATACATTTTTGAAGGAAAAATATTATCAACAACACATTTTTGAAAAAAATATTATTACCATAACACATTTTTGAAGGAAAAAAAGGTATTCTCAGTAAAACATTTTTTATTACAAAACTAGAAGACACTTTCGTTTTCTAATATAAAGAATAAAAATAAATTTTTCATTAAAATCTGATTAAATCAACCTTTTCACTATAACTAAACATTAAAAAAAGAACCTTAAAGCCCCACCTTTTTGGCATTAAATAACCCACAGAGGTGTTGATATGCCGTTAAACAAAACTCAAACTCAAATTCTTTTAAACATCTTTCGTTGAATATGGCCAACAAGGATGGTTTAATCGAATTTTTATTGAGTTTTCCAGCATTCTAGCTTTTTCCATTTTTTAGCAGTTAAAGAATATCAAAATTGTTCATCATTTTTATTGTTCCAAGCACTTTTAGCTGATACTCTAGCCATTTTCAAGTGTGTTTCTTGACAGATGTGCGTTGTGGTGCAGTGGATATTGGCTCGGAAAGAGAAATCAAGGAACCAAATTTTAATTCCAGTTGAATTTCCTTGCATTCACTTATGTGCTAATACCCTTGGGAAATGTATCAATCTGTCCCTTCCCTCTAGTTATGGGTTAAATAATATATATGGCTATAGATTGGGTTCTATAGCCTTGGCTGGCAACCAGTCTACCACAGCAGGTGTTGGTGGCCCATTGCAGGATAATTAAAATGCCTGAGGTCTATACAGAGTAGGACTTGGGACCCTTCCCTTAAACAAATCCTAACAAATCTTTTTCCATCACTTGAGAGGAAGCCAGCTCAACTCGACCAAGGTGAATGCCAAAAGTACAGGTAGGTGTTGCATTGGGAATATTCATTCTGTGTGTGTTGCACTACATAGTAGCTTTTCTGGTGTAACCATTATTGTGAAAGAAAGACTGTTTGAAGCAGTTATGTTCAATGCACAGGTTGATGTAAGGGTTACTTCTATTTTTAGACAACCCATAACTCACCGTCTCTTCTACTGAACAGTGTCAGATTGATAGCAAGTTGGGGATACTAAAATCAATTTTTACTAAAAAAAAATAATTCCTTAGTTACATCTTTACACCTTTAGAGCTAATCCCCACCATGCCATGTATAGAATATCAAAACATCTTCATTCTCTTTGTATTCCATTTGTCAGAAAGAAGTTCCACTGAGATTCTTTCCAAGAGCTTATGGTAAACTATTACAAATTTATAGTAGATTGTGGTCACCAGTGAAGTGTGTGCGAGTTTGATGTGATGCTCAGTTAAATGTTCCTTTCATTGTGTCTTCCTCTTTGCACCTGTCTTTATGAAATGTTTTTTGAAGAAAAAGGAGAACTAATGAACACAGCATATGAAAAAGGGTGAGAAGGTAACAAATGCAAGTCTCTGAAGAGAGAGACAAAATCATGCAGAATTATAGATTTTTGGAAAACACAAGTGGATCACATTACAAATATATTTTTCTGTTCACTGATTGGTTAATATATATATATTTCTTTTAAATGTTTTTCAACTGGAAGATCTGCATGGTAGCCATGTGTGCAGATAGTCATATATGTCATTCTGTTTTAAGTCACTGGGGAGATAACTTTGTGTTCACTATAAGCTACTATTTTTGTAATAAACTTTTCAATGGGGTTTTGAATGAAACTGAACCAGACTTAACACCAAAAAAAAAAATCATATCATATAAAAAAGAACTAGAAACATAAGAAAATAAGGAAATTTAGAGAATCTGCTCACATGCCCTGCTCTAAAAACTACCTCAGCAGACCTAGGATAGAAATAAGTACCTTCTGGAAGCCTTTGGTTGGGAAACCAATAGAGACCTAATTTAAGTTTACAAAATTCCACCTTGATCCATTTGTGGCCTCGTTGCTGCATGCTTCTTTGAATGCTATCCTTACTTTGGTCTGTCTCTGACAAGTCTGTTCTGTACCATTCCTTTGCTTTTACATTGTGCTTCAGTATCCACAGGAATGTCAGTGTGGAACTGACTCCTCTCTGTCCAGGTTCTTCTTCTTCTTCTATGTGCCCTGTCCTTTCAAGACGTAGGTGATCATGGTTTTCTACATCTCCCTATCTCTGGTGGCTCTTAGTATGTTTTCTCTTGTTAGACCTCACAACCCCTGTTCCGTCATCCACCTGATCAAGCCCCTCATATATGTTATCCGCTGCTTTCCTCTGTCTCTTTTTTCCTTCTATCTGGCCTGTCAGTATCAAGTTCTCCAAACTCTCCTTCTTCATTGCATGTCCCAGGAACTTCAGTTGTCTCTTCCTGATGCTCACTATTAATTTTCTTTTGGTTGCCATTCTTTTCAACATCTCATTATTGCTTGCAAGTTCAGTCCATGATATCCGCAGCATCTTTCTGTAGAACCACATTTCCACTGCTTCAAGTTTTTTCCTCATCTTTGAGGATATTGTCCAGCATTCGCTGCCGTATTGAAGAACTGACATCACATAGCAATCTAGCACTCTCTTCTTTGTTTCTAGTAAAATTTTCCTGTGTCTTAGTACTTTACTCAGCTTCTGTAATGTGTCCTTCACCATGCCAATTTGCCTTCGGATCTCTGTGTTGCACTTTCCATCTCCTGTTAGAACACTTTCCTTTATGCCCTGTCCTGGTAACTTTTGTGAAAAACTAAAATCACCAGGTGTTCCCAGAAATCCTAATTAACTTCAGCAACACTCATTAAATGCGGAAAAATAACAACTTTTATTTATGGTACAGTGATTAAGAATCTGCACACATGCCCTGCTCTAAAAACTACCTCAGCAGATCTAGGATAGAAATAAGTACCTTCTGGAAGACTTTGGTTGGGAAACCAATAGAGACCTAATTTAAGTTTACAAAATTCCACTTTGATCCGTTTGTGGCCTCATTGCTGCATGCTTCTTTGAATGCTATCCTTACTTTGGTCTGTCTCTGACAAGTCTGTTCTGTACCATTCCTTTGCTCCTACATTGTGTTTCAGTATCTGCAGGATTGTCGGTGTGGAACTGTCATATTATATGCTTGACTCCTCTCTGTCCTGGCTACTTTTGTGAAAAACTAAAATCACCAGGTGTTGCCAGTAATCCTAATTAACTTCAGCAACACTCATTAAATGTGTAAAAATAACATCTATTATTGATGGATTGATTAAGATCATGAATTCATAATCAAAAGTGATTTGAAGAAGTTTCCCCCTCATATAAGGAATTCATGAGCTGGAAGAAAAAGATTGATTGGTGGATGCAATTTTGGCTAAGCAGCCTGGAGTCATTCAACTATTTAAATTAACAGATGTGATTGAGAAAGTTAAGTTGAAGCATAAAGGAAAGGACTTGATTGAGACACAACCGTCATCCTGCAGGGGAGTGTGCTTCTACTAGCGGCAAGACTATTTCGGTAACTGCTTTTATGGGGCCCAAACCCCAATTGCACTGCTTTGATTGGGTAGCCAATAATAAATCTTGACCAATGGTCTTGTATCCTATGCATTGAAAGGGAGAAAGGAAAACCCACAAGAGCCAAATATGTGTGATCAAAATAATGGTCTTGTGTCATACATATCAAAGGGGGAGCTCCATCCCAGCTTTCTTCTCATTGGCAAACCAATCAATATTGTGGCCTTATATTTATCCATTGTCAGTGGAAAATTTTCTATGTTCCAAAATAAACTCATTTGACCTGATTATCACAGGTGTTATCAACACCTCTATCCTGACAGTATGTCATATCCCTGATCAAAAAAATCTGACCTTTATATATTTACTTTGTGTTACTTTTCAACCAGCAATTGCTTTATCAAACCAAAAAAATATTCTAGTACAATTTCAACAGATCTAAGATTGTATTTAATGACCAATCGTATCAAAGCCCATGATTTCACTTTTTACACTATACTTCAAAAGTAACATGAACCAGAAAATCATTAATATCATATTTTTTAACAATGAAAATTATTTTCTTTATTTAAAAGTAATATATATGTATACAGATACTTTTCAGACGACTGATTAAAAACGACTTCAAGTAAATAATGCCTGTAGGTATTAGTGAGGAGCATACTTCTTTAAACCTTGTGGACTTGTATTACAGATTCACTAATGAAGAACTATAACAAATAATAGAAACTAAAACATCACTGATGGTGTGCACCTGTACATCTTAGAAATGTATTTAATGAAAAACCATCTTACTTGAGGATGTTCAACGGTATCAACAATTAAAATGGATAACACATGTAATCACATATATTGGCAATATACGCAACTCTACATATATCCAAATTTTTAAAAAATTAATCAGTTTGTCTGATGATTACAAAAGCATGAAACCCAGGGTCACAAACTCACATCAATCCAACTGAATATGTTAGCTCTATCGCTAGTATTGAGTGCTTTCCAATAAGTACCGTGCATATATAATATATAGATAATATATATAACAAATTGCATATACATATATATATATATATATATATATATATATATAATAACATTTTACACACACACACACACATATATATATATATATCCAAGTGAATAAGGAACAAAGAAAGTATTAACAACGTTCAAAACATTAATTTAAAACAGTACTCAATATAGAAATAGAGCTATGAATATTCATTATAAATTATAGTTTAGAACATGTACAAATTACAATCTACTACAAAGTGTACATTTTATTTCCAAGGACAATGTCTCATCAGGTAGAATTAAAATTCATTTGGTAAATTTTGTGTGAGAGGTTAGTGGGTGTAAAGAAAATGAGAAATCAGAATGGGGAGTTATAAATTAGATGTTGAACAAAAAGAGGAAAATGGGGGAGAAAGAGTGAAGTTGTTAATGGACATGGTGAGAAAGTTTAGAGACGGGTGCCAGGTTTAACAGGTTTTTTTTTTTTTGATTTTTTTGATAAATAATAATTTCAACCTAAATTTTTTTGAAAAACCTTTATTAGGTCATGACCTGTAGTATGAAATAAAATTAAAATTCGAGGTAAAAATATATAAGAAGAAAGATCATATAAGAAAGATCATATAAGAAGAAAGATCATATATAAGAAGAGAGATCATATATAAGAAGAGAGATCATATATAAGAAGAGAGATCATACAGTTAAAAGTGAATATTATGGTAGTAAGATTAATACTACAAAGGCTTATTGTTTCTACAGATCCAAACTTTAGATTTTGTAATTTTAGCATGATTGTAAGGTTAGTTCTTTAATGTGTTTGAAGTTTACTGTGGTTTCATGCCTCTGGTTTAATATGTTACTCCTCATGTATTTAATGATTTTCATTTTTTTTTGTAGACAAAAGAAACATGGTTTTTTATCAATTTATATGTATATATGCAGATAATTATTTAAACGTATTGTTAAATATAACGATGAACATCTGTTATGTTTAATCATGAGCCATTCTAAATATTGTATTTTAGCTTTAATTTCTGTTGAAAATAAAGACAAAAATTTTTTAACATTTGGATATTTTTTTATTACACTGATCTTTGATCTAAGCTTTCGGCTTATATAAGCCATCTTCACTATGGTTGTATGCA
Source organism: Ascarosepion bandense (assembly GCA_037127315.1). NCBI lineage: Eukaryota > Metazoa > Mollusca > Cephalopoda > Sepiida > Sepiidae > Ascarosepion > Ascarosepion bandense. The sequence goes on along the minus strand of JBBBDQ010000351.1, from coordinate 644,835 downwards.
CATTAACACAAAGATATTCACCATCAAAAGGTATATTCTGTTATGTTGACATAAAAGATTGATATGTGAAGATAGCAGTCATGGAATGTGCAGTTTGTAAATTAGTAATGCAGTTCTATGACATCACACCACATGAGAGATTGAAATGTTTACAACAGAACCATATGTCTAAATGCAATATAATGTATTGTGACTAGTTTGAAATGTGATTTCATTGAGTGACCTGCATCTGCTATACCATGACAGTTATCATTGCATTGTAATCTTTTATGTCTCCATAACAGAATATCATCTTTGATAGTGAATATCTTTGTGTTAATGTCTATACAACCACTCTGAAGATAGCTCATGTGAACCAAAAGCTTAGATCAAGGACCAGCATAATAAAAAAAATATCCAAATATTGGAGAATTTTTGTCTTTATTTTCACTAGAAATTAAAGCTAAAATATGATGTTTAGAATGGCTCATGATAGCCATTCATTGTCTTTTATATTTAACAATATATATATATATTGTTTAATACTTGGTTTTTGGTCCTAATAGGGTTAGACCAGTACACATTTGTATAAAAAAAGTGTTCAATACAATTATATTGTAGAACTTTTGAATATTTTACATTTTTAAACAAGTTATTTCACTCCCCAGAATGTTCAAATAAAACACTGTTACAAGAGCGTTCTTAAAAATAAAAACATTAAAAGGTAAAATCAGTTATTAAAAATCGCCTAAAGACACCACTCATGGTAGAAATCTGAGTCGTGAAATAACTCATTTAAAAATGGAAAAAAAAAATATATATATATATATATAACTGTGTGTCAGTGTATGTGTGTATCCATGTGTATATTTTTATTGATTTCTGTTAACATACACTTCCATATTTTTCATCCAATTTGTTTCAAAACTCACATACCCCTTTAAAATTTATTATTCTACATAACAAAATATCAGTTATAATTATACATTGAAGAAATACTAAAAATGCTGGAAGGCTTATATTTAAATTTTTAATTTCTAATGTACAACATGTTTATCTACCTTCATTCAGCTTCTTAGCACTTCTATAGTTTCTAAATAACCCACATTATAAGGATATTAGTTTTGTTACAAAAAGCAACATACTGTATGAACCTGGATGTAAATTTGACTCAGAAAATAGTGCAATTTCTATAGGTTTTCACCTTAATAAATTATTTTCTATTTTTATTAAAATTGCATTTTTTAAGTGAAAAGTATGGTCAGACTCATGATTTTTATTTAATTTCCAATGTGTTTCAGCTACGTATTTTTGGGGTCACAAAAATTCAAAACTTTCTTAAAAATAATGAAAAAATTTAATTAATAATCATGGAAAGACCAAGTCATTAATTACATCAAAATGTGTCATGTTTCCCCACTTTAGAAAGTTTTAGAATCAATTGTAAAATCAAGAAAATATCAACCAGTCCATCTATTTGTTTATCATGTCTGTTAAAAATGTCTGAAAAAACATTGGCATTTATCAAATTAGATTCAGTTATGAAAAAAGTTTTTAAAACTGATGTCCATTGAATATCACATCACAAATCACTGCCATGTTGCAAGACCAGCCTCTATTTTATATCAAAGCCAAAGAAAAGAATATAAACTATGAAGAGGTTGATTAATATTGGCTACCTCCAAAAGAAATAAACTGTCTTGGCTGTACAAAATATCTGATCTGGTGGGATTTGGCCACTCAGCTGCAAAGAACAGCAAAATAAAGCAAGGTTCTATTTTACCTTTAAGACATACTGACTCATTCAGATTTTCCTTAAATACATATCTCTTTAGTTTCATTCTAGCACTATAGCCCGGCATTGCTCAGGTGTAATGAAAGCTTTAAAACTAATCCATGGTCCTGGAGCTCAGACTCTTTGGACGTTGGCACAAAAGACTAAAAAGCAATAGTTATTTCCAGTTAAAGCAATAGCATAGACTGAAAGAAAAATGAATGGATTTAATTCAAATTTTGATTTCCTGGTATCGATATCAAATAAGTTCTTTTTCATCGTAAACTGAATTTTGAAGGCAAAATATGTCCTTCGAGTAAATGGTATCATGGATGAGACTAAGAACTACAATTATACCTACTTAGAGCCAAACCTGAAGCAAAAACTAAAATAAATGTGCTGAAAAAAATACAGACATACAGGCAGATAAACAGACATGCACACAAACATCTTGCCTTTTATATATATATATTATCGATTTTCTACACTATTGTAAGAACTGCAACCTTGAAACTTCTGAATATCGTTTCTTATATCTTTGTCTATGAGTGTATCAAATTTGATTAAAATCGGACCACTCCTTCTATAACCTGATTTTTTCGATTATCAATTTTCGTTATTTATCGGGGGTACCTCGACACAAAACTTAGCTAAGAACACTCACAGATGTTTATAATACAACTGTGTAAATTTTCAAAAAAATCGGTTCAGCCGTTTCGGAGTTTATAGGTAATGGACACACACACACAGACAAAGTTCCATTCATAAATAAGTTTAGATTTAGATAAATAGATTAGATACAAAATGTAAACAAAACAGTTTTGAGAAAATCTGAATGAGTCTGTGTTATAAAGGTGAAATAGAACTTTGCTTCATTGTGACATACCAACAAATAAAATAATATTTGTCTATATTTTTGAAATGAAGTATTGTAAGTATTTACACTATTTACATTGTTCAGACTGTTGTTCTCAAGGACATGTGGCCCAGTAGATAAAAGCATTAGTTAGATCCCGTGATTTGACCCAAAGAGTAGTGGCTACAGCAATAAACAAAAAATTAGAGAGTTGTTAAAAAGAAATAACCAAGAGATCTGCAAGTGGCATGACTCATGGAATGAGAACAATATAACACAGTGATCAAAATAAAGGGCTCTGTTCAAAATTCCAATCATCTGAAGAAGGCTGAAACATACAACAGCTGAAATGTTGTAACAAAGATGAGGACAACAGTAAAAAAATGAATAAATAAAATTAAACATTCAGATAACTAATTTGTAATGTTGTGGATATAGTATTCAGATGTCAGGTAATTTTATTTTACTATCAACCTCACCATAACAAGTGAATACCATAACTGCAAAACCTTGGGTTAAGAAAGATAAGTTGAACATTAAATTTATTTGTAATTTTGTGGATATGGTTTAACTTGTCAGATAATTTTTATTTTATTATCAACCTCAACATAACAAGTGAATACCATAACTGAGACACCCCGAGTTAAGAAAGATAAGTTGAACATTAAATTTATTTGTTGCTATTAATGATCTATCTCCTGATATTGATCCATTTATTTTACAAAGACTATTTGCCATAAAAGCATTATCATTCACCAAGAAACACTGGTTGACAGCTTGACGGCTTTTTTTTTAGCAAAACACTATCTATCTATCTATCTATTTATCTATATATATATATATATATAATCATCCGCAGACAGATTTGTTTTGTTGTATCACAGCTCATCAGTACAGTTAGACATCTGATTGCTTTTAACCCAGGATTGAAACCTGGCCAAATTGGCATCAGTCTGCGATTCTACCTCTTAGCTATCAGCACTTGATAGAAGGAGGCAGACTTTTAGCATATGATGTATCATACACCACTGGTTAGAGTTCTCTAATTCATTACTTAATGAGCAATGCATAGATGCTAGAGTAGCTTCTGTTTTTTCAAAGTCTACCATTCTCTCTCTCTATATATATATAGATATATAGTGCATCGAGGCAGCAGATAATTTTCTAAACATATATTGTTAAATATAACAGACAATGAATGTCTATTATGTTTCATCATTAGCCGTTCTAAACATTGTATTTTGGCTTTAATTTCAGATGAAAATAAAGACAAAAATTGTCTAACATTTGGATATTTTTTTATTGTGCTGCTCTTCGGGGCCTTTTATCATCACTTAGTAATGTTTTATGTCATCATAAGATAATATCATCTTTGATGGTAGATGTGATGATCCCACAGGTCTAATTCTGTTGTAGACATCTTCAACAGAATTAGACCTGTGAGATCGCAACATCCCTGAATGTATGGTCTTCCCAAAGTTCACAAAGATGGAGTCCCACTTAGACTGATTTTGTCTATAGTGAGTTTTGTACAACACAAGCTGACCAAATGGTTGGCTGAGTTGCTCCAACCAGTTTCGGACATATTGTCCAGTAATAATGTTTCAGACTCCTTTCTGCTCTCATTAGAAGCTTAGAGCTTGGATCCAATAGTAAACTAATAGTGTCTTATGATATTGTTAGTTTGTATACAAATGTACCTTTACATGAGACTATCAGCATTTGAGCTGATTTGCTTTATAGAGGTAATTTGGGCCCAGCCAACATCCCTGAAGAATTGTTTTTAGAGTGTATGCATTTGGCTACAGAAGGAGTTGAGTTTAGTTTTAATGGTATGATGTATGTCCAAACAGACGGCATTGTGATGGGTAGCCCTTTTGGATACAGTTTTCGCCAATATTTTTGTCGGCTATTTTGAGTATGTTTTTTGAGAAAGTTGATAAACCATCTGTTTATATGAGATATGTTGACGACACTTTCTCAACTTTTGATTGTGCCAGTGATGCTAATAATTTTCTGGTACAACTTAATTCTCTACATCCTTCTCTGAAGTTTACTATGGAGGTTGAGAAGGATAGGTCTCTCCCCTTTTTGGATGTCCTTGTACAACGTAGGGACGGGGTTTTCATAACAAGTGTTTTTTCGTAAAACCACATTTAGTGGAGCTCATTTGTTCCAATGTCCCGTAAAATAGGTTTAATTGAGACCCTGGTTCATCATGCCCTGATGATTTATTCCTTTGGATTGTTGAATGGAGAACTTGCTAATTTGCAAAGAATTTTTTAAAGTGATAGTTACTCTATTAATGTTATTAAACGTAAGATTTCTAGAAAGAGCAAGTGTTTCAAAGAACCTGTGGTCTTTGGACCTAGTCATTGTCCTATTTATTTGAAGTTCCCCTGGCTTGGTAAAAAATATCAGTTAATAACTGACAAAGTTTCAGCATGTGTTTTGTCGTGTTATTTTTCAGTTAAGTTGCGTACTGTGTTTCAGGCTCAAAATGTGTTTCTTTCTTTTAGTAAAGATCGGTTGTCCTGTTTTTGTAAAAATTCAGTTGTTTACAAGTTCAAATGCCGATGCGATGTGGCATACATAGGACGTACCAATCTGAGGTCAGAATCACAGGTAGGGCAGCATGTTCCCACAAATGTACATTCTGGTTGTCCAAGGTGGCCTTTAAGAACCGCTCAAGCTGTTCATGACTTGGCCATCGGACAACATCTGCTTGACAATCATGACTGTGCCTCTTGATATGAGGACACATGGTTTTATTCTGTACAGCACTCGTTCGATCTATCATCTATGTGTTCTGGAGGCTGTGTACTTAAAAATCCACCAGCCCAGTCTGTGCAGACAAAAGAAGCACATCATTCATTCTTTATGGTTGTTGGAGGGTTTGTGAGGCCCATTTTTCCATTTTATTGCTCTTGTGGAACTTTACGTTTACACCGCCCTTACATTTTAATTAATTTTGCTTAAAATTTTGTTTTTAAGCGAGTTTCACCTTCGCTTCTACAAGTCATATTTATGCGTCTTGTTTATCATTCAAAAATTCTGCCAATGAGCACCTTTGATAATGTGTAGGCTGAAAGGGTCCTAAGGTCATATGTACATTATGACGTCAATTCTATTTAAATCCATATATATTTATATATATATGATTGACGTAAATCATTGGAATCACAAATTAAACAAAAAAACAGCAATGAAAATGAAGAGCAAAAAAGGTTGGGAACGCTAAAATTAATATACATATAAATAGATTTTTATAACAAGGGGAGGATAAATTTTTTTGTTTAATTTGTGATTCCAACAATTTTCTCCTGATGAGATGTTGGACGAAAGAGCTCTTGGGATTGTTAATAAATTCCTTGTTTTTAAAGTAGTGTACAAATTATGTACCTCCAAACATTCGTTTTATATTTATCAAGCACTGTTTTAAACTAATGTTTTGGATATTGTAAATTTTTCTTCATTCCTTATTCACTCTGTATATGTATATATATATATATATATATATATATATATATATATATGTAAGTTGGCTATTGGAGCTGGTTTAAATTCCAACCACCCATCCACATGACAGGTTGTATTAGGTTACATGTCACCAGTAGCAGGCCTAAACCTGACCATAATATAAATATTAAAATTTGTTTCCTCCACCTCACACACCAACATCTGTTTTCTTTTTTCACCTTTAAATACTGAGGTATTAATTGTATCTCTCTTTGAAAGGCTGATAATTCCACTGAGTTGGCACCATACCAAGTACAAATAAAACCATTAATATTGCCAAAAGTGAAGGAGGAATATATTTTCACATTAAAGTGCAAAGGGTCTTTCATTGAATTTTATTGCTTCATTCTGTGCCAAGACTTTTCTCAATGCCTTAATAGAAATATAAACTTGGGAAATGATGACTAGCCAATAAAATTAAAGTGACATTAACAAGACAGACACTTGATCAAAGATTCTTTTGCTTTGTATCTTGCTTATTCATCCTGCACATTTATAAATGGCTTGCGGCCTATCACGTTGAATACAACGGTTCTCCCTCGATCACCGAAGTTAAGCAATGTTGAGCCTGGTCAGTAGTTAAATGGGTAACCGCTTGGGAATAACAGGTGCTGTAAGTGTTTAGTGACGGATGTGCGTGCTTATGGCTATAGCACGTTGAATACACCGGTTCTCACTCTGTCACCAAAGTTAAACAACATTGAGCCTGGTCAGGACTGAGATGGGTAACCGCTTGGGAATAACAGGTGTTGTAAGCATTAAGTGATGGATGTGCGTGCTTACGGCCATATCATGTTGAATACAACGGTTCTCACTCGATCACTGAAGTTAAGCAACATTGAGGCTGGTCAGTACTTAGATGGGTGACCGCTTGGGAATACCAGGTGCTGTAAGCGTTTAGTGATGGATGTGCGTTGTGGTGCAGTGGATATCAGCTCGGAAAGAGAAATCAGTGAGCCGAGTTCGAATTCCACTTGAATACCCTGCATTCACTTAAGCACTGGTACCCTTGGGAAAGATATTTATCCATCCCTTCCCTCCAGTTATGGGTTAAATAAGAAGGGTAGGACTTGGAGACCCTGCCCTTAAAAACAAATCCCAATGAATCTTGATACTTGATAAGAAAAAATATTACTAGACACAAAAACTTATAAAAAAAACAACAATAAATTGTTGAAAGAAAAAAGGTATTACCAGCAATAAATAAATAAAGTTTAGTTGGCAATAAATGACCTGCCAAGGTTGATTTGCCATAAAAACAAAACCACCAACCAACATTTATAAATCTACCATTCATCCATGCACTGAATACTGTTGCCATATCTGGTTGGGTGCTCTTGCTAAACATCTCATGGTTCTTGACAAAATCCAAAGAAGGATCTACAAATTAATCGCTCCTGACTTGGTATCTCAACTTCAGTCACTTTCTCACCAACATCATGTGTCTTTTCTAGAAATATTTCCATGGTAACTGCTCTGACAAGCTTTATTCCATGGAATTCCAACTACATGAATTTATGTGTGCTACTAGATTGGCAACTTGGTTTCACCTTTTTACCATTGAAATAGTTAAATGTAACCCCTCTCTTCTATTCTAACAGTTTCTTTTCTCACACTTCAAGTCTGTTGAATTTGCTTCACTGATAGCTACAATCTTCAAAAGATTAAATACAATGTCAATTGCCATCAACTATAACCTTGAATTTCATCAATATTTTATCCTTTTTTTAACATTCCCTGTACCCTTTTTGTCTCTCTCTCTCTCTCTCTCTCTCTCTGTAACCTTCTTCACAGTAATGGCAGTTCTGCCTTATGTTTAAAAAAAAAAAGAATTAAGAGAAAATATTTTTTCCTACAACATTTGTTTTGGCTATTTTTATTCCATTCACTGTTGCAGAGCTCTATTTTTTTTTATAATCACTTCACCCCAGGCAAGCCAGTACTGCCACTGGTGTGCAGATGGTTACATAAGAGGAGAGTTATGAGAAATAACAACAAGGTATAGGATGGGGTGGGGTCAGTGAATGGGTAAGAGAAGGATGAGGGCCCTGGTGTGAAGAGAGCTGATAAGAGTGGATGGAGAAAAGAACATGAGGGAAAGGATGCGAGTCAGAGGCATAGGAGATGGCAATTGATCTAACATTAAAATTCTTGGACATTGTAGCTGTCAGGGAAGGCAATTTCACAGGTGAGAAGTGCGAGAAAAGAAGCTGCCAAAGTAGAAGTTATGGTTGCATTTTATTGGTTTCACTAGCTGCTAGTCTAGTAGCTCAAGTAAATTCATGCAGAGGGGGCACCAGGGAGCTAAGCTAAGTTCACCTGAGCTGAAGCCGTGAAAGTATTTGTAGAAAAGACGTCAGTGAGAAAATGACTGGAGTTGTGCTACCAAGTCTTGATCAATTACACTGCAGATTCTCTATTGGATTTTGTCAAGAAGCCCATGATAAATAGCTGGGGATCCCAACCAAATGTGACAGCAGTATTCAATGCATAGATGAATGACAGATTTATATATGTGCAAGATGGATTCAAATGAAAAAAACTTCCTGGCCTTACACAGGGAACCAACCTTCATAGAAGCAAATTTAGCTATGGATTCAATGTAATCATTCCACTTGAGGTCGGCTGAGAGGGTGAGTCTGAGGAGGCACACTGCTTTGCTTTCAGGGAGACTAATGGAGTATAGGAGCAATTGTCTATGGTGGTTAACAGATAGTAGCTTTGTTTTGGAAGCATTAAAATTCAATGTGTCTGTTATTTACATGGTTCAGACTGTTGTCCACATTTTTATTGCCATGTTTATGATCATTTTAACCATTTTATGCCCCAGTCTTAATCAGGAATGCTAGGAATTTTAAACCGAACACTTTATTTTGATCATTGGGTATATCATTCTCATTCTACATGTAATGCCACTTCCAGGGTCCATGTAGTTATCGCCCTTTAACTCAACTCTTTAAGTTATTTGTGCATCAGTGCTGTAGCCAGATATTAAACTCACAACTCTTTGGGTCAAGTCACTGGAACTAAGCAACACTTATATCTACTGAGTAATGTGTCCTTGACATCATCAGTGTATGAATTTTTTATGGTAACAAAAAAATTACCACAAAACTGCATTGCTAAAAATTACTGTAAATTTTTTTCTTGCTTCTCACCACAACTCACACCCCTGAAGATGATCACGGAAGGAGATTGAAACTACTTGGGAACAATGAAAAATGAAAGATAATAACATCTGTCTATGTTACAGCTCATTTCTGACATCTTTCAATTATAATACGCGAAAGCTTATCCATGAGTATGAATGGATTTTATTAAAAAATAAGCGCAAACACAATGTTTGCAATTTATTTAATCTGACATGTCTAAAAGAAAATTTGCTGCCTATATATATATATATATATATATATATATATATGACAAAAAGAAAGAGATAAGATGAAAACTGTATTTAGTTTTAGCAAATGCGCTTTGTTCACTGATGGATTTTATGAAGGTAAAAAACAAAATGAATTTATTTGAAATAAAGTGCCTATAAACAAAAACAAAATGTTGTTGGTTACTAGAAATATAACGAACATATAGAAAAAAATCAAAAGAAAAGAGTTGAATCCATTATTTCAACATATACCATAACAATTCAAACAATATACTTCACATGAAAAAAATTCTCTTTGAGTATACAAAATGATGTAATTGAATATCTAATATTTTTTTAGTTGATCTATTTATGAGCATTTTATAATTTTCTAGTAACCAACAACATTTCATATTTGTTTATAGATACTTTATTTCAAATAAATTCAATTCGTTTATAGCCTTGATAAAGTCTGTCAGTGGACGAAGCATGTTGCCTAAAACTAAATAGTTTTCATCTTGTCTCTTTCTTTTAGTCATATTGTTCCACTCTACAGATTATATCTGAGAATATTTGCACAGATATATATACACAGTTGTGTTCAGAACATCAATAAATGTATATCACGACGTCATATGATACTAAAAAGATACATGTCCAACCTGCAAAATAATAGTAACTCAACAAAAAATAATTGCAACTGTTGAAAAAACAATATTTTCCGACAAGATGATCAATGCATGACCACAAGTTGTTGTGGAGTTATTTTCGCAGTGGAGTCTAGTATTTGTGCTAAAGTCGGTCCTAATAGGTTCGACGTACAAAACGTTAGGAACTTGATATAATATGTATTACACAGTGTAATCTTACCAGGTCGCTGACTACTTTTATATTTGACTGTCAACTACTATCGTCCAACATCAACTGACCCTCATTCCTCTTACTACTCCTACTTAAATTATGTGGAAGAGTCTATTCACTATAGAATAGGTGTGTTTCACCATAACAAAAGTATAATTTTCAGAGCTAGCATCCATTCTGATGGCCATGTTAAATTCTATTTTGGGCCAACTGAGAATCAGTGGAAATCCTGTTACTAACATCATCAAATGATATTAAGCAATATTGATTACAGTAACAGCTCTGCCTTCTCAAAATATTTCTGGCAAAATATTTCTATTTTTTTTACAACAAAAGCCCAGTTATTACCTGGGAGATAATCACTAAAACCAAATCTTATAATGGAAAAGGAAATAGATGTAATTTATGCCTTTTAGAAAAACTTACCTTGAAACACTTTGTCAGTTAAGTGCCATACATGATACATGCTTTGGGTGATCATGTCTCAAAAGAGACATGACTGGGCAGAAGGTTGCCATTGCCTTCTGCGGTAGATTGGTTGCCAGCCAAGACTATAGAACCCAATCTGTCCTATTATTTAACCCATAACTGAAGGGTAGAGATGGATTAATATCTTTCCCAAGGGTATATTTGCTTAAAAGAATGCAAGGAATTCAACTGAAATTCGAACTTGGCATCCTGATTTCTTGTTCCGAGTCAATATCCACTGCACCACAATGCACATCTGCTAAAATACTTAAAGTACGCAAATTTATTAAACAAAAGAAGATTACATACAAATACAGAAATAAATATCTTCTCAAATGCATTGACTTTGAATAATGTAGATTCTTCTATGTAGACATTTTTACATTACTATTATTATTAATTTGTTTTGTTTTCCCTGAAACTAAGTTCAACAAGTAACCACTCTTGACTTATGGGCACAAAATGTATACTCTCTGCCCTAAAAATATTCTCCCTATTAATTCAACTTTTGAGATTTTACTTTCTAATTTCATGTTTAAATTTGAGTTTAAATTAATTTATATAATTAGAAATTTTCAAATGGCATCCCAGCATTATAATATAAAATTACCATAAACAATGTGAGAATCAAAAATTCAAATCACAGAACAGTCAGTTCATAATATGCACCTGATGATTACATAGGGCACGAAACTCTGAGTTATGCTATAGACCTAGGATAATGTGTATATATATATATATATATACAACCAGTATTACTATTTACTATTTGGAGTCTTGGGGAATGTAGAGTTACCCCTTAAACACTATTACTCCTAGGTCCCCTCTGGCCTGGAATGCTAGTACCTTCCAGGGTTCCATCTATGGGTCAAATAGTTTTTGAGTGTACCTGAGTGTGTGTGTGTATGTGAATACACTGCATGTGTGGGTGTGCACATATGAACAGCTATGTAAATATGTACTGTGGGTGTGGAATATTTGCATCGTGTACATGTGTGGGGGCTTTTTGAAGCCTGAGCAAAGTCACCATAGGTGCTCCCAAGCCAACAGCCCTCATACCAGAGATGTCAACCTCTGGCATCAAAACTCTTATGCATATTGTATGGTCCACCATGCACTACCCAGGAAGGTCAAGCGCCATGATAATATAACATGCAATCATCACAAACACCTAACGTGTGGCACACAGGGCACTTGTATAGGCTATATTCTTTTGAAGGAGAAAATGTGTTTTGTGCTGCACAAGCAAATGACCAATTTCAACAACTCTTAGTGCAGGTTCATCGGTAGCTAGATGGCTAATAGTTCAACATAAATGCATGCAGGACAGAAATCCTATGTATAAAACGAAGAGCACCGTACACTGCTGACACACATTTAATGTTTTTGATAAAAGTGTTCACCATATGCACATAAGCAGTACATTGTTGATACCCCTAAAGAGTGGATGGACAGGTCTACCTATGAAAATCTGGAGTTGGGATGCAGATAGATAGATAGATAGATAGATAGATAGATAGATAGATAGATCGATATGAACATAGATAGATAGATAGATAGATATGAACATAGATAGATAGATAGATAGATATGAACATAGATAGATAGATAGATAGATATGAACATAGATAGATAGATAGATAGATATGAACATAGATAGATAGATAGATAGATAGATATGAACATAGATAGATAGATAGATAGATATGAACATAGATAGATAGATAGATAGATAGATATGAACATAGATAGATAGAGATAGATATGAACATAGATAGATAGAGAGATAGATATAGATAGATAGATAAGAGATAGATATGAACATAGATAGATAGATATGAACATAGATAGATAGATAGACAGACATAGATAGATAGATAGATATGAACATAGATAGATAGATATGAACATAGATAGATAGATAGATAGATATGAACATAGATAGATAGATAGATAGATATGAACATAGATAGATAGATATGAACATAGGTAGATATATAGATAGATAGATAGATAGATATGAACATAGATAGATAGATAGATAGATAGATAGATAGATAGATAGATAGATAGATAGATATGAACATAGATAGATAGATAGATAGATATGAACACATAGATAGATAGATAGATAGATAGATATGAACATAGATAGATAGAGAGATAGATATGAATGAATGAATAAGAGATAGATATGAACATAGATAGATAGATAGATATGAACATAGATAGATAGATAGATATAGACATAGATAGATAGATATAGACATAGATAGATAGATAGATAGATATGAACATAGATAGATAGATAGATAGATATAGACATAGATAGATAGATATGAACATAGATAGATATAGATAGATAGATAGATAGATATGAACATAGATAGATAGATAGATAGATAGATAGATAGATAGATAGATAGATAGATATGAACATAGATAGATAGATAGATAGATATGAACATAGATAGATAGATAGATAGATAGATAGATAGATAGATAGATAGATAGATATGAACATAGATAGATAGATAGATAGATATATTTATAGATAGATAGATAGATATATATATAGATAGATAGATAGATAGATAGATAGATAGATAGATAGATAGATATGAACATAGATAGATAGATAGATAGATAGATATGAACATACATAGATAGATAGATAGATAGATATGAACATACATAGATAGATAGATAGATAGATAGATATGAACAGACATAGATAGATAGATAGATATACATACATAGATAGATAGATATGAACAGACATAGATAGATAGATAGACAGACATAGATAGATAGATAGATATGAACGTAGATAGATATGAGCATAGATAGATAGATAGATAGATAGATATGAACATAGATAGATAGATATGAACAGACATAGATAGATAGATATGAACAGACATAGATAGATAGATATGAACATAGATAGATAGATAGATATGAACATAGATAGATAGATATATGAAGATAGATGAAGATAGATAGATAGATAGATATGAAGATAGATATGAAGATAGACAGATAGATATGAACATAGATAGATAGATAGATAGATAGATAGATATGTAGATAGATAGATATGAACATAGATAGATAGATAGATATGAACATAGATAGATAGATAGATAGATAGATATGAACATAGATAGATAGATAGATATGAACATAGATAGATAGATAGATAGATAGATAGATAGATATGAACAGACATAGATAGATAGATATGAACAGACATAGATAGATAGATAGATATGAACAGACATAGATAGATAGATAGATATGAACATAGATAGATAGATAGATAGATAGATAGATAGATAGATATGAACAGACATAGATAGATAGATAGATATGAACATAGATAGATAGATAGATAGATAGATATGAACTGACATAGATAGATAGATAGATATGAACCAAAAGACAACAGCCAATGTCACCTCAAATGATGACAACGATGATGAAGACTGTGAGTCCATGGCCATGAACGATTCTGATGACAACGATGTATCGGATGATGAACTAATAGAAGGTGATTTCGTGGTAGTCAGCGTCAATGGCAAGAAAACCACACGTCGATACATCGCTAGAGTCGATGTAATCGATGATGATGAAGTCGAGGGCATCTTCTTGAAGAGAATCCAAGGCTGAAAACCCATGGATGACAGACAGGCCTTCATTATCTACCCCGATGATGAAGCATCATTCGACAGACAAGATATTATAAAAAACTACCCATGCCAAACAACTTGTTGGGGAGTGAATACAAATCCAACCAATGAGTCTTCCCCTGTGACCTGGAAAATTTAATCTTTCATTGACTGGAATGTGACTGTATTGTCATGGTGGTTGTTGTTGTTGCTTTTTACAAGTGTACAGCTGGATGCCACAATTGGACAGCAAAGGTGCAGGTCTAGGCTTTTTTTCTGAAATTTAAATCATTTTATCCGTTCTTTTCTGTTATTTTGTAGAAATATCTTTTTTCTCCCCTCAACATCAAATGGGGGTTCAACTTACCCCCATGGAGGGGGGGGTCATCTTACCCAGTATGTGGGGTAAATTGAACCTTTCTAACACCATTTTTCAAGTGTTTTAAAAATGTGGAAGGCATATTATGAAAACATCCAAATTGTAGATGGTCAAAGGTAAATAGCAAGTGCTCTATTTAACACCAGCATAAACTGGATGACATTACCATGGTAGACACCAGGTCAAAAAAAATCTAAAAAGTGGTTCATCTTACTCCACCCCACCCCCTGTTTATTGCCAAGTGAATAATTGTAAATAAAAAAAGAATGGGTCTTTTGTTCATACTGCACAATAACATGTGCATCAAATGAATTTATAAATATTTAATAATTACCTATAATGCAGTTTCATCAATGAAAGAATGAAGAAAATTTATGGTGATTTGGACAAGTTCATCTTTGCTTCTATGCCTTGTAAAATTTTGCAACTTAATAATAACAAAGGAACCATTCTATTTTCATTTAAAATTATCCACTTAAAAATAATATGAAATACATCATTTCTTTTAAAAAACTGGAGTGACCTAATAATTATGGCCGGTAGTGTAGATGAGGAGGCAAATATATATATCTATGTGTGTGTGTGTGTGTGTGATATAAGTGTGTATACACATCAATATATAAATGTTAATCAGGTGTGAATGGAACATTTCTCAATCTTGTATAACAGAGCAAAAATATATATTAATAAATATCCATATTATCCTACATTTTAGGCACAATATTAACTTAAAATGTAAGATAATATATACATATATATATATATATATATTAAAAAAGGATTAATTCAAAGATGTTGAATGGCCATTTTGATATGAAGATCCCCACGGGGGACGACACATCACCTCAGCAACAGAAAAAACCTTTCAGAAACTGGAGAAAAATTAGTCTACTTTTCCTTTTTAAATAGATTGCAAAGAAATTAAAAAATAAATAATAAAATAAAATAAAAATAAAAATAAAGGGAAAGAAAAAGAAAACGAAAAAGAAAATGAAAAAGATAGAATAAAATCAAATAAATAAGAAAAGAAAAAAAAAACAAAATTGACATCGTCTGGGTTCGCAAAAAAAAGGGAGAATGTAACTAAAAATTAACAGACAGCCGTGTTAAATCGACGTAAGTTTAAGCAACACGGAAAAAAGGTGGTAAGAGAGATGAAAGAAGGAAGGGAGGGGAAAAGAAAGAAACTAAAGAAAAAAATTTTTTTAAATATTACAGACGCTGGACAAATTCAAAAACCTAATTTCCCCAAAACGTTGAAGTATTAGAAAAAGGCCTTTACTTAAAAAGGCATAATTATTAATAAAAGGGAATAAAAAGATATAGGATTTAAAATAAAATTATTTTTAAAAAAATTAGGTCATTTGAAATTAAACTAAATAAAGACAACACGAGGTAAAAAAAAAAAAAAAAATTACAATTATTATATACATACCTATAGAAGTACACACATACATACATATATATACACACACAATTCTACGAATAAGAATACATATATACATACACATACACGCACATACATTCAATTTATTACACACTTATATACATATACATGCGCATACACACATATATATAAAAAATTCATATACACATTATATACATGTGTACACATACATGCACACATATACACACACACACACACATATATATATATATATATATATATATATACATATTCCATATGCACTCACACACATACATATTAATGAATATTATGAAAAAGAGCATTTAAATAGCTAAAAAAAATTTTTCAAAATTACATATAGCCTACATATATATACATATATATACAAATATGCACATCCACACACAAACATACACATATACATAAAAAAAAAAAAAAATTAAAATTAAAATTAAAAAATTTTTTAAAATATTAAAAAAATTATAGAAAAATTTAGAATTTAAAAATTAAAAATTAGAAGTTAAATTTTAAAATCCGCCCTATGGCGGCACTTGTTTATAAATTCCCTCCTAAAGTTCAAAAGTAAGTCCTGATGAGGATACTTCAAAATCAGAATCTTCTCCAATAAACACAGACGACACCTATCACGAAAACTTTTAGGAGTACAAGCTGAGCCTATTAATTTCCAGCTGATTATAGGGTCCTGCCCTTCCTCCTTCATTTCCCAGAACTTACGTGATAGTACCGTCTGGAATCTCTGTTTAGGGTTCGAAAACGAGTACCTGTGATTATAAAGCCTCTGTTTGAAAGAGCCCGCGGACATGCCAATATAGGTCCGGTAATTGTCCTTGTTATTAGATGGAGAAATGCGGGCTTCATAAATTACATGGGTGGATTTACATTTGCCTTGCACCGGGCAGGCATCCACAGAATAACAATTGCATTTGTCGACAATTCCGGATTTAGCTTCCGTATTATTTAGGTTCATTAAAATTTGTTTATTGTGGGAATTAATTATATTATCTATATTTGAGGTGCAAGAATAACTAATTTTAGGGTGAATCTATTAAAAATTTTATTTAAGGGATTGTTATTATTATTAAATATGTTTATCGATTAATCTGAGAAAATACTTACCAATATTTATATTAGTTAGCTTACAATAAGGAGGGTTAAACCAAATTATCTTCCTTTTTCTACATTTTCGGGTGTTTTTAGTTTTTGATGATTCTGGGTTTATAGCAGGCTTATCATACTTTAACTTATTAACAAAACCGCTTTTCTGAAGGGCCTTATTGTAAATTTCTTTGCTTGCATTGAAAATTTTTATATTGGAAGATAATTGGTTAACCCTATTATTTACTATCTTGGGTATTTGTCTTATAATATTCTTGGGGTGGTTGGATAAACTATTTATATAGGTGGGAGAACTATTTTCTTTGAGAAAGGGTTGGTAGGAACCATCATTTAAGTTAAAGGTGATATCTAGATAGTTTACAATTTTGAGATTGGAAGTAACCTCAACCTTAAAACCAAGAAAATTTAGGGCTCTGATAATTTTCTTATGTATTCTATTAGTGTAAGGCCCATTGGAATTGGGAATACATATCAGTCCATCATCCCGATATAGGCCTATTAGTTTAGGGTCTAAAAATCTACCTAAAATATCTAAAATATAAATGCCTATTAGATCTGCTACCTGGGCAGAATCATAGGCTCCCATAGGGACATCAAAACTATCTTCAGGCCCTTTAGTCCAAGTAGAACTATCAAAGGTGAGAATAGATTTTCTAGCTCCCAGTATAATTCTATAGTCACAATCCGAAATATTAACATAACCCCTAGCAAAGTTTAAACAATCCACAAGAAGTTTTTTTGATATAGAGGAATAGAAATCCACAATATCAAATTTAAGGAAAGTGGATTTAGATTTGTCATTGATATTATCAAACCATTTTATGGTATCTAAGGAACTCTTCCAAAGATTCAGTTGTAAATTAGATTGTAACTTCTCTATTAAGTTCTTCAGAACCACCCTAGAAACTATGCCTAATTCACTCTTAGTGGGATTAATTAGTCTAGTTTGTAATTTATTTTGGAAATTAGGCTTGTGGTCCTTAAATAAAATGTAAGCTTCTTTGGTAGAAATTTTTCCAATTCTATCACTAATATTTAGTTCATTTGCAAATTTAGCCATATCGGAGTTAATTTCCGATAAAATTAGGTTACCTCTGTCTATTTTGTAATGACTAGTTATACTATTTTTAAGGATATTTAGGTAATTAGTGGTATTACACTTGTAAATGTTATTTGATTTGTCCGATTTAATCCATAGGTCTATGGAATTCTTTAAGGTATTAATGTTCGACTTTAATAAATCCTGGAATTCATTTGAAGTACCCCGGAACTTGATTTTGGGGATTAAATTAAAAAGGTCTTTTTCAAACGAGTTTAAAAATTTGCATACCGGTGGAGTTCTTAGAGTTTTTAAATCAAAGCACTCTGTAGAATCAGGAGAAGAATCCGTTGAACGCAGGTAAAAGTAGCCTTTCATCGAAGCCTCCTCACAAAACTTTCAATTTTTTCCGTAAGATGAAAGAGAAAGGAATCCAGATTAGGAAAAGGAATATTCTTCAAAGAATACTCCGGGGTAAATTTCTCCATAGGAAAGGTGGTGTTGTATTGGTAGAAAAAATCCAGGAATAAACCAAGAGAGCTCAACTACCAAAAGGTAGGAGCAAAATATTTTAATTCAGATACTTCAATCCAAGGGAAAAAAGCAGGAAGGTAAATTCCAAAAAACCCGATCCTAATTAATATTAAAAATTTATTTTAATATTAAAAAATGATACAGGAAGAGAGCTCCATGTAATAAAATATTACAGAGCAAATATATATTAAAAAAGGATTAATTCAAAGATGTTGAATGGCCATTTCGATATGAAGATCCCCACGGGGGATGACACATATGACTATATATATGTATCTTTTTAAATATATATATATATATGTTAACATATATATATATATATATTTAAAAAGATACATATATATAGTCATATATATATGCATGTATATATTTAAAAAATATACAAGTATATATTTATTAATATATATGTCTTTAAAAATATACATATATACATTAATAACATATATGCATCTCTCATTCAGTAATGAATTAGAGCACTCTGGCTATTGGGCATGTATAATGATAATATACATGCTCAGAGGTAGAATTGCTGACTGACGCCAATTCGGTCAGGTTTCAATCCTGGGTTGAAAGCAATCAGAGTCTAACCGTACTGATGAGCTGTTATACAATGAAACAGATCTGTCTGCGGATGACTATATATATTTATATCTATATATATTTAAAAAGAATGCATATAAATATATTAATATATGTATATATATATATATATATATATATAAATTTTTTCTAAATTTCCTCCTTTGTGTGTTCATGTATAGTCATAGCAATGTAAACAAACTTAGTCTGATGATGTCCGACGGAACAAAACATTTCATACAAAAATGTTTCCATTCTGTCATAAATATTTCCTGCAAAATTTTTCTTGATATATAAAAATTACATATCATTATCATATATATATAAAATGACTTATCATTATCATAAACACACACACACACAAATTGTATTCCCAAAATATCCTGTTGTTTAGACTGTTGGCCAGATTTTTGAAAGTGTGTCAGGCTGAGAACTTTTCAGCAACACTTCATACCTGTATTCATTTATATTATGTATTTTGTTTGTTTTAATTTGGTTATTAGACATTTAAATCTATAAATATAAGAACTGCATAAATATACATATATATCCCAATCAAAAACATATATACACACAAACATATGTAATGGCTAATTTACATGTGTGTGTGTGTGTGTTCAGATTTTGTCATGAATTTACAAACCTGTTTCACAGACCATTTCAATGAAGTGAGTTAGATCCGTACTGTGTGAACCACCATGAATGGCTACATCCAACTTCTTTTTTTTTTTCCCAATGTGCTGTCACAGTTTAGGTTACTTTGGCAATATGATACTCCACAATTTCTTGTCCTTTGTAGCTCTTAATATTTTTTTTTCTCTCCTAAACCCTGTCCCGCTATCCATTTACTCAAGTTCTGTAGGTAGATTATGGGTTGTTCTTCTCTGCCCCACTTTCCTTCAATATATCCTGTGAGCATCAAGCTTTCCAAGCCCTCTTTTCTCATTATGTGCCCTAGAAATTTCAACTATCTCTTCCTGCTGTCTGTCAATCATCAAAGGCAACCCCTAATGCATCCCATAAGCATGGACCAAGTGAGTCTCCCCGAGAGCAATACACTGCGCCTCCTCGGCCTTACCATCTCAAGTGCAACCATTTCATTGAGTCAATAGCTAAATCCACTGCTAGGAAGGTTGGGTCACTGTGTTGGGTCAGGATGTTTTTTCCTACTGAATCCATCTTGCATATGTACAAATCAACCATCCGTCTGTGCATAGAATACTGCTGTCATATATGGTCAGGCGCCTCCTTTGCTCATCTCAGTGTTCTTGACAGGCTCCAAAAGAGAATCAGTATTGTGATAGATACCAACTTGGCTACTCGACTCCAGCCACTTTCTCACCAATAGGATATGGCTTCCATCTGTCTGTTCTATAAATACTTTCATGGCTTCTGCTCCAACAAACTTAAGTCACTGGTGACCCTGCAACAGGTGTTTACTCATGCAACCAGACTGGCAACTGGGTCCCACCCACTCACAGTTAGATCAACCAAATGCAGACAATAATTCTACTCCAGCAGTTTCTTTTCTTGCACTTCCCATATGTGGAACTCGCTTCCATATTCTTGCTTTCCTGACGGCTACAACCTCCAGGAATTTAAATGCAATGTCAAGACTCATCTCTTAACCACTTGACTCTAGTTCTTTCTACACCACCCTGCATATCTTTTTCTTTCACTCTACCTTTGCAACTGTCATCACACTTGTATTCCCATCCTTCTCTTGCTCCTTTCTAACTGGTTTGTCTTTCTCTTTACTCTCCTCCTATCTAATATTTTTACTCTTATGTAGCCCCTGCACACCAGTGGCATTACCACCTTGCTTGGGGTGAAATGATTTTAAAAAAATGTATAAGTGTACTTTTTGATTCCATTTTATATAAAACTTTGTCATTGTGTATGTGTTTGGTCTATGGAATTCTCAGCATCCTTCTGTAGAATCACCTTTCACTTTTCATTATTTACATTGTTTAGACTGTTGTCTTCATCTTTATTGCCATGCACAACAGTGAAAATGCTGTAAACATGGCAATGAAGATGAGAAAAACAGTCCGAACAATGTAAATAATGTAAATACTAACTCATCTCAGAAGTAGAGGCAAATAACTTTCAGTTGTTTCAAGGCTTTTCCTTCATATATGAGCATTCACTGCTATATAGGAAAACTGATATAACACAATGGTTCAATACTCTTTTCTTTGTTTATAATGCAATTTTCCTGTTTCTTAATACATTACTCAGCTTTTGGAAGGCATCTTTGCTATCCCAATGCACCTACAAATATCAATGTCGTACTTTACATCCTCAGTTAAAACTCTTCCTTCATATTTAAATTATTGTATTTGTTTGGTTTTGGTATCACTGATTTCTAATTCATATGTTGAGCTGTTCTTTTTACTGACAGCCATGCATTTTGTCTTCTTGCAATTGATGCTTAGTCCTTTCTTCTTGCTTTCCTTCACTACCTTCTGTAGGTGATCTTGTAATTTCCTTTCTGTACCTGATCTCAGCAAACTGAAATGATTTTTGTTTTTTAAATTCAATAGATTCAATCAGTTACATTCTGGACATATCAGCCAATTATTGGTCTATTATACAAGCTGTACATTGTACAGACTTTTGATCTCTTTTTTTTCCCCTTTTTTTGGACTATATTGACAAGTACTTGGGATGTAATCTACCTTTTATAAGCAAAAGAGATTGTTGGCATCTTTCCACAAAAGTCTTGAAAATTTACTTTTCTTTTAATATACATGTAATGCTCTTCTATTTGTCATTCTTCAGGATATAGGTGATCATGGCTCTCCACAATTTCCTGTCCTTTGCAGATCTTATTAAAGCTTGTCTTTTTGCTATCTTTCCTAATCTCTGGTCAGCAAAGCATTTATACACACTCATTAGGAGGTTATGTGCTGCTCTCTTCTGCCTCTCTTGCCTTCAATATGTCATGTGAGTGTCAGATTTTCTGAGCCCTCTTTCTTCATTATATGTGCTAGATATTTCAAATATAACTTTCTAATATTAAGCATAAGTGTTCTTTTTGTTTCCATTTTCTCAAAAACTTTATTGACAAATTAAAAAAAAGTTGTACATAAACACAAATATTGAAAAGTCTGATAACAGCATAAAAATATAACTTGGGTTAAAGCCTAAAATATTCAAAGATTATGAAGGTGTTATTTATAAACTACAATAAAAATAATTTATAGTAGTCAGCACCAAAATGCAAACATCCCAGGCAAGCAGTGGGATCATCATACTCTCTCCTTTCTGCCCTCAGGTGGTGGTGGCAGATATGGAATTTAAGTCTTAATATATGTGGAGACTATAAAGTCATTATTTATAAAATACAATAAAAATAATTTATACTACCTTTTTGACAGTACTAACACCTGAACTATCAATTGATAAAAATCATATATATATATATGTGTGTGTGTGTGTGTGTGTGTGTGTGTGTGTGTGTGTGTGTGTGCATATTTATTTATATGTACATGTGTGTATATATATATATATTACGGAAATCAACGAATTTTAACGAAACTTGGTTATAAGTTTAAGCAACCGACAATTTGAAATGAATTGTTTGAACATTATTTTTTATCGATACTCGTACTTAAGTAGATATTCTGTTTTTAATGAAACAATATTATATATTTTTATCTACCGGCCTGATTATTTACGATAAATTTTTATTACAAAAATGTGTGTCATTCGGTCGCAGGTTCGAATCCTGCCAAATTTCATATATATGCATGTACATTTAAAACAACATTTATAAGTATTATTAAAGATAGGTTTACGTTTACGAATATTAAAAAAATCTGTCGCTTTCTGCGTCACGTGATGTAAACTATCTTTCGATGAACGCTCTCGCGAAAACGCTCCTAATTTTAAAATCATTTGTTTCTGATGAAAGGCCGAGGATGGTCTGAAATATCAAATATAAATAGGAATAAATAAATACTGTCAAAAAAAGTACATTTTTAAACTTACAACTTTTTAGTAGTTTTTCCTATACATAAGACAGTATACGTCGATCATCACTATGTTATATAATTGTAAACTTGTCATTATACTCGTTTTGAAAACCCTCCGAGCACATATGTGGAAGCAAAAAATGGTGATAAAAAAAGAATGCTGATAAAAAAAGAACAAGCTAAGCACTTGAACATCAGTCAAAGTAAGCAGCCCAAAGAAAAAAACCCGAGACGAGTGACCTAAAACAAAAAGTGCTCAATACACACAAACAAAGTAAATAACTAACCTAGAGAGACAACGAACCTACCAAGATTTCACCAAATTGGATCATCGGGGAAACTTTCCCCGATGATCCAATTTGGTGAAATCTTGGTAGGTTCGTTGTCTCTCTAGGTTAGTTATTTACTATATATATATATATATATATATATATGGAACCTATTTCAAATAGGATATATATATATATATATATATATATATATATATATATATATGGAATTTATTTCAAATAAGGTGCATATATATATATATATATATATAAGTATAAAGTATGTATGAATGAAATAAAATTAATTGGTTTTATTCTGTATATGATGCTTTGTGGATTTTGAAGTTGCACACGTATTTTGATTTTTGCATGTGAATTTGTGTGCGTATATATTTAATTATATTTATTTGTTTATGCACTGGAATATAATTGTGTTTGTCTTGACCTTAATTAAAAATTCTCTGGTCTACATTATTTAATGAATTCAGTCTTACATGTATCCAATTCCAATATGTAGTGTTTATAGACATTTTCTCAACTTGGCTCTAAATCTAACGGATAAATTGATATGTCGCTAAAGACAAGAGTTAAAAAATTTATGTATGTATATATATATGTGTGTGTACATGTATATATGAGTATATGTATGTATGTGTGTATATATTTGACTGTTTGTTCATATATGTGTATTGAAATATAAAAATAAATTTATGTATGTATATATGTGTGCATATATATGTATGTACATGTATATATATGAGTATATGTATGTATGTGTGTATATTTGTCTGTTCATATATGTGCATTGAAATATAAACGCGGTTGGAATTAAAATGAGAATGACGTGTTTTTTTTTTAAGCTCTTGAAAATTGAAAACGAAATTTTTTTTTACTTATATGCAATTTTGTTATTTTTACTACTCTTTTAAAATAAGCATGAATTTTTCTTCATGTTATTATTTTTGAATTTATCTGTTTTTCCTTTAATGGTTTTGATTGTTTAATCAACTAGTTTTCTTATTATTAATATATCCCTTAGTTGTTGATATTTCGAATACATATTTTTTTAAAACTATGATAATTTAAAAAAAAAACAATATGATAGAAAAAACATTACGATACAATTTCTACAATATTCTTTCTTAGGAAGACTATGATTTTTGTTTTAGTTATCAAATGGAGTGATTGTTTGCAGGGAGAGAGAAATCCTATGAAGATATTAAGTACAAGTTAACTATAGGATGGACGTTGTGATGCATTGGATATCGGCTCAGAACGAGAAATCGGGGAGCCAAGTTCAAATTCCAGCTGAATTCATTACATTCACTTATGTGTAAATACCCTTGGGAAAGGTATTAATCCGTCTATTCCTTCCAGTTATGGGTTAAATAACAGGACAGATTGGGTTCTATAGCCTTGGGCGACAACCAGTCTACCACAGAAAGCAATGGTAACCGACTGCAGGATAATCTTTTGCCCAGTCAGTCATGTCTCTTTCGAGACATGATCACCCAAGCGTGTATCACGTATGGCACTTAACTGACTGGATGCTATTTTCAATGAGTTTAATAAATAAATAACTAAATATACCAGGCTGTCACAACCAGGTGTAATAGTGAGGATAAGCTCTCAATATCTATAAAATGTTTCCATGGCATGCTTGTTCAAATAGTCACTGACAACTAAGTCCAGCTCCTGATGTGCTCATCACAGAACTGCTTTTACAGACAGGAGAAGGGGTGAAAGGCAAGTCACTGGCATCTCATAACCAGTTGCTTTGGGAAAGTGGAGCTCATCAGCTTGAGAATGCAATTCACCTAGGGGAAGTAAAACCCTCATTTCAAACTGCTACCTGGAGGCAATATCCAATCATAGAAAAGGCTTCAGGAGTAAACTTTGATGTAAAATCTGGAGTTGGAGCCCCTAAGGGAGTTCCTTGTTGTATTCAACTCATTCTGGCAGCTCCTGTGATGGCATTGGTCCCATATTGTAATGACCCAGTTGTTCCTTTGGTCTAATCAGTAACATGGAGAGGCGGGACATGCTACAGGGGCAATAGCCTGTCCTTTATATCATATTGTCCAGGCTTGCATCTAATCATAATGCACCAAAACACTACACCTGGAGAGGATACTTGTCCTTGGCATTGACATAACACGTGGAATGACAGTTACCTGTTCTAAGCTACCACTCGATTGGCATAAAGCACAGCACCAGGGGTTATTCTTGTCAGTGGGAGATATTCACTAATCTCACTGGACAGCTAACACCAACCTCAAGCTGGGAAGCTCTGAGTCAGTAAGGTGTTGTCCCGCCATGGTCTGCCTTCTTCATTTGGTACATGGAGATTAGGAGACATCCAATAAGTGCACCATAACATTTGCAACAGGCAACAACAAGAAATCTCAAGAACATCTAGACTATGCTGACCAGCTTATCTGAAGATCTTCAGGATATAGGCAATTTCAGAAAAACTGCAGTTATCAATGACAAGCTCAACTGACATCATGTGGCCATTGCTATACTGCAGGAAACACATCTGACAGACTCTGAATCATTGAAGGAGAGGAACTACATGTTCTTCTTAGCCCCATTATCACTTATATTTGTTCAACATCCACAGAGCCAGAGCCCACCTGTGGTTTATAATGCAACTATGCTGTGCAGACCTTAGTTACAGTTTCTGGGAGAGAGTGCATTATCTAGCATGAACAACAGTCTGAACAAGGCCAAGACACTCAAACCTTCGGTCACAATAACTTGTGATTATGAGCTAACACAACCATCGACGACTCCTCAAAGAGAGTCATCTACCCAATTTTACTCACAAGGCTTGGGTCAACCATGGCATGATTTTTCAGGCACTTTCCAAAGATGATGCATGCTGGGATCCCCTCCTCCAGACTGATAACATCAAGAGGTCATCTTCTCGGCCATGGTGAGATTTGAACCTGAGTTTCATGATCAGAAAGCAAACATTCTAACCACTCGGCCACACACACACACACACACATACACACACACACACACACACACACACACACACACACACACATATATATATTAATTTACATCACTATATATATATATAGTGACATAAATTAATAAACATATGAGGAAGGAGTACATATGTAAAGTATTATTATTTAGGTGGTAATAAACCGGTGCTCAATGTATGAACAGAGCTGTATTATATATATAAATAAATATGTATATTATCCTACGTCTTTGGCTCAACTTACAGTTTCATGCATTATGCAATCATCAAATTCATATTTTAAACTGACACTGTTCATCTTATAAAGTTAAGTTACTGCTTTTTTAATAACAAGATAAAAAATTTAAATATTCTACTTTTACAGTGTTTGAATAGTGTATATTCAAACTATTGTCCTCATCTTTGTTACCATTTGTATGACATTTCAGCCATTGCACGTTCCAGCCTTCTTTGGGTGCTAGGAATTTTGAACCAAAACCTTAATTATAATCACTGAGGTATGTTATTCTTATTCCTTGCCTAGAGCCTCTTTTAGTAGGCATGAGTTATCTCCTCTAACCCTGTAAGTTACTTTTTCACCACTGCTGATATTGAACTCACAACTCTTTGGGTCAAGTCACAGTGATACAAATGGCAACAAAGATGAGGACAATAGTCCAAATAATGTAAATACTGTATATACCACCTCATCTCAGAAATTTAGACAAATTCTATGATTACATGTGGATAAAAATTTAAAATTTAAATTTAAAATTTAAAATTAAAATTAAAAATAATAAAATGTAGGAAGAAGAACTCAAAGGGGCATAAATCATAAGTATTAAAAATTTAAATATTCAAATATTACATGTGCGTAAAAATGTAGGAAAAATTAAAATTTTAATGTTATAGAATTTTAAATAAAAACAAAAATATGATAAAAGAAAAGAAAAGAAAAATGAAAAATATGAGGTAAAATTTAGAATTAAGAATTAAAAATGTAATGAGCAAAATTAAAAGGGGTTAAGTCATAGTATTTTAAAAGTAATGCCATAGATGTTGGATAATATGTATATTTATTAATATATATATATATATATATATATATATATATATATATATATATATATATATATATATATATGCAGACATATATATATACAGATTTCATTAAAGACAGGCAAGGTATTAAGTTTTTGATATAATTTTTCATGTGGTCATATAATTTTTTACTTTTTGGAACTCAAATTATACAAGAATTGTCCAAAGGTTTTTTACTTTTGAGCACTTTCAGCTATACTTTTAGCCATTATCAAGAATTAATTTTATTTTACTTGTAAATAAACATGTGTAAAGTTTATACATTCAGAATCTTGTATATGTTAAGTTCTGAACATGGTAGCACATTGTCTTCTTTTAATTAATTGCTGTTATTAAATTGTATTCAAATTTGCACAACAAATGTTGTCTTATTCTTTGTTTGGGGCATGAGAAGAATCGTTTGGATTTTGACTGCCAAAAAAAGCCCAGCAAAAATCAGCAATAGCCCCATGGGACAATAATAATAATAGTCAACAACAAATAATTAAGTAATCAATCAAATAATTAAAGTAATAATTAAGTAATAATAATTAAGTAATCAATCAAATAATTAAAGTAATAATTAAGTAATAATAATTAAGTAATCAATCAAATAATTAAAGTAATAATTAAGTAATAATAATTAAGTAATCAATCAAATAATTAAAGTAATAATTAAGTAATAATAATTAAGTAATCAATCAAATAATTAAGTAATCAATAATAAATAAAGAGTGAAATGTTGACAAATAACCGCATTTGGATCCATAATTATTTCTACACAGTAGCCTCTAAAATAAATTGGAAACATAACTATTACCTCATTCTCATCACTGAATAACTCTTATCCCCCCCACACACACACTCTGAATAACTATTACCCCACCCAACTCCACTGAATAACTGTCAGGTTAATAGATCTTATTACCCTTAATGGCCCACTGACCAGTATACAGAAACTCTTGAGCCAAAAAACAACATATATGGCTTGAAGACGGCTTTCAAGCATGAAACAGGCTGTCACTGCTTGGTGTTGTCCTCAGTGTCCACTTTTATATTTATATATATATTGGCTTGTAAATTTCAATGCGTCTAAGACCAAGCTGCTGTCTATCAATCATCACAGGCAACCCCTCCTGTCTCCCATAAGCATGGACCAAGTGAGTCTCCCTGAGAGCAATACACTGCAACTCCTCGGCCTTACCTTATCAAGTGCAACCATTACATTGAATCAATAGCTACATCCACTGCTAGGAAGGTTGGATCATTGTGTTGGGCCAGGATGTTTTTCTGCCTGAATCCATCCTGCATATATACAAATCAAACATCCATCCATGCATGGAGTACTGCTGTCATATATGGTCAGGTTCACTCGCTGTTCATCTCAGTGTTTTTGACAGATTCCAAAGGAGAATCAGTAATGTGATAAGTACTGACTTGGCAGCTTGACTCCAGCCACTTCCCCACTGACGAGATGTGGCTTCCCTCTGTCTGTTCTATCAATATTTTCATGGCTTCTGTTCCAAAAAACTTAAGTCACTGGTGCCCCTGCAACAGGTGTTTACTTGTGCAACTGGACTGACAACTGGGTCTCACCCATTCACAGTTAGATCAACCAAATGCAGACGGCAATTCCACTCTTGCAGCTTCTTTTCTCACACTTCCACCTGTGGAACACTCTTCCATATACTTGCTTTCCTGACGGCTACAACCTCCAGGAATTCAAATGCAATGTCAATACCCATCTCTTATCCACTTGACTCCAGTTCTTTCTACATCACCCTGTATATCTTTTCCTTTCGCTCTACCTTTGCAACTGTCATCACACCTGTATTCTCATCCCTAACTGGTTCGTCTTTCTCTTTACTCTCCTTCTGTCTAATTTATTTACTATAATGTAGCCCCCTGCACATCAGTGGTGGGCACTGCCTTACTCAGGGTGATAAGATTAAAAGAAAATATATATATGTATCTGTATGTGTGTGTGTTTGTAGAATGTATAATAGAATCCAAAACAGAAAAGAAGAAGAAGAGACAAAAATTTTATTAAAGCCATTGTTTCATCAGAGAAGCATATGCTCTTTTTGATTTTCTCTGTTCAAGATAAAAGAAAGACAAAACAGTGCACAGGGAAAAATGTCTTGAGATCTCTGAGGACAAGTGGGTACCATAAATCAAATTAATTACTCTAGCTTATCACCTCCTAATGTCCAGACTTGAAAAGTTTGCCTGCCTCTGTGCTTGATTGTTTTATTTATATCTGTATTAAAGCCATTTCATATTGTAGGGTTTTGTTGTTAGATACACACACACACACACACACACACACATATATATATAGACACATACATAATTGTACACACATGTATATAAATACACATAAACCTTTGCATATATTGAATATTAGAGCTTTTTTTCTAGGCATATTGAATATTAATTAGAGCTTTTATGCATATTTGCACATATATTTACACACACAAAAAAAATTCGCAATACCATTTTTTTTAGTTTGTGGGATGCACTATTTTTATTTTATTTTTGAGAGTCAGAGTTGAGTTAATTCATTTTTATTTTTTATTTTTGAGCACTTTAATGGTTAGCTTTTAATGGCAAGTTTTATCATTGTTGGTGTTTGCCAACTATGGTTATGTTTCATCATACATACATACATATTGTTATAACTCACTACTAATGGTTACAACATTATGTCTCAACTGACTTCAACAAATAGTTTGTCAAGACTCTCTCAGAACTCTGGGTATTTACCAGAAACTTCCCCATTGAGGCCAGATGTGACACAAAGTCATAAGCTTGGGCAAAAATTTCTCTGTACACCCTGCATAAGGTTGGGTTGGGCTCCTGTCTGTTTTTCACTGGATGAGACTTTGTCCTTTGACATAGACTCTTCTGGGTTACTTTTTGCCTGGAGCCTCAGAGTCCAACAAGTGAGAGTTTGCAGTAAAACTCTTGGTATCTACAGGCCTTCGGTTAAACCTCATCTGAGTTCCTCACAAGAGTCCAACAAGGTGAGTTTGTGGCAGAACTCTGGATATCCAGCAACCTCCCCACTGAGGCTAGATGTGGAACAAAACCACTCTATAGTTGGAATGCCAGACCCTTTAGCCTCAGCAAAAATTTCTGTTAAACCCTGCACGAGGAAGGGTTGGGCATCTGTCTAATTTTGCCCAGGTATGTCCAATACAGTAGACTTTATAGGGGAAGTCTGGCTCAGAATTTTGAGTTCTTTAAGATGTTTTACCAAGTTCATTTGTGTTACCAAAAATGTCTTTTTTCTTAACATTCACTCTCTCCTTTTTCTAGGATGTGCATTGGTTGTGGTGCAGTAGATATCAACTTGGAACAGCAAATCGGGGTGCCAACTTCGAATTCCAGTTGAATCCCTTGCATTCACTTACGCACAAATACCCTTGGGAAAGGTATTAATCTGTCTCTCTCCTCCACTTATGGGTTAAACAATTAAACAGATTGGGTTCTATAGCCTTGGGTGGCAACCAGCCTACCGCAGAATGCAATGGCAACCTACTGTGGGAAAATCTTCTGCCCAGTCAGTCATGTCTCTTTTGAGACATGATTGCCCAAAGTGGGTATCACGTATGACACTTAACTGACTGACAGAATATAATAGTTGGAATCATGATTAAGGCTTCTACTGATCATAAAGTAGGGGATCGGTTTTCTATTGTTATGAAGTAATAAACTGATACCCCACTAATTATGCTTAATATATTAATGTAATATAATTTATCTCTTTTCCGTCCAGTTATGGATTAAGTAATCAGACAGATTGGTTTCTATAGCCTTGGCTGGCAACCTACTGCAAGATAATCTTCTGCCCAATCAGTCATGTCTCTTTTGAGACATGATTGCCCAAAGCATTTATCACATATAGCACTTAACTGACTGACTCCTCTTTCTGGCAAGAGAACATACTGAACTTTGCATTATCCTTCACCTTATTTGATCAATGAAATGACCCTCATCACTAACACTCATATATATATATATATATATATATATATATATATATATATATATAATACTGGCTTTCCCTGATGATCCATTTAGGTGAAACCTAGGTAGGTTGTCTGGCTCTCTAGGTATTATTTATTTATTTATTCTGCTCTACCTAAGTATTAAGCACTTTTTTGTTATTTGTTTGCTCGTGTCGGGGTTTTTTCTTTGGGCTACGTGCTGACTCAGTCTGAGCTCTTTTGACTGATGTTCATGTACTTAGCTCTTTCTTTTTTAAAACCATTTTTTCCCTTCTTCATAGATCCGTGGAATGTTTACCAACACGAGTATAGTTATTATCTCTTATATATATATATATATATATATATATATACCATCTGCAGACAGGCCTGTTTCGCTGTATATGCCAAAGAACAGAACACACACCACTTGCTTGCTATCTAGGTTTCAACCATGCTGATCTCTTCAGGCAAAGTCTGACTTGCATTGTCGAAACCTAGGTAACAAGTGGTGTGTGTTCTGTTCTTTGACATATTGTTAGCGATGCATATTCAGTTCATTTATTTATATTATGCAATGAGTACTTTTTGGATCTACCATCTACTAGTCCAACCAGCATCTATTTCACTGGTATATAATGTATATATATTTGGGAAGCAACGTTTCTTTAAAACATCTTTAATTAAATACAGCCAACTGACAAGGAAAATTTAATTAATTTTTTATTAAGTTTTTCTAACATTTTTCTGTTTTGTTGTTGATATGGAATACAAAAATTGTCCATAATTTTTATTAAATTTTCAAAATATGCTCTATTTTTTAATAACTTGTACCTATGTGTATAGATATATATATGTGTGTGTGTGTGTTATGAAGTAAATAAGACACCCTTGTAACACAAATGAACTGAGAAACTCCAGCAGCTTCTTTTCTCGCACTTCCTGCCTGTGGAATTCCCTTCCATTTACTTGCTTCCCCAACAGCTACAATCTCCCAGAATTTAAATGTAACGTCAATAGTCATCTCCTATCTCACTAACCTGCATCCTCTCTCTCATGCTCCTTTTTCCATTCACTCCACTCTCCTCAAGGACACTCTATCAAAAAGTTACAATTTGTGTTTGGGCTGATTTTTTGACTGGATTGATTTTTTGACTGGATTAAACAAATGGTTTCAAACACATAACCAAGTTCAGCTGATAATTTTTACAAATGAAATGGTGGAAAAAATTTTTTGAAGCTGGATCTTTCTGAGGTATATTTGCAAATACAGGTTGAAGAAGAATATAAAAGAAGAAAGAAGAAAAGAAAAAAATATGGTAAAAGGAAAAATGGGAACACAAAAGGTATTGGAATCAGTTGAAGAAATGATTTACTGAAAAAAGGCTCACAAGAAACGAAGAATCTTTGTCAATTCATTATGATATCCTTGATGTACTGACATCCCTAAAATTCATTGAACCTACAAGCATGAGTACTAGTAAAAGGAAACATACAGAAAAACTAGTGGTTAACCTGAAATGAAAGAACTGCATTTATAAGTGTTAGTGATGAGGGTCATTTCACTGATCAAATAAGGTGAAGGATAATGTAAAATTGAAATTTGATTCACGCCAATGAATGCTGGACAATATCATCAAAGATGAGGAAAAAACTGGAAGCAGCGGAAATGTGGTTTTACTGCGAATATCACGGACAAAACATGTGAGCAATGATGAGGTTTTGGAAAGAATGGCATTGAAAAGAAAACTAATAGTGAGCATCAGGAAGAGACAACTGAAGTTCCCGGGACATGCAATTAGGAAGGAGGGCTTGGAGAACCTGATACTGACAGGCCAGATAGAAGGAAAAAGAGACAGAGGAAGGCAGTGGATAACATATTTGAAGAGCCTGATCAGGTGGATGATGGAATGAGGGTTGTGTGGAGCAACAGGAAAAAATATATTAAGAGCCACCAGGGATAGGGAGACGTGGAGAACCATGATCGCCTACGTCCTGAAAGGACAGTGCACATAGAAGAAGAAGATTTGTTTCTGAACTAAAAAACTTAATTAGCAAACAGATGAAATCACTAGAATATAAACCATTCAATGTTTTACATTAAAAATTAGATATGGCTATTATCATTTCTTTCTGTCATGAAGTGGGGAGGTTGTTCTGAAAATCAGAGTGTATGTTACGGTGCAGTGGATATCGACTCGGAATGATAAATCGGGGTACCAAGTTTGAATTCTAGTTGAATTCCTTGCATTCACTTATGCACAAGTACCCTTGGAAAAGATATCAATCCATCTCTTCCCTCCAGTTATGATGTAAATAATAGGACAGATTGGGTTCTATAGCCTTGGCTGGCAACCAGTTTACTGCAGAATGCAATGGTAACCTACTGTGGGAAAATCTTCTGCCCAGTCAGTCATGTCTCTTTTGAGACATGATTGCCCAAAGTGGGTATCATGTATGACACTTAACTGACTGACAGAATATAATAGTTGGAATCATGATTAAGGCTTCTACTGATCATAAAGTAGGGGATCGGTTTTCTATTGTTATGAAGTAATAAACTGATACCCCACTAATTACTACTTTATAATACATCTCTTCCCCCTCTAGCTATGAGTCAAATAACAGGATAGATTGGGTTCTATAGCCTTGGCTGGCAACCAGTCTATCACAGAAAGCAAAATCAACCTACAGTGAGATACTCTTCTGCCTAGTCAGTCATGTCTCTTTCAAAACATGATCACCCAAGTGTATGACACTCAACTGACTGACAGAATATAATAGTTGAAATCATGATTAAAGCTTCTACTGGTCATAAAGTGGGGGATCGGTTTTCTATTGTTATGAAGTAATAAACTGATACTCCACTAATTACTACTTTATAATACATCTCTTCCCCCTCTAGCTATGAGTCAAATAACAGGATAGATTGGGTTCTATAGCCTTAGCCGGCAACCAGTCTACCACAGAAAACAATGGCAACCTACTGCAGGATAATTTTCTGCCTGGTCAGTCACCTCTCTTTCAAGACATGATCACCCAAGTGTGTATCACATATGTTACTAAACTGAATGTGAACTATACTGGAATGGATTAACTGGATAACACATTCAGTTAAAGCAATGGCACTTGAAATTAAACAGCATTCTGCAAGTTACCAGAATTGTTATCTATTGGTAAATTTTTTGAAATAACTATTATCAATACTAACTCTGCCATTTTTTTCATCCATTTTTCGGTGGTAGTGGGTATTGATTAGCAATTTTGCAGACTGACAAAACAAAATGGCTTTTGAAAATTACAATTCAGAAGATGTGTTTAATGTATTAAACTTCTAAAATAAAAATCTGAATGGCTTTCTCAGTTTTGCGAATTTTTTCCCTTCAATCCATCCACTTTTATTTTAGACTAAAAGATCAACACAGTATTAAATCTTGCATTTCTTTTCTTCTTTTCTTGAAAATATCCACCAGTTCATGGAAGGATAAAAGGATTACAATGTTTGGGCAAGAAAAATATAATACAATCTCCAAAAGAGAATGCCCAAAATGCAAATTAGAAATTAGAAGTACCAAAATCAAACAAGTAGAAAATTTAAATATCTGGGAAGTGTTTTAATAAAGTACATATAGAGCAATACAGAGATGCAATGGCACATTAGGATAGCCAAAGAAGAGCCTTCCAAAAGCTAAGCAGTGTACTAAGAAAAAAATGATGCTAGAAACAAGGAAAACAGTATTAAACTGCTACGGGATCTCTGTCCTCCTATATGGCAGTGAGTGCTGGATGATTTCCTCAAAGATGAAGAGGAGACTTGAAACAAAAGAAATATGGTTATACAGAAGGATGCTGTGAATACTATGAACTGAGCATGTGAGCAATGATAAAACAAAAAGAAAACTAATACTTCACATAATGAAGAGACAGTTCAGGTTTCTGGGGCACATATTGAGGAAAGAGGGCTTGGAAAATCTGATACTCACAGAACAGAGGGTGAAAAGGGCAGAGGAGGGCAACAGATAACATTTAATGAGCTTCGGTAAATGGATGATGGAACAAAATGCAGATAAGACACCGGAAAACCAATGCCAGGATGCATACCACAGTGCTGAGGATATCCAAGCTGTTGAACCAAAGAATGGGACGCAACCCAAACTGCCAAGACTCAGATTTCCACCAGCATCTGACTCGAAAGCGTGGTGTATGCTAGACAACATCATTAGCAAAACATTACGTAAAGAGCTGAGAAGAAAGAAATATCATGACTGATCGTGAATGCATAATGAGATTCACGTTGCATTCTCAGACCGCAAGGTTTGCCGTTTTTCAAAATTTTTCAAAAATCTAATTTCACCGTTAGACATTTGAGCTAGTATATCTACAACACACTTGTATATTGTTATAATGGGGTCTCACATTAGTGAGGGGTGGTGGCCAAGTGAAACCATTGAGAGGAAGACCCTGAAACAGTGCACATTCTCTCCTGATGGTCCCAATTTAAATATAAATTCAAGAGAAACACATTAAAAGAAATTCAATGAAGTCATATGCTGTAGAGAAGCTCGGTAGAAAAAAAATGTATTAAAGCATTGCTAGCTAAATACATAACTATATATATGGAATAATATTATTTATAAACTACACTGCCAGCAATAATTATTAGGCCACCCCAATTTTTTTTAAAGAAATGATGTATTTCATACTATTTTTAGTATTTAATGCCAAATGAAAATAGAATGGTTCTTTTGTTATCATTACTTTGCAAAATTTTACAAAGCAAGGAAGCAATGATGAACTTGTCTGAATCACCTTAAATTTTCTTCATTCTTTCATTGATGAAACTGCAATATAGGTAATTGGAGTAGATAGACTAAACTATCGCCCAGTTCACACTCCACCCACATCTATTGAACAGGTGAAGAGGCTCATCCCTTGTTCCCTGTTTAGGATATGGTTTCCGGCTTTCTCTTTTCCAATCTTTTCATTCTTACGTAGCCCCCTGCACATCAGTGGTGTTGCCGCCTTGCTCAGGTTGATATGATTAAAAAAAATAAATTATTATTATTTATAAATTCATTTGATGAACATGTTATTGTACAGTATTAACAAAAGAACCATTCTATTTTCATTTACAATTATTCACTTGGTAATAAATACTAAAAAGTAGTATGAAATACATCATTTTTTTAAAACACTAGGGTGTCCTAATCATTATGGCTGGCAGTGTATGTGTCAGGCTAATGGTTGGTAATTGAATGAGATAACATAAAAAATTCTGCTAAGTATTTTACTCTTTGAAAGCCCTTCTTCAGATTAATAATGTTTTAATCATTTCTCTAAATGCGTGATTATAACCAAATTTTCCAGTATTTCTCTTGACGTATAATTATAATTGATGTTTGTTGTATTTCATTTCCTCCATCAATGATTACATCAATAAAAACAATTTAACATTCACTCTCTCCTTTTTCTAGGATGTGTGTTGGTTGTGGTGCAGTGGATATCAACTTGGAACAGCAAATTGGGGTGCCAACTTTGAATTCCAGTTGAATCCCTTGCATTCAGAGAGTGGGATTTAATCCTTTTTAAGGACAAAATACATCACATAGTATTTTTCCCATTTTTTCATAAAATTTCCAAACATCTGGAAAACCAGAAGTCAAAATAGCTACAAGTGAAAGAAATGAGATAAAAGAGAAAAAGAGAGGAAAAGTAAAAAAATCAAAAAACAATAAAGAGCGAATGTAAAGTTAAAATAAAAAAACAGCAAGACAAATAACCATGACATTCTATGCATACACATACACACAAATGGGTGCACATCCACAAATGCACATACACTCTGAAAAAGAAACTTACCCCAGTGGAAATTACATATAAAAAATTAGATGTAAATCAATATACTGTTTAACTGTAAAAAACAGGTTAACTAGTCAAATACAAGTATCCATTAAAACAATGTTTAAACACATAAATTAAAAAAATATATATACATATATAAAAATGCAAAAAGATAAATATATAGATATTACATAATTTAGTACTGTTTTGTTGATTATTCTGTTTTTCTACAAAACCAAACTGAACAAAAATTCCATCTTTGTTTTTTCTTACAGCCAATAGAATTCTCAAGATATTTGTTCTTAAGTGTAATTTTTCCGAGTTAGATGAAAAATAGACAACAACATGAATAAAATCTTAGATATCAGGGTGATGAATGATAAAATGCCCAACATCAAGCAAAAATACATTTTTGGAGATTTTTTTTGTACAAATATGGAATATAGCATGGAAAATAGTTACAGTTAAAAAGAAGAGTTTGGATTAGAAATAAATATTTACAAACTTGTTTTTGTTTAAAATAGACTTGTTTTTTTCTTAAGAACTGTAATGTTTTAATGTTTGAACTGAAAATTCAATCTTTTGGCAAAGATTATTCACAAGTAAAATTGAATATCATTTCAACCTAAAATAAGTCCAACACATTTGAGTGCAGTCGCCTGAAGAAACGTCCTGAATATTCATAATTCTTAGATTCATAAATAAGACAGTTTAAAGAAGGTGTTTTTAAGCACTCAACTTCGTGATGTAGCTAAAAGCAACTGCCAAAATGGTAAATAAGTACTTCTCTACCCACTGCCAACAAATTTGACACTTCACTATAAAATTTGCGCCACCCAACTTTGCACGTACCAACGATCGAGCATCCTGAGAAAACAAGAAATTTTATAAAATTAAATAATAACTATATTTTCATCACTTCTGATATGAAATATTTTAGTTGATGAAAATCACTTGAAAACCTTTCTTTGAAATTAAACAGGCTGCGCAAATTGTGTTTATGTGTGTGAGGAGTAAACTTTTAGAAAATGGTAAGCACAATGTTATCATTTCTGTTATTGCACAATTGACTTAATTAAAAAAATGAAATTTTTAGATTCACACTAATGGGTTTTATGGAAATCACAAAAATAAAAAAAACAGTAGGAAATGCAAAAAGTATTTGATGACATGATGTTTACTTACCTCATGAGAAGATTTAAAAATCTTGAATATATTCTTGACTTTAGCCATCTTAATAGCACAAGGAATTCACACAAGTAAATTTTCCAAGTTAGCAATATAAAAACATTTTCTAAAAAAAAAAGAAAAATTCACATTAACTTAAATATTAACTTGAAAAGAAATAAAATACACATATTGTCAATCATAGCGTAACATCTAAAGAAACACATACACATGGACACAAACAAAATAATACACATATTGAATCATTAGTTG
This sequence comes from Ascarosepion bandense, assembly GCA_037127315.1. Classification (NCBI taxonomy): domain Eukaryota; kingdom Metazoa; phylum Mollusca; class Cephalopoda; order Sepiida; family Sepiidae; genus Ascarosepion; species Ascarosepion bandense. The sequence goes on along the minus strand of JBBBDQ010000351.1, from coordinate 605,691 downwards.
CACCTATTATAAAGAAAGTTGAGTCACTTTCTTGTGCCAGAATTTTTTTTTTTTTGTCAGTCTATCTTGCACATTTATAAACCTTGAATACTACTGGTCTGGTGCTCTTGCTATTCATCTCAAGGTTCTTGACAAAAAATTTGCAATGTCAGTCAATTAAGTGCCATACCTGATACACACTTGCGCAATCATGGGCAGAAGATTATCCTGTATTAAGTTGCTACTGCTTTCTGTGGTAGACTGGTTGCCAGCCAAGGCTATAGAACCCAATCTGTCCTATTATTTATCACATAACTGGAGGGAAGAGATGGATTAATACCTTTTCCAAGGGTATTTGTGCACAAGTGAATGCAAGGAATTCAACTGGAATTCGAACTCGGCTCCCTGATTTGTCATTCCGAGTTAATATCCAATGCACCACAAGGCACATTTGCAATGTAATCAATCTTAACTTGGTATCTCAACTTCAGTTATTTCTTTGCCAACATCCTGTGTCTCCTCTCTGTTTTTTCTACAAATATTTTCATGGCAACCGATCTGACAAGCATTTTTTCTGGTGTCCCAACTAGATGAGTTTAGACACAATGTTAGATTGGCATCTACGTTCCACCTGCTTACTGCTGAAATAGCTAAATGCAACCACCACTTCAACTCCAACAGTTTCTTTTCTTGCACTTCCCACCTGTGGAACTCCCTTTCATTTCCTTAACTTCCCTGATAACTACAATCTTCAAAGATTTTAATGCAATGTCTATCTCTATCTTCTATCTTCTTGAATCCTGTTCATCTTTAATCCTTTCATCAATATCTACTATACCCAGTCTTTTCTCTCAGTTTTACTCTCTATAAACCCCTTGCATCCTTGTAGCATTCCTGCCTTGCTCGGGGTGAAATGATTAATATATGTGTGTGTGTGTGTGTGTGTGTGAGGTTGAGCAAAAGAAATCTGTTTTAAAAGTATTTAGTTTTAAGTAACATTTTTAATAAAAGATAACAGGATAACATATTTTAAGAGCAACAATGGACAGGAAAAGGCGGAGAGCCATCTTTATCTATGTCTTCAAGGAATATGGTACATAAAAGAAGAACTCTTGATTCTATTGTGAGAGCCATCATCTCATCATAATTGCCAAAATTTGTGTATATTTGTTTATTGATTGCACCATTGTATATAAAAAATGTGTATGTGCGTGTGTGGTGCAGTGGATATTGGCTTGGAATGAGAAATCAAGGAGCCGAGTTCGAATTCCAGTTGAATTCCTTGTATTCACTTATGCACAAATACTCTTAGAAAAAGTATTAATCCGTCACTTCTCTCTCCAGTTATGGGTTAAATAACAGGATGGATTGGGTTCAATAGCCTTGGCTGGCAACCAGTCTACCGCAGAAAGTAACGGCAACCTACTGTGGGATAATCTTCTACTCAGTCAGTCATGTCTCTTTCGAAGCATGATCACCCAAGCATGTATCACGTATGGCACTTAACTGACTGACTGATATAAAAAATATATTTGGTAAAAATTTTAAACAAATTCTGATAGGCATTGAAAAATGGATACTTTACAACAGTGTCAAATGCCAGTGACTGAGTGGCAAGTGAAATGCACCTGTGGTGTGTTTAAAGTAGTTTTCAGACTCATAGGAGGCAAATAGTTCACAAATACAGTGACAAATTCTTTTTTTTTATTGTCGTGAGAATTTACAAAATTAAGTGAGGTTCTCTTTTGATTACTAGCTATAATACGCATGTAGAAAAAATGGTCAGGGTTAGGGACTTGTCATATCATATTTACATAAGAGAGTCAAAGTATTAGGCAGATACTTTAGATATTTTTCCTTCGTTTCATGTCAATAAAAACAAGAAGGAAACCAGCATTTAGCAGTCTATCTTTGGGTGAGACTTGCTTTGCTATTGTTGGAGATTCAGTGTCTTGTAAATACATTACCTTCACATATTTTGTTCTGTTACATGCTTCCCTCCCATGATACGGTTTTTTGAAACAATGGCCTCGCTCGTCATTACTCAATTTTTTATTTCCTCCCATGTCTCTCCCTTCTCTGCCTGTTTCTCCTTAATTCTTAAATGTAATGTGAATGATTCCAACCTGGCAGCTTGACTCCAGCCACTTGCTCATCATTGAAATGTGGCTTCTCTCTGTCTTTTCTATAAATATTTTCATGGCTTCTGCTCTGACAAACTTGGGTCACTGATGCTCCCTTCACAAGAATTTACTTTGGCAATCAAACTGGCAACAAGGTCCCACCCTTTTACAGTTAGATCAACCAAATGCAGGTGACAATTCTGTTCCAGCAGCTTCTTTTCTCATGCTTGCCACCTATGGAACTCCCTTTTAGATACTTGCTTTCCTGACGGCTATAACCTCCAGGTATTTAAATGCAAAGTTAATTCCCATCTCTTATCCGCTAGACTCCAACCCTTCGCTGAAAAAAATCAACAATTCCTGAATGGTTTTATTGAAAAAGATTAACAATTGCAGATGGATTTTTATGAGAAAAATTAATATTCTACAAAAAAAATTTTGTAGAGAAAGGTAAAAAATTCTAGGAAGGTTTTGGAGAGAAAAATAATTCTAAAAAGATTTTGCAGAGAATGATGAGCAATTCCAGGAGAGTTTTGCTGCAAAAGATAAACAATTCTACAAGGGTTTTGACAAAAAAGATAATTCGGAAAACATTCCACTGAAAAAAATGAATAATTTCAGGAGGGTTTTGCTGAGAATGGGAAAGAATTCCAAAAGGGTTTTGCTCAGAAATATAAACATTTTCTGGAGGATTTTGTTGATAAAGATAAATAATTCCCAGGGGTGCTGAGAAAGATAAACAATTTTTAAAGGCTTTTGCTGAAAAATATAAACAATTACTGAAGGGTTTTGCTGAGAAAGATAAACAATTCTTCAAAATTTTGCTGAGAAAGATAATTCTATAATGATTTTAGTGAGAAGGAATTAATTCAACTCTTCTCTCTCCAGCTAAATCGCAAAACAGATAGGGGGCCTATAGCCTTGGTTGGCAACCAGTCTACTACAGAAAATAATAACAAACTACTGTGAAGGATGATCACCCAAGCATGTATTACATATGGCACTTAACTGACTTTTCAATACTGACAGTAAAAATAAGCTGTAATTTTAATACTCTCCTGTTTTTTCTTTTTTAATATCAAAGTGGATAAATATTGTATTGATTTTAGTTTGTTCTTTTAATATCCTCTCATGTGGCAGTAGACGCTGGACAGTCTTCTCACAGATAAAGAGAAAACTAGGCACAACTTTGGTTCGACAGATGTGTACTTGAAATTTCATGAACAGAGTAAGAAGCAAGAAAGTCTTAAATAAAATGGCAACAGAAAGAACACTTCTACTCTCAATCAGGAAGAGATAGCTGAAATTCCTTGGACACATAATGAGAAAAGAAGGCTTGGAAAATTTAACTCTCATGGGGCATATCAAGGGCAAGAGAGATAGAGGAAAACAGTGAGACACTTATCTGATGAGCTTGTTTACATAGATGGTGGAATGAGAAACAAAGGGAGAAAACTGCTAAGAGCCACAAAGGAGAGGAAGTTAGGATGGGCCATAAAGGGACACTGCAGAAGAAGAAGAAGAAAGGAATAAAAATTTAAGTTTTCAGACATGCCAATGATGGTTTGACTTGTTTTGATTGGGAAATGTTTCTTTCCAGGAATCACTTTAAAGTTCTGTCAATATTGAGCTTCTGTAAAGCATATTTAAAGAAAGTCCACAACAAACTGCATAACAATCAGCAAAACACTTCAATAGAAATCACACTTCAATCATAAACACTTTCATGCCTTCAGAAAAGTGCCATAACTCTGTTAATAAACTTCTCATCTTAAAGTGTTTTCCTCTACTTCTCAATGAAAAGTAGACATGGATGAATGGTCATCAGTAAAACAGGAGCCCAAAATGCCAACTACAGGTTGGAGATACTAAAATCAAACAGATGCAGAAATTTAATATCTGGGAAGTGTTTTGACAGAGGATAGAATGTGCAACACTGAGATCCCAAGACACATTGGCATGGTCAAGGACACATTTCAAAAGCTAAACAGACTACTGAGAGACAGGAAGATCTCATAAGAAAGTACTTGGGAAATGTTCAGACAAAGGATGGAAATTGCAACACTGAGAACCCAAGACACATTGGTATTTCATTGGAAACAAAGAAAAGAGTATTGAATTGTTATGTGATGTCTGTCCTTCAATATGGCAGTGAATGCTGGACAATCTCATCAAAGATTAAGGAAAGCCTTGAAGCAAATGAAATAGGGTTCTACGGAAGGATACTGAAAATATCACAGACCAAACATGTGAGCAACAGCAAGGTTTTGGAGAGAATGGAAATGAAAAGGAAATGTACTTAGCATCAGGAAAAGACAGCTGAAGTTTCTGGGACATGTAACGAGAAAGAGAGGCATGGACAATCTGATACTCACAGGATATATAGAGGAAAAGAGAAACGGGGGAACAATATATGATGGGCTTGTGCAAATAGATGGTAGAGCAGGTTTTGGGAGGGGTAACAAGAGAAAGGGTATTAAAAGCAACAAGGGATAAAGAGATGTGGAAGGCCATGATCACCTATGTCCTGTAGGGACATGGCACATAGAAGAAGAGTTATCACTTGTTTCATGGCTATGCAAGTTTCTATACATTTATATTCTGGATTTGCAGGCTTTTGCAAATAGATAGCAGAGCAGGGTTTATAAAGGGTAACAAGAGAAAGGGTCTTGAGAGCTATAAGAGATAGGGAGATGTGGAGGACCATGATCGTCTATGTCCTGAAAGAACATAGCACATAGAAAAAGAAGACAATCATATACAATGAAAATGACAGAGTTAGCGCCCACTGAAAATGGAGACTCCATACCCAAACCAGGACTATACAGAAAAAACAATTCTGTTTTCTTGTGTTGGATATGAAGGATTGTATCTATGATTTGGAATCACTGAACAAAAAGTTGCAGAAAATCAGCTATCATTGACTAATTGTAAAGATATGTTGACCTTACACAATAATGCAAGATCATATACTGACCAAGTCCTTCAGAAAAAGATTATTTGGCAAACCTGAAGAAGACTACCACCACCTTTAAATTTGTTGTTTTTCATTTTTTTTTACTTTTTTCAATGCAATCTTATCGATTACACCCTAAACTTTTCGATTGATAAAAAAAAATTTGGAAAAGTTTCAATATTTCAACAATTTTAGGTGGGGGGGGTTCAATTTTTTCATACAACATTATAGTAAATCGATCCTCCATTTTGGGACCACTCGCCGGTACGACATTACCACCACCTGTAAATTGGTTGATTATCAATTTTTTTTTACTTTTTTCAGTGCAATCTTATCAATTACACCCTAAACTTTCCGAATGACAAAAATATTTGTAAAAATTTCAACATTTAAACAATTTTAGGTGGGGTCTCAGTTTTTCATACAACCTTATAGTAAATCGATCCTATGCAAATAACTTTTTTGCTTGCGCATATTCAACAACTGAATCCTCTGCAAAACTTTTAGATAAAGCCATTCTTGAAGTTTCCAAGGAAGATGCCATCATAAGAACTAAAGAAAACTTGAAAAAGACAAAAACAAGAGCAACAACTCATCCCAAAAAACCAAAACAAAGTGACCCCAATGCGAGTGGTTCCAAAATGGAGGATCAATTTACTATAACGTTGTATGAGAAAGTGAGCCCCACTAAAATTGTTTAAATATTGAAATTTAAAAAAAAAATTTTGATAATCGGAAACTTTATGTAATAACTGATAAGACTGCACTGAAAACAGTAAAAATAAATGAAAAACAACAAATTTAAAGGTGGTTGTAGTTTCCTTCAGGTCCGCTGATTATTGCTCTAAATATGGAAGTTTTACTCTATCCTCCTTACACTCCTGACCTTGCTCCATCTGACAATCAACCTTTCAGTTCATTGCAACAAATTTGGAGGTAAAAAAGTTTAATTAATTGTAAAGTGTTTAACACTGATATTAACTGTTTCTTTGCATTCAAATCTCAAAATTTCACACCCAAGCGATCAACAATTTACCAAACAGATGGAATTATATTTTTGACAATGATAGGAAATATCTTAATTTAATTAAGAGCTATGGAGCATTCATTTCTTTTATATCTTCACAGGTGATAGGAATTTCTTTCCATCTTAAGTTATCAATTAAGACCAAAGAAGCATTTGTTTCTTTTCTATCTTCAAATACAATAGGATTTTCTTTTCAACTTAATTTAATGAAAATATTTCCCCAGATATTCGAGGCCAGATTTATGGAGCTCTTCATGAAAAACAACTTCACGAAAAGTAGCTTTTGAGGTTTCTCTGCTATCGCAATGAAGTTGGCACCCAAAACAACATCTTTCTCCTAAATTACATTGAATTCCAGTCAAAATTAAGTTCTTTAATCTGTGTATAGATAAAAAGAAGTTTTCCATAGAACATTCAGAAATGTTTTTCTTTCTAAGAGTAAACAACGCGAATCAACACATTTTGTTAGAGAAGCTTTTTCTTTTAAAAAGAAAATAAGAAATGAATTCAAATGAGTAAAAATGAAAACAACATTAACTCACACACCTGACAGAAAACTTAACAATGAAAAACTATTCACTGATTAAAGCAGAAATACTGAGGAAGTCTTACAAAGAAATTCACAAACATCATTCTTTTACAAATAGATATTTCTCATTGCTTTTGTTAACAACTTTAAATGAACAATTTTTTGAAAACCAAGGAGACAGAAAATAAAATTACATTTACAAGATAAGTTTGATATTCTGTTCTTTTAGTTTTTTCCTACTTTGTGATTTTAATTTCCATGCCTTTATAATTGCTTTCATCTACATGAATGTCCACAGTCAACATTCAAGAATTCCAGTATGCAAGCATTTAAAATGTAATAATAATGTAACAGATATTTGATGACACTGATTAAGAATAACAGAACAATTAGTCAAAAGTACACAGCTGCAATCATCGAAAACAATGTTCTCAGCCAAGGTCAGTCAAATCTAGAAACATTTGGATTGTCTTGCTTTTTGAAAAACAAGAGAATACAAATTGAAAAACAATTGGTAGATAGAAGTGATTCCATTAATTTTTTTTTTTTTTAAGGGAGGGGCAAATTTTTCCTTGCCACCATCAATGAACAAAAGAACAGTCACTTTACCAAAAATTTCTCAAAGCCAGACTTATTTTTGCCATTAGAGACAACAAAAATAAATATAAAAAAGATGAAAAACAAAAATGAGAATTTGCACTGATTTTTTTCTCTCATTTAAAAAAAAAAAAAAGTATTTTATGGCAAATTTTTCTTTCTGTCTTTTCAGACGGAGATAAACTCACATGTACACAGTGACTGGAAAATGTCAGGTTTTTTCTGAATTCACATTAATCTATTAGATTTGTATCTGCACACAAGCAGGACTGATAGACGTTGCATGTTGTAACATCTTTAATAGAATTCAAAAGAAAATGCCACCACAAAGTTTCTGAAAGTAGAACAAATGTTTTTTCAAGTGTTTTTCTTTTTTACAATAATATTCACTCTGTACAAGTCTCAAGAGCCACTCAAGGTACAAGGTTACAGAGTAAGTGGTAAGAGACACAGTTTATGAAGTATGAGGAAAATAACAGTTAAGTCCAGACTTAAGATTGTAAACTTGTGGGAGTCAGCTCCATAAAGTAGTGGCTTGTGTACACTGCATAACAAGTCTTAGCCATAAAGGTTAGAATTGGTAAAACTAAGGAATGTTGTTCATCTGAACATTTTCCATGGAATTAGCGATAGAATAGCGAGAGGCTTTTGATGTCTGTCAAAAATGGAATGAGGATGGTTCGCTACAATGTGCATAGCATGGCTAGTCTTAGCCGTGAAAGTTAGAACTGGTGAAACTAAGGAATGTAATTCATCTGAACACTTTCCATGGAAATAGCAGTAGAATAGCGACAGGCTTTTGATGCCTATGGGAAAGGGAATGAGAATGGTTCACTACAATGTGCTTAGCATGGCTGGTCTTAGCCATGAAAGTTAGAACTAGTGAAACTAATGAATGTAGTTCGTTGGAACACTTTCCATGGAAATACTGATAGAGCAATAAGAGACTTGCTATGTTTTGTTCTAGTGAAAGGTGTCAAAAACATTATTCATTACTTACAAGACCTTATAGTTGCTATTAGACTTTACCGAGACTGGAAAATGAAGGCTGGACAGCTCTTGTCCATGCATGGCAGCATTACTTCAGTCAGATTAAAAAAAAAGAAGGAAAGATGGTAGATGTTAGATAATAATGATTTAATGATACGTCAAACTATTTAACCCACACCTTGGGGCAGAAGAGTTGGATTCATACTTTTCCTAATATTATTTGCACATAAGACACTCAGCTGAAATTGGAACTCAGCTCTTTGATTTCAAGTTCCAACTGTTATCCAGTATACCACCTGCACATCTAAGCTTATAGCATCTGGTATTTCCAAATAGTTACTCATCTTGGTACAGACCAAGCTTGACACTGCTTAACTCTACTGATCGTACAAGAACAGAAGCTTTAATGTGATCTGATCATAAGCCTCCAAGTAATGCTAATACATTAGAAGATGACAAGTGGTTCATTGGTTACCAAATATCGCAATGTGAGGATGATGGCAATAAATCATTCTTGACATGTCATGGACAAAACTTATTTTCTAAAATGAAACCATAACAATTTCTTTTTAGTTTACTTTTGTCATTATGAACAGTTCCATTCTTACTGAGACGTCATCCTTTGAATGTCTCTTGGGTCTCAAGTTCTTTCTAAACTACGAGTGGATCTTCTGTCATTCAGTCAAGTGCCACACTTGGGCGATCTTGTCTTTTTCGATCCTAGGCTGACTAGGCAGAAGATTTTCTCGCAGAAGGTTGCCATTTTTTTCTGTGGTAGACTGGTTGCTAACCAAGGCTATAGAATCCAATCTACCCTGCTATTCATCTCATAGCTGGATGGAAAAGAGATGGATTAATACCTTTCTTAAGGGTATTTGTGAGTAAATGAATGCAACAAATTCCATCGTAATTTAAAGATTCTCTAATTTCTCATTTGATCTAATATCCACTTTTTTTTTTTTAATCATTTCACCCCAAGCAAGGCATTCCACTGCCACTATTGTGCAGGGGTTACATAGGGGAAGGTGGTGAGAAAAAGTGGTTAGATATAGGAAATGTCAGAAGGTGGGTGATAGACAGGTAAGGATGTAGATGGGAAGAGTGTTTGAGAGAACAGATGCGAGTTAGTGTGTTAGGAGGTGTCTAGTGACCTTACATTTAAACTCCTGGAGGTTGTAGCCATCGAGGAAGTAAGTATGTGGAAGGGACTCTGTCTCCTATACTCAATCTATTGCCAAAGATATCCAAAAAACGGTTGAATAATTTTATCTGTTTCATTCTGCCATTCCTCATTTTTAAAAGAGTCATCAGTCAGTCAGTTAAGTGCCATACGTGATCAACACTTTGGGCAATCATGTCTCAAAAGACATGACTGACTGGGCAGAAGATTATCCCACAGTAGGTTGCCATTGCATTCTGCAGTAGACTGGTTACCGGCCAAGGCTATAGAACCCAATCTGTCGTATTATTTGACTCATAACTGGAGGGAAGAGATGGATTAATACCTTTTCCAAGGGTATTTGTGCGTAAGTGAATGCAAGGAATTCAACTGGAATTCAAACTCAGCACCCCGATTTGTCATTTCGAATCAATATCCACTGCACCACAAGGCACATTCATCCTAAGTATATGTTATTTAAAATTATATATATTTTCATTTTTAATGAAACTTGAGTTGCCTCCTTTTTAGTTTTATCCTTTATTTATCATATGTTTTATAAGCTCTACCTTGTATTGAGTACATTTAATTCTCAATTTTAATATAGTTGGTTTGGTTTGGTTTAGGGCATATCAACCTCATTTAATTTATCAAATGCTGACAAGAGTTTTACGATAGATTCATATGAATAGAATATATATTCTTTGTTTGGTTTGGTTTGGCTTGTTTTGTTTTATAGTATATCAACCTCAATGGGTTATTCAATCGAAACAAGATTTTTATAATAGATTTGTATGAATAGAATATGTATTCTTTGTTTGGTTTGGTTTGGCTTGTTTTGTTTTATGGTATATCAACCTCAATGGGTTATTCAATCGAAACAAGATTTTTATAATAGATTTGTATGAATAGAATATGTATTCTTTGTTTGGTTTGGTTTGGTTTGGCTTGTTTTGTTTAATGGTATATCAACCTCAATGTGTTATTCAATCGAAACAAGATTTTTATAATAGATTTGTATGAATAGAATATATATTCTTTGTTTGGTTTGGTTTGGTTTGGTTTATGCTATATCAACCTCAATGGGTTATTCAATTGAAACAAGATTTTTATAATAGATTTGTATGAATAGAATATGTATTCTTTGTTTGGTTTGGTTTGGTTTGTTTGGTTTTATGGTATATCAACCTCAATGGGTTATTCAATCGAAACAAGATTTTTATAATAGATTTGTATGAATAGAATATGTATTCTTTCTTTGATTTGGTTTGGTTTGGTTTGGCTTGTTTTGTTTTATGGTATATCAACCTCAATGGGTTATTCAATCAAAACAAGATTTTTATAATAGATGTGTATAAATAGAATATGTATTCTTTGTTTGGCTTGTTTGTTTTATAGTATATCAACCTCAATGGGTTATTCAATTGAAACAAGATTTTTATAATAGATTTGTATGAATAGAATATGTATTCTTTGTTTGGCTTGTTTTGTTTTATAGTATATCAACCTCAATGGGTTATTCAATCGAAAACTAGATTTTTATAATAGATTTGTATGAATAGAATATGGAGTCTTGTTTGGTTTGTCATTTCTGTTTTGTTTTATGGTATATCAACCTCAATGGGTTATTCAATTGAAATAAGATTTTTATAATAGATTTGTATGAATAGAATATGTATTCTTTGTTTGGTTTTGGTTTTATTTTGTTTTGTTTGTTGTATATCAACTCCCAATGGGTTATTCAATTGAAATAAGATTTTTATAATAGATTTGTATGAATAGAATATGTATTCTTTGTTTGGTTTGGTTTGGCTTGTTTTGTTTTATAGTATATCAACCTCAATGGGTTATTCAATCGAAACAAGATTTTTATAATAGATTTGTATGAATAGAATATGTATTCTTTGTTTGGTTTGGTTTGGCTTGTTTTGTTTTATGGTATATCAACCTCAATGGGTTATTCAATTGAAACAAGATTTTTATAATAGATTTGTATGAATAGAATATGTATTCTTTTTGTTTGGTTTGGTTTGGCTTGTTTTGTTTATGGTATATCAACCTCAATGGGTATTCAATTGAAACAAGATTTTTATAATAGATTTGTATGAATAGAATATGTATTCTTTGTTTGGTTTGGTTTGGTTTGTTTTGTTTTATAGCATATCAACCTCAATGGGTTATTCAATCGAAACAACATTTTTATAATAGATTTGTATGAATAGAATATGTATTCTTTGTTTGGTTTGGTTTGGCTTGTTTTGTTTTTATGGTATATCAACCTCAATGGGTTATTCAATTGAAACAAGATTTTTATAATAGATTTGTATGAATAGAATATGTATTCTTTGTTTGGTTTGGTTTGGCTTGTTTTGTTTTATGGTATATCAACCTCAATGGGTTATTCAATTGAAACAAGATTTTTATAATAGATTTGTATGAATAGAATATGTATTCTTTGTTTGGTTTGGTTTGGCTTGTTTTGTTTATATACTCTAACCTCAATGGGTTATTCAATTGAAACAAGGATTTTTATAATAGATTTGTATGAATAGAATATGTATTCTTTGTTTATTTGGTTTGGCTTGTTTTGTTTTATGGTATATCAACCCTAATGGGTTATTCAATTGAAATAAGATTTTTATAATAGATTTGTATGAATAGAATATGTATTCTTTGTTTGGTTTGGTTTGGCTTGTTTTGTTTTATGGTATATCAACCAATGGGTTATTCAATTGAAACAAGATTTTATAATAGATTTGTATGAATAGAATATGTATTCTTTGTTTGGTTTGGTTTGGCTTGTTTTGTTTTATGGTATATCAACCTCAATGGGTTATTCAATTGAAACAAGATTTTTATAATAGATTTGTATGAATAGAATATGTATTCTTTGTTTGGTTTTTGGTTTGGCTTGTTTTGTTTATGGTATATCAACCTCAATGGGTTATTCAATTGAAACAAGATTTTTATAATAGATTTGTATGAATAGAATATGTATTCTTTGTTTGGTTTGGTTTGGCTTGTTTTGTTTTATGGTATATCAACCTCAATGGGTTATTCAATTGAAACAAGATTTTTATAATAGATTTGCATATATTCTTTGTTTGGTTTGGTTTGGCTTGTTTTGTTTTATAGTATATCAACCTCAATGGGTTATTCAATCGAAACAAGATTTTTATATTAGATTTGTATGAATAGAATATGTATTCTTTTTGGTTTGGTTTGGCTTGTTTTGTTTTATAGTATATCAACCTCAATGGGTTATTCAATCGAAACAAGATTTTTATAATAGATTTGTATGAATAGAATATGTATTCTTTGTTTGGTTTGGTTTGGCTTGTTTTGTTTTATGGTATATCAACCTCAATGGGTTATTCAATTGAAACAAGATTTTTATAATAGATTTGTATGAATAGAATATGGCTCTGTTTGGTTTGGTTTGGCTTGTTTTGTTTTATGGTATATCAACCTCAATGGGTTATTCAATTGAAACAAGATTTTTATAATAGATTTGTATGAATAGAATATGTATTCTTGTTTGGTTTGGTTTGGCTTGTTTTGTTTATGGTATATCAACCTCAATGGGTTATTCAATCGAAACAAGATTTTTATAATAGATTTGTATGAATAGAATATGTATTCTTTGTTTGGTTTGGTTTGGCTTGTTTTGTTTTATAGTATATCAACCTCAATGGGTTATTCAATTGAAACAAGATTTTTATAATAGATTTAATAGAATAGAATATGTATTCTTTGTTTGGTTTGGTTTTTGGCTTGTTTTGTTTTATAGTATATCAACCTCAATGGGTTATTCAATCGAAACAAGATTTTTATAATAGATTTGTATGAATAGAATATGTATTCTTTGTTTGGTTTGGTTTGGCTTGTTTTGTTTTATAGTATATCAACCTCAATGGGTTATTCAATTGAAACAAGATTTTTATAATAGATTTGTATGAATAGAATATGATTCTTTGTTTGGTTTGGTTTGGCTTGTTTTGTTTTATAGTATATCAACCTCTAATGTTATTCAATTGAAACAAGATTTTTATAATAGATTTGTATGAATAGAATATGTATTCTTTGTTTGGTTTGGTCATTTACTTTATTATATATCAACCTCAATGGGTTATTCAATTGAAACAAGATTTTTATAATAGATTTGTATGAATAGAATATGTATTCTTTGTTTGGTTTGGTTTGGCTTGTTTTGTTTTACAGTAGGATTAACCTCAATGGGTTATTCAATTGAAACAAGATTTTTATAATAGATTTGTATGAATAGAATATGTATTCTCTTTTTGTTTGGTTTGGTTTGGCTTGTTTTGTTTTATAGTATATCAACCTCAATGGGTTATTCAATTGAAACAAGATTTTATAATAGATTTGTATGAATAGAATATGTATTCTTTGTTTGGTTTGGTTTGGCTTGTTTTGTATTTTATAGTATATCAACCTCAATGGGTTATTCAATCGAAACAAGATTTTTATAATAGATTTGTATGAATAGAATATGTATTCTTTGTTTGGTTTGGTTTGGCTTGTTTTGTTTTATAGTATATCAACCTCAATGTAAGTTATTCAATTGAAACAAGATTTTTATAATAGATTTGTATGAATAGAATATGTATTCTTTGTTTGGTTTGGTTTGGCTTACTTTGTTTTATGGTATATCAACCTCAATGGGTTATTCAATTGAAACAAGATTTTTATAATAGATTTGTATGAATAGAATATGTATTCTTTGTTTGGTTTGGTTTGGCTTGTTTTGTTTTATAGTATATCAACCTCAATGGGTTATTCAATCTAAACAAGATTTATAATAGATTTGTATGAATAGAATATGTATTTTGTTTGGTTTGGTTTGGCATGTTTTGTTTTATAGTATATCAACCTCAATGGGTTATTCAATCGAAACAAGATTTTTATAATAGATTTGTATGAATAGAATATGTATTCTTTGTTTGGTTTGGTTTGGCTTGTTTTGTTTTATGGTATATCAACCTCAATGGGTTATTCAATCGAAACAAGATTTTTATAATAGATTTGTATAAATAGAATATGTATTCTTTGTTTGGCTTGTTTTGTTTTATAGTATATCAACCTCAATGGGTTATTCAATCGAAACCAGATTTTTATAATAGATTTGTATGAATAGAATATGTATTCTTTGTTTGGTTTGCTTGGCTCGTTTTGTTTTATAGTATATCAACCTCAATGGGTTATTCAATCGAAACCAGATTTTTATAATAGATTTGTATGAATAGAATATGTATTCTTTGTTTGGTTTGGTTTGGCTTGTTTTGTTTTATGGTATATCAACCTCAATGGGTTATTCAATTGAAACAAGATTTTTATAATAGATTTGTATGAATAGAATATGTATTCTTTGTTTGGTTTGGTTTGGCTTGTTTTGTTTTATAGTATATCAACCTCAATGGGTTATTCAATCGAAACAAGATTTTTATAATAGATTTGTATGAATAGAATATGTATTCTTTGTTTGGTTTGGTTTGGCTTGTTTTGTTTTATGGTATATCAACCTCAATGGGTTATTCAATCAAAACAAGATTTTTATAATAGATTTGTATGAATAGAATATGTATTCTTTGTTTGGTTTGGTTTGGCTTGTTTTGTTTTATGGTATATCAACCTCAATGGGTTATTCAATCGAAACAAGATTTTTATAATAGATTTGTATGAATAGAATATGTATTCTTTGTTTGGTTTGGTTTGGCTTGTTTTGTTTTATGGTATATCAACCTCAATGGGTTATTCAATCGAAACAAGATTTTTATAATAGATTTGTATGAATAGAATATGTATTCTTTGTTTGGTTTGGTTTGGCTTGTTTTGTTTTATGGTATATCAACCTCAATGGGTTATTCAATCGAAACAAGATTTTTATAATAGATTTGTATGAATAGAATATGTATTCTTTGTTTGGTTTGGTTTGGCTTGTTTTGTTTTATGGTATATCAACCTCAATGGGTTATTCAATCGAAACAAGATTTTTATAATAGATTTGTGTGAATAGAATATGTATTCTTTGTGTTTGGTTTGGTTTGGCTTGTTTTGTTTTATATCAACCTCAATGGGTTATTCAATCGAAACCAGATTTTTATAATAGATTTGTATGAATAGAATATGTATTCTTTGTTTGGTTTGGTTTGGCTTGTTTTGTTTTATGGTATATCAACCTCAATGGGTTATTCAATCGAAACAAGATTTTTATAATAGATTTGTATGAATAGAATATGTATTCTTTGTTTGGTTTGGTTTGGCTTGTTTTGTTTTATGGTATATCAACCTCAATGGGTTATTCAATCGAAACAAGATTTTTATAATAGATTTGTATAAATAGAATATGTATTCTTTGTTTGGCTTGTTTTGTTTTATAAGTATATCAACCTTAATGGGTTATTCAATCGAAAACCAGATTTTTATAATAGATTTGTATAAATAGAATATGTATTCTTCTTGTTTGGTTTGGTTTTGGCTTGTTTTGTTTTTTTAGTATATCAACCTCAATGGGTTATTCAATCAAAACCAGATTTTTATAATAGATTTGTATGAATAGAATATGTATTCTTTGTTTGGTTTGGTTTGGCTTGTTTTGTTTTATGGCATATCAACCTCAATGGGTTATTCTAATTGAAACAAGATTTTTATAATATGATTTGCATGAATAGAATATGTATTTCTGTTTGGCTGGTTTTGGCTTGTTTTGTTTTATGGTATATCAACCCCAATGGGTTGTCTTCAATTGAAACAAGATTTTTATAATAGATTTGTATGAATAGAATATGTATTCTTTGTTTGGTTTGGTTTGGCTTGTTTTGTTTGGTAAGGTATATCAACCCCAATGGGTTATTCAATTGAAACAAGATTTTTATAATAGATTTGTATGAATAGAATATGTATTCTTTGTTTGGTTTGGTTTTGGCTTGTTTTGTTTTATGGTATATCAACCTCAATGGGTTATTCAATTGAAACAAGATTTTTATAATAGATTTGTATGAATAGAATATGTATTCTTGCTTGGTTTGGTTTGGCTTGTTTTGTTTTACATGGTATATCAACCTCAAATGGGTTATTCAATTGAAACAAGATTTTTATAATAGATTTGTATGAATAGAATATGTATTCTTTGTTTGGTTTGGTTTGGCTTGTTTTGTTTTATGGTATATCAACCCTCAATGGGTTATTCAATTGAAACAAGATTTTTATAATAGATTTGTATGAATAGAATATGTATTCTTTGTTTGGTTTGGTTTGGCTTGTTTTGTTTTATGGTATATCAACCTCAATGGGTTATTCAATTGAAACAAGATTTTTATAATAGATTTGTATGAATAGAATATGTATTCTTTGTTTGGTTTGGTTTGGCTTGTTTTGTTTTATAGTATATCAACTCTAATGGGTTATTCAATCGAAACAAGATTTTTATATTAGATTTGTATGAATAGAATATGTATTCTTTCTTTGGTTTGGTTTGGCTTGTTTTGTTTTATAGTATATCAACTCAATGTATACTATTCAATCGAAACAAGATTTTTATAATAGATTTGTATGAATAGAATATGTATTCTTTGTTTGGTTTGGTTTGGCTTGTTTTGTTTTATGGTATATCAACCTCAATGGGTTATCTTGAATTTGAAACAAGATTTTTATAATAGATTTGTATGAATAGAATATGTATTCTTTGTTTGGTTTGGTTTGGTTTGTTTTGTTTTATGGTATATCAACCCCTACTGGGTTATTCAATTGAAACAAGATTTTTATAATAGATTTGTATGAATAGAATATGTATTCTTTGTTTGGTTTGGTTTGGTTTGTTTTGTTTTATGGTATATCAACCTCAATGGGTTATTCAATCGAAACAAGATTTTTATAATAGATTTGTATGAATAGAATATGTATTCTTTGTTTGGTTTGGTTTGGTTTGTTTTGTTTTTATAGTATATCAACCTCAATGGGTTATTCAATTGAAACAAGATTTTTATAATAGATTTGTATGAATAGAATATGTATTCTTTGTTTGTTTTGTTTGGCTGAGCCATGCTTCTTTATAGTATATCAACCTCAATGGGTTATTCAATCGAAACAAGATTTTTATATTAGATTTGTATGGAATAGAATATGTATTCTTTGTTTGGTTTGGTTTGGCTTGTTTTGTTTTATAGTATATCAACCTCAATGGGTTATTCAATTGAAACAAGATTTTTATAATAGATTTGTATGAATAGAATATGTATTCTTTTTGTTTGGTTTGGTTTGGCTTGTTTTGTTTTATAGTATATCAACCTCAATGGGTTATTCAATCGAAACAAGATTTTTATAATAGATTTGTATGAATAGAATATGTATTCTTTGTTTGGTTTGGTTTGGCTTGTTTTGTTTTATAGTATATCAACCTCAATGGGTTATTCAATTGAAACAAGATTTTTATAATAGATTTGGTATGAATAGAATATGTATTCTTTGTTTGGTTTGGTTTGGCTTGTTTTGTTTTATAGTATATCAAACTCCAATGGGTTATTCAATTGAAACAAGATTTTTATAATAGATTTGTATGAATAGAATATGTATTCTTTGTTTGGTTTGGTTTTGGCTTGTTTTGTTTTATAGTATATCAACCTCAATGTGTTATTCAATTGAAACAAGATTTTTATAATAGATTTGTATGAATAGAATATGTATTCTTTGTTTGGTTTGGTTTGGCTTGTTTTGTTTTGCAGTATATCAACCCCAATGGGTTATTCAATTGAAACAAGATTTTTATAATAGATTTGTATGAATAGAATATGTATTCTTTGTTTGGTTTGGTT
>JBBBDQ010000351.1:405000-577500 GCA_037127315.1 Ascarosepion bandense | reverse complement strand
TGGATAAATTGTCATCTAAATTACACAATAATGAAAATTGCACTGACATCTTATTTGAACAGTTATATTTACCAAAATTACACACATATATCTTGAAATGCTGAAGAGTATATTTATTCAATAAAATCGCCATTGTCTTCAACCATGGTTTCCAGACGACTTTGGAATCTTCTGCAACTTATCTGGATGGGCTCTTTCTTTAAGTTGGTAAATGCAGCTATATTCCTTGCCTTTAGTTCATATTTGGTGTTGCAAGGAATTTTGCTGGACTCTCACTCAACTGTGCCCTATATATAATAATCAAGAGATTGCAACCTGGGGAGTTAGGTGGCCAGATGTAAGGAGTGGTGTGGCTGCAGAAATTGTCTAAGAGCCATGACTGGGTTCTCCTGCTTATGTGGCATCATGCAGAGTCCTGGTGACAGACACAAGGTCTTCCAGCAGCCACCCTCTTGACTCACGGCTGCACTACTTCCTCAAGGCACTTTATATAGGCTATCCTGTTGAGTCTGAGAAAGAGGAATACAGGCAACTCATGCAACACTTTCTGAATAAGCTGCACTGTCTTCAGATTAACACCCAAACACTCTGAAATACTCTGTATTGATGCCTTCATTGAAAATGCCAAGCAAAACAGTATGCCGCTTCCAAATTTCTGGTGAAGAGAATTGTATCATGGTTCTCTTTTTCTCACAGGTGCCCAACTGATCCTACTATACAGTGCAGTCAATAAAATCAAAAATACACAGTGCATATGCCCAAAATTAAAACTATAAAATTGCAACAATTTACCCATCAAACCCTGTTCACAGAGATCTTTGAATATTCAACTCAGTACTTAGCATTTTCTGAAAATAAATTATTATGACAGAGTGATTGTAGAAAATGTGTTGTGAGAATAGGAAACTATTTTCTAGCCTTTCGAGCATATTAAAAAGAAACAAGTAATTAAATTCAATGAACATTAATTGCTTTCTCATAAAATGTGAGACTATCAGATTTATATTTCTTTGTCTCTGTGTGTGTTGTGGCGCAGTGGATATTGGCTCGGAATGAGAAATCGGAGAGCCGAGTTCAAATTCCACTTGAATTCCTTGCATTCACTTACATGCAAATACCCTTGGGAAAGGTATTAATCTGTCTCTTCCCCCCAGTTATGGGTTAAATAATAGGACAGATTAGGTTCTATAGCCTTGGTCGGCAACCAGTCTACCGCAGAAAGCAATGGCAACCTACTGCGGGATAATCTTCTGCCCAGTCAGTCATGTCTCTTTCGAGACATGATCACCCAAGCATGTATCACGTATGGCACTTAACTGACTGACTGTCTCTATCCAAACTCTAAAACATATAATTTGTGAATGAGTTCATAAGAAGCAAAACAGAATCACTTCATATGTTGATTAAGCTAGCATTTCATGTGAAAATTAATGAAAAATTCTATTTATATTTTAAAACCTCTAAATGGTGCAACAGGTTAGATAAAGATTGTTCATTTTCAGAAGCTACACTTTTGTTTAATCTCTTGTTTATGCATGACAAAAAAATGATTAGCAGGAGGAATTTTTTTTAATAAGACCAGCATTTTTTAAAAACCAGTGCTTGCACCATGCCAGTTTTAAAAACGTTTTTTTTTAACAACATCATAAACAAGAAAGGGCTCAAGATCTCTTTCTTTTTACCCATCAGATGCTGTAGGAACAAGACCCATCTAGTTTTCTCTCTCAAGGACATTTTAGTCACCAGCAAACCATATGTTACTTTGTACCCAATACAGCATTCTGATAAATCAACAAGAAACACTTCTCTGTGTTTTATTCAAACCGTACATATGAATAAGGATATTTCAATATACACACTTTGACTTAAGTCTTTTTCATCTCCTCCCTATTTAATTTTGCTAAAGCAATAAAATATTTATGCTAAACGCACAATATTGTTTGTAATTTCGTTCCGATATCCTGATTGAAAAAGCATCCTATATACTCAGATTACCATAACTAAATCTCCCACATAAGTATGTTCCTTCAAATATTGGCAAACTACGATATAAACTTATGCCCCTGCTACAAATGGGTAATGCCCCAAGATCAGAAAAAAAATTGGGTAATTAAATGAAAAAAGGGAAAAACTAGTAACAGAAATAGATAAATGCTTATTAAAGAGAGAATTTAGCAGCCATTTTGATCTGAATGAAACAAAATGTTTTATTCGATTATTTATTTAAACAATACTACTGACATTTTTTTGCATAGTTCATAAATATATTTTTGGTGCTTAAAGGAGCTTTTCAGTGATGTCCTGCCTTCATTGCCAATTTTGGGTTTTTAAACATCATATCGGCTCTGGCAGTAACCCGGACTTTCAGTCCAGAAGTACCAAGCCGGCTCTTTCCTTTAGTGCTACTCTGGATTTAATTTATTTTTTCTTTTCGGTAGAATTCATACTTTTTATTGTTAACTCTGACCAATGGGAAGAGTTCATTTTCCCGCCCTCCCCTATTTAATAACAAATTTGAGTTGTGCCTATTTTTTTGATCTTTAATCACTGCTGCTCTTTCTGGTATGTTCATCCATTTTTTTTTTCTTCACTAAATTTGCACCTATACTTTGAAATTCCTAATACTAATTATATTTTCTTACCTCTATTTATTAATATAGCTTTTAAACGAAATTTTACTATTCTATTTTACTGGTCTATCCCTTTCCCAAAAATTTAAACTACCTATATTCATCATTGATTAGCAAATCCTATTTCTGAAAATTAAAACTAAACTACTTATGCCAGTCATCTTACCCCTCAATAAATATATATTGATGAAAACAAAACAAGGACTATTTTGAAAACCTCTTGCACGCACTATTGTGTAGTTTTACAGACTGCATGCAGCCTGCAGGCAGTATTTTGTACAGGCTTGGAATAAGCATTGACTATTATTAATTTTTGATTTGTTGTTTCATTCAAAATAAAATTCACGTAAAAATAAAATTAAACATAATTATTAAAAGCAGCTGCTTTGTCTTGAATGTCTGCTTTCACATTAAGAAAGTCTTGTAAGCCACAAGTGAATGCTGCACTTTTGTGGTCTGAAACTAGTCAGTCAGTTGAGTGCCATACGTGATACACGCTTTAGGCAATCATGTCTCAAAAAAGACATGACTGACTGGGCAGAAGATTATCCTGCAGTAGGTTGTCATTGCTTTCTACAATAGACTGGTTGCCAGCCAAGGCTATAGAACCCAATCTGTCCTTTTATTTGACTCATAGCTAGAGCGGGAAGAAATGTATTATATTATTAAGTAGTAATGTTATTACTTCCTAAAAATAGACAACCGATCCTCCACTTTATGCCCAATAGAAGCCTTAATCATGTCTTCAACTATTATATTCAGTCAGTCAATTTAGTGCCATATGTGATATATGCTTTGGGCAATCATGTCTCAAAAGAGATATGACTGACTGGACAGAAGATTATCCCACAATAGGTTGCCATTGCTTTCTGCAGTAGACTGGTTACCAGCCAAGGCTATAGAACCCAATCTGTCCTATCATTTAACCCATAACTGGAGAGAAGAGACAGATTAATACTTTTCCCAAGGGTATTTGTGTGTAAGTGAATGCAAGGAATTCAACTGGAATTCGAACTTGGCCCCCCAGTTTGTCGTTCCTCAAACGAGACTAAGCTTAATTAAGTTTGTACTGCCATTTTCTTCAAATGTATGCAATAGGTAGTAAATAGTTTTTTAAAATTTCTTTTTTCTCCTAAATTTCTGTTCAGATATTTATTTAGTGAGCAAGGCTGCAGAACAGAACAGCCAAAACAATGTGCTGAATAGAAAACTTCACCTGAAAAAACTCAAATAATAAGGAAATTGCTTTATTACAGATTATGTCAGACCTTTCTAGGAGTGCTACTGGTACTGTGTTATCCAATACTACCTGCAACATGGAAAGGGCATCAGCAACTAATAAACTGGTTCCTCCACCAAGCTTTTCTGTTGAGAAGGGTCGCTAGCAGGATTAAAAATAAGATTTGTCAAAAGGTAGATGACCTTTTTTGTTGAGAACCAACAGCCTTGTAGAACAATGGGATGGACTAGATATCACGGCCAAATTTTTCTGTTGAGGAGTGGTTGGTATCTAGACACCAAGCAGTATTAAAAACAAGATCTGTCAAAGGACAGATGAATCTTTTTCTTGAAGTCAATAGCAATCTAGAACAATGTGGGGTAGCTTTTCTGATGAAGAGAATGGCTAGACAGCCATCCAGATTAAAAACAAGATCTGCAAGCAAGTGGCTGAACCTTCTTGTTGGGGTCAACAGGCATCTACCACAATGGGATATACTGCATTCAATAGCAACGTATTTAGCCAGTTCATTAATAACATAGCACTGCTGGGTGGAGGGCTTCCAAGATTATAGTCAATAGCCAGGGTAGAGGATTCTTTCAATGGAATCAATGGCCATGCATCCATTCACATAGTAAAAAAATAGTAGATGTGAAGAGCAAAGGTTAGAACACATTTAAAACAATTTTTTAGTAAAACAATTCATGAATAAAAGAATAATGCTATCCACCTAGGTGTCCTTGAGAAAATCCAACAGAGAATCTGTAATGTGATAGATCCTGACTTGGCAGCTCAGATACAGTCACTTTCTCACCAACACAATTTGGCTTCCCTGTGTCTCTTCTACAAATACTTTCTGCTCTGATGTACTTAGCTCACTGGTGCCCCCTATATATAAATTAACCCAAGCCACAAGATTAGCAACTAGGTCCCACTCTTTTACTGTGAAACTAATAAATTGTAAATGCAAATTCTACTTCAACAGCTTCTTTTCTTGCACTTCCAGCCTGAGGAACTCCCTTCCACATAATTGCTTTGCCGACAGCTACTATCTCCAAAAATTTAAATGTAAAGTCAATAGTCATCTCCTATCTCACTAACCTGCATTCTCTCTATCATGTTCCTTTCTCTGTCCACTTCACTCTCATCAGTATTCTCATGCTTCTCTTACTCACTTCCTGACATCCCCTATAACCTGTCACTCTTTCTCATAACTTTCCTCCTATGTAACCCCCTGCAAAACAGTGGCAGTAAAATGCCTTGCTGGGGGGCGATATAATTAGAAAAAAAAATTTCTATACTATTATAATTTGGATATAAAGTGGGGGATCAGTTTTACATTAGAATCAATATATAAATTGATCCCCCAGTTTATGGGCACATTCATCTTTCTCTTACTCACTCCCTGACACCCCCTATATAACCTGTCACTCTTTCTCATAACTTTCCTCCTATGCAACCCCCTGCAAAATAGTGGCAGTAAAATGCCTTGTTTGGGGGTTTGGGGCAATATGATTATAAAAAAAAGGAGAAATTTCATCAGAGCAATTACCATGAAAATATTTATAGAAAAGGTAAAGAGAAGCTACATTATGGCAATGGGAAAGACACTTAACATGAGATACCAGGTAAGGATACCAGGTAAGGATAACATTGCAAATTTTCCTTTGAACTTTATCAAGAATGATTCAATATATAGCAAGAGTACCAGAGGTGATGTGGCAGCAATATTCAATATTCAAAGCAAGGATGAATGGTAAACTTATACATATGCAAGATAGATTCTAGTGAGGAAAAACTGTCTAGCATAACACATTGAATCAACTTTCCTAGAAGCAGATATAGCAATTGATTTAATATAATCTTCCCACTTCCTGACAGCAAAAAATGTTAGTGCAAGAAAGCATAATGAGTCATTCTCCTAGAGGTTTGCATCATCCTTGCAGATGGAAACCAAATAGGTTCTCTCAGATAATTAAAAACGAGAACAATTTTATTTTGGATAAAATATATATTTTATATATATGCCTTAAAATATATGGATAAAATATATATTTTATATATATGGCTTATTAAAATATTGGATAAAAACATGGGTGGGACAAGGAATGGCTTGCTAATTTTAACACTTCCAAAATGAAACTGTTCTCTGTTTTGCAGGGGAAAATATATATATATGTGCGCTGGGGTGCGGTGGATGTCGGCTTGGAGGGGGAAATCGGTGAGCCGAGTTCCAATTTCAGTCGAGCACGCTGCATTCACTTGCGCACTGGTACCCTTGGGAAAGGTATTAATCCGTTCGTTCCCTCCAATTATGGGTTAAATAATTGAGGTCTGCTGTTCGTGCGATTTGTGGCAGTCATCTGCACCAATTGTTTGTTATCAGCAGTTCCAAGAAGTGTGGATGGTACTACACAATGCCTTCACCACTATAAACAAATCTCTGTGTGGTTGTCTTGCTGGAAAAAGGTTGGACCCTCATACGTTGAACACGACGGGAGAATCCATTAATCCATTATATATATATATATATATATATATATATATATATATATATATAGTATAGTTGTCACTCCGTAAACGGTGAGGATAATCCAACAAGATTTTCTTAATATAAATTATTAATAGGTAAATCCATATAGAGAGCTCAATGGCTGTTAATATATATGTACTTGTGTTTGGGTATATGGGCTTAAATATGTACCTAATTATCTCATATATATCTCGTGTATATAAATATATGCGAGATTGAGAATACGACAATTTATTTAACGTGATATGGGAGTGCATATATACACCACACTAAGATAAAAAAAGAAATCAGTGGATATGTAAACTTAAATAAAATCACAGGGTAAGTATATGTGGGAATGTACACATAGGTATATGTGGATAAAAGGTAGTATGTGGGTTGACTTGATGGGGTCAAATAGACACCCAAAGTCAACGGAAATGGATTTTTTTCAGAGGTCATGCCATCTAAGACGGCAAAATAACTTCAAACGGATACTACCCATATTTGGAACTGGACTCTATCTCTCTTCTTTCCTACCTCCTTCCCCTTACATTTATTGCCATTTATTTGTTTGTTTGTAATCTTATGTTTATTATTATTATTTCTATTATGTTCCTTTTTCATTTTAAGAAAACGTTCATTCCGGCAGAAATTTTATGCCAGATGGAGGAAATATTGTAAAAGAGTCTGATGATATGAGCTAATTAAGCTCATTGAAATGAACTATAGTTTATTACTAATATAATGTGTTGAGTTTTCCTTTCTAAACTCTCTCTCTCTATATATATATATATATATATACACACAAGCCTTAATTATGAGGCCACCCTAGTGTTTAAAAAATTATGTATTTCATACTATTTTTTAGTATTTATTGCCAAGTGAATAATTGCAAATGAAAATAGAGTGATTCTTTTGTCAATACTGCACAATAACTTGTGCATCAAATGAATTTATAAATATTTAATAATTACCTATATTGCAGTTTCATCAATGAAAGAACGAAGAAAATTTAGGGTGATTAGAATTCATCTTTGCTTCATTGCCTTGCAAAATTTTGCAAAGTAATAATAACAAAAGAACCATTCTATTTTCATTTAGAATTATCCACTTGGCAATAAATACTAAAAATAGTATAAAATACATCATTTCTTTTAAAAAACTGGGGTTGCCTAATAATTATGGCAGGTAGTATATATATATATAAAGGGAACTTTGTCTGTGTGTGTGTGCGTCCATTACCTATAGACTCCGAAACGGCTGATCCAATTTTCTTGAAAATTTACACAGTTGTACTATAAGTGTCTGTAAGTGTTCTTAGCTAGGTTTTGTGTCAGGGTACCACTAATAAATATCGAAAATCGATAATCGAAAAAATCAAGTTATAAAAGAAGTGGTCTGATTTTAATCAAATTTGATACACTCATAGACAAAGACATAAGAAATGATATTCAGAAGTCTCAAGGTTGCAGTTCTTACAATAGTGCAGAAAATTGATAATATATATATATAAAAGGCAAGATGTTTGTGTGTGTGTCTGTTTATCTGCCTGTATGTCTGTATTTCTTTCAGCCCTTTTATTTTAGTTTTTGCTTTGGGTTTGGCTCTAAGTAGGTATAATTGTAGTTCTTAGTCTCAGCCATGATACCATTTACTCAGAGGACTTATTTAGCTTTCAAAATTCAGTTTACGATGAAAAAAACTTATTTGATATCGATACCAGGAAATCCAAATTTGACTGACATCTATTCATTTTTCTTTCAGTCTGTGGTTTCGCTTTAACTGGAAACAACTATTGTGTTTTAGTCTTTCGTGCCAACATCCAAAGAGTCTGAGCTCCAGGACCATGGATTAGTTTTAAAGCTTTCATTACACCCGAGCGATGCCGGGCTATACTGCTAGTATATATATATATATATATATATATATATATATAGTTTTGAAATATGTTATATCTATGAATAAAAGTGCTTAATATCAGAGAGAGTGTATATGCGTATATAAACATAAAAGTGAACACTCAGCAGCAGCAGTTTGTTTCCTGCTTAAACACAATCCTCAAGTCTGAAGATCGTATTGAAGCAAGAAACAGAAAAATAAATAGGTCAAAAATTAAAACAATTACCATGTATGTTCTATAAAAATAAAATAAATATTTATAAATATTAAATAAATTGGTAAAATATAATAAACTGATAGAAAATGACTTGATTATGATCTATCTGTCTGTTTCATTGTTAAGCAACATCTTCAAGCCTGAAATTTGCATTGAAGTATATAGCAGATTGTCACCTCTTAGTGTCAACCTTAATGTCCACTTTATATATATATATATATATATATATATATATATATATATATTACAAGAAAGTGGAAGAACATGTAGCATTTACTTTTATAAAGAATGCTTGATACAGAGTAGAGCTTAATATTATGATTTTGTTATTACAATGGTTTATAAAAGCATAATATCACTGCACAAAAATTTTCATGTTTCAGAACAATATAGTTCTTCTTTAGGTGATATGTTAAAAAAAAGGGTGAAAATGATATATTTTTAAAATATAAGATGAATTTATGGTTATTTAGAAAATTAAAGAGTGGTAGTTGGAGAAAATGTTTTAGGTGTATTCAATCAAAAATGTGAATTATGTAACCATGGAGTTTTAATATTTGGGTTATGAAAGGGGGCAGGATGGCTTGGTGTCTAGGCATGTCACTTTTTAATTTTGTCTGGGTAAGATATATAGTGAGACCTTAGATTTTTTAAATGGGTAGACAATAATTTTTAACAGGAGGTTGGATTTTAGGGTTTTTTTTAGTGAAGAATAGATTTTTTTTACTACTATTTCATGAGTATAGGGCTGAAATGTTAAGGTCAGAATTAGGATTATGGTATACTTAGTTATATAGTCTTAAGAACAACTATAAAGTCTTACATAGGTCTTTTATTTTAGTACTAATGGTTAAAAGTAATTTATGATAAAAATTTCTCCAACTAATTGAAAAACATGTCTCACAAAATAATACACTTAGCAAAGTTTCTAATAAAAAACACCTTAAAATTAGGATATTGTTTAATGATAATTTGGAAAGAATCATAAAAACATAATAATTGTTGTGGGATCTCCCCTTTTTCTATGATAATGGACTCAACTTGAGTATACATATACTCCTGCCATAGAGAGAACGGGGACTGAACCGTAAGTTACCTAGAGATACCGAAGTTACACAGAGAATACCGTGTCAGTAGTCATAGTAGCTCTGAGCTCCACTCAGCCAAAATAGTATTACACAGATATACTATTTCCAGCACTGCTTCACGTTAACAACTTGTATAGATATATATTCTTTACTAATCATATTCCTGGATTACTAACCTGCATTCAAGTTTATATATTTACGTTCAATATAACCTATTTTTCTATCTCAAATATCTGTTTTGTTGTTCATTATTTTTGTGTGGTTCCTCACCCGGATTCACAACAAAAGTAAAAAAATACTAAACAAACATTCAGACCAGAACAAAAAAATAATAAAACAAATAAAATAAAAATAAAACAAAGATATTGTAATTGTAGAATTCTGGAAAACTGTTCATGAAGTAATTAATACCTTACCGAGTCTGTAATTTGCTAATGCACTATCTCATCAATATTATTAAAAATTAAAAAAAAAAATTATATATGTATCAAAAAGAAAAAATTTTAAGCTAAGGTGGAGCCAGCACCTTCATTCCTTTAAGAATAACAATTGCAGAAACCAGATCTCTTTAGCCAAGAATTTCTAGCACGTAAAGGTAACTATCAAAACCCCCGTGGTAAAATGAAAAATATTAAAAAACATGACCATGTAAGTCTTTAAACAACCCATACCTTTACATGAAAGATTATATATTATCAGAAGGATGAAGAAATAAAGATTTACTAAACTTTAGAAAAGAAATGATTGTGTTCTATAGACACTGCTTAAGTGTCACACTAAATAACTAAATTTAGAAAAAATAAATACAGATTCCTCTATATGCTTGCCTCTTTCTTTCTCTCTTTCTTCCTCACTCCCTTACTTTCCCTAATTTTTTCTTTTTCCTTTCTTTCTTTTCCCTTGCAAATATTAATATAATGAATTAGAGCACTCTAACTACTGGCGCATGATACATCATACACTAAAAGTCTGCCTCCTTCTACAAAGCGCCCATAGCTCAGAGGTAGAATCGCTGACTGATGCCAATTCAGTGGGGTTTCAATCCTGGGTAAATGCAATCAGATGTCTAATCGTACTGATGAGCTGGGATACAGCAAAACAGATCTGTCTGTGGATGACTATATATATATATATCTTTATCTGTACATTCAGATAAAACTTAGTGGGGAAATAGCCATTTTCAACATGTCATTTTAAGGCATGCATTCTTTGACCCCTTATAAACAGAGAATGAGGAAAAATTTTAAGCACATAGGTTAGCTTATGTGGGTTGGGCTGGGGGAAAGAATTCAGTAGTAATTTCTCCTTGGTAGTGGGCGGTATGTGGCCTGACCCTTGAGTAAGTAGTGGTAGGTGGTGGGGAAGTAACTTCTTGGCCAATTTTTATAAAGTTTTTTTTTAATTTTTATTGGGACTAATTGGGGGAATAGGATAATTATTGTAATGGACCAGGCTTGGTCTCACACTTACAGTGGACCTCAAATGGAATGACTATATCGAATCCATTGCTAAATCCTCTGCTATGAAAGTCGGTTCTCTGTGCAGGGCCCGGAAGTCTTTTCCATCTGAATCTATCTTGTACATTTATAAATCTACCATCCGCCCGTGCATTGAATACTGTTGCCATATCTGGATGGGTGCTCCTGCTATTCTCCTCGGGCTTCTCAACAAGGTACAGCGGAGGGTCTGTAATGTGATCAATACCAACTTGGCAGATCACCTGCAGTCTCTCTCTCACTGGTGCGACATGGCTTCCCTGTGTCTCTTCTATAAATACTTTCACGGCTTCTGCTCCAATGAACTTGGATCACTGCTGCCCCCTAGATACGAATTTGCATGAGAAACTAGATTAGCAACTAGATTCCACCCTTTTACAGTGAAACCAATAAAATTCAACTTCTACTCCAACAGTTTCTTTTTTCACACTTACAGACTGTGGAATTCCCTTCCACATGATTGCTTCCCCGATGGCTACAATCTCCAGGAGTTTAAATGTAAGGTCAATAGACACCTCCTAACACACCAACCATCTTTCAAACACTCTTCCCATCTGCCCATCCCTCATCCTCAGTATCCTTACCCATCTATCACCTTCCTTCTGACATTTCCTACACCTAACTACTCCTCCTCTTTACCTTCCCCTATGTAGCCCCATGCTCAATAGTGGCAATGGAATGCCTTGCTTGGGGTGAAATGATTAAAAAAAAAAACTTATTTCTATGGTGACAGGTACTTAGGATCTTCCTTTGTTTGTTCAGGAGTATATTTTGGTCTTGAAATTTTAAAATTTTAATTTTTTCTGTCAAACATAGATTACACCTATCTTTTAAGCTGTTAGGGGTCCATTTCATCTGGGGATCTAAGTTACTTTCTTTTAATTCCCAGTATTTCCTAGAAAGGGATTAAACTAGGGTTGGTGAAGGAGTGTCTGTGGGTATAAAGCCATTGCTTCTAAATTCCTGCAAAATTCTGATATAAACATTACATTTCTCCTTATTTTCCTTAGGGTAGATGATGGCTTGATAGATTACATTTTCCGATCTACACTTAGCCTCAACCTGACAGTTATTGCTAGATCTACAGTTACAGGGGGTATCATTCTATTTTCTGTTTTGGATTCCCTACACTTCTTCAAGATTTGATTATTATGGGAGCTAATAATGTTATACATGCTATTGGTACACGAGTGACTAATCTTGATAGTTTTCCTATTGAATATCTTACTCAGGGGGGTTATCTTCATGAAAATGTTTGCTTATTACTTTAAGGAAGATATTACCAATGTTAATAGTTGATAGTTTACAGAATAAGGGGGTTAAACTATATAATTTTTCTTTTCCTATGTTTACTTTTGGCCTTTAATGATTCTGGATCCTTAGTGGGTGTTAAATACGTCAATTTCTCTTCATATCTGCTATTCTAGAGGGCCTTATATAGTTTTTATTATTTCGATAGATTTTAAAGTTAGAGGATAATCAGTTAATTCTAATATTCATGGTCTCTGGTATTTGCCTTATAATGGCGCTAGGGTGGTTAGAACTAATATTGATATAACTAAGGGTTTCATTGTCTTTCTTGTATGGTTTAAAGGAATTATTGTCGAAGTTGAAGGTAATATATATATATATATATATATATATATATATATATATATATATATATATATCCGAGTGAATAAGGAATGAAGAAAAAAATTTTTTTACAACATCGGAAACATTAATTTAAAACAGTGCTCGATATATAATATATAGAGCTGTGAATATTTATTATAAATTATATTTTAGAACACATACAAATTTTTTATATATTCACTACAAATCGTGTATTTGTTTCGACATTGAAACTACAATGTCTCATCAGGTGGTGTGGACAGGAATGGAAAGCCTCTTTTCTTATATTTGGTGTGTTGTGTGGGGGATGTTGCTGGGGGTTAGTGATAAGGGAATAAGTCTTGTAAGTTGTCCGTTTGAATTTTGAAGAAAGTGGCATGGGTAGTGAATATAGTTGATTAATGAGTGTCTTGAAATTTTGTAGACAGATTTAACATTAGCAGATAAGATTGTAAGTTTTATTATCTTGCGACTAGATTTTATCCTTTGGATTTCTTAGAGGAGCAGAGTATATATATATATATATATATATATATATGAATAGAATAAGTAAAGAAGAGGTAGAAAAAAAGTGTCTTTAATTTAACATTTCACTTTAACAAGCTTCCTCAGAGAATTTTTAATGACGAATGATTTAAATTTTTTTTTAAATTCTGAAAATCCATAGAGACAGTATGTTGACTGAGGTTTGATTTCATTGGTCAGATACATGTCACATGTCATGAAGCAATGAATGGATATTTTAAATGAAAGTGTATGTATACAAAAATAATCCATGTGTCAAGTGTATTTAAACTATAGACGAATTAAGTGTGTTTATATGTTGGTAAATTTAGTGTGTGTGAATGACAAAATTAAATACATTTCTATTCAAATTTGTAGCAAAATAATGTATACAAACAACAAACAATTTTCTTTTTAAAATAAAATGAGAGAATCATACATTATAAATAAATTTAAATATATATATATATATATATATATATATATATATATATAAATATATAAATGCAAACTTATCACTATACTCATTTCAAAAAACCCTCCACATATACACGCGGAAGGAAAAAAATGGTTGTAAAAATAGAAAGAGCTAAGCACATGAACATCAGCCAAAGCAATTTGGACCGAGCCAGTACATAGCCCCAAAAAAAACACAAGACGAATAATCAATAACAAAAAGTTTTCGTCTTTGCTAGTTGGCGCTTTTTATTTTTCATTTTAATGTTTATATATGTTTCTTAAAAGTTTCACCCCATTTGTGCTTGGTGTCTTCGTTTTTCTTTGGTAATGTGGGTTATTGAGTTCCCTTTATCTTGTCGTTGTTATTTTCCTCTTTAGCCAACATTCCCTGAAGATCCGTTTAGGTGAAACCTTGGTAGGTTTGTTGGCTCACTAGGTTAATTTACTTATATATATATATATATATATATATATATATATATATATATAAAACAGGGTATAAACTAAAATACGCGTATCCATTAAAAATAATGTTCAAACAAATAGATAGATAGATAGATAGATAATGAACAGACTGAGAGAGATAGATAGATAGATAGATAGATAGATAGATAGATAATGAACAGACTGAGATAGATAGATAGATAGATAGTTAGATAGATAGATAATGAACAGACTGAGATAGATAGATAGATAGATAGATAGATAGATAGATAGATAGATAGATAGATAATGAACAGACTGAGATAGATAGATAGATAGATAGTTAGATAGATAGATAATGAACAGACTGAGATAGATAGATAGATAGATAGATAGATAGATAGATAGATAGATAATGAACAGACTGAGATGAGATAGATAGAT
Organism: Ascarosepion bandense; assembly: GCA_037127315.1. Taxonomy (NCBI): domain Eukaryota; kingdom Metazoa; phylum Mollusca; class Cephalopoda; order Sepiida; family Sepiidae; genus Ascarosepion; species Ascarosepion bandense. The sequence goes on along the minus strand of JBBBDQ010000351.1, from coordinate 562,992 downwards.
AGATAGATAGATAGATAGATAATGAACAGACTGAGATAGATAGATAGATAGATAGATAATGAACAGACTGAGATAGATAGATAGATAGATAGATAATGAACAGACTGAGATAGATAGATAGATAGATAGATAGATAGATAGATAGATAGATATGAACAGACTAAGATAGATAGATAGATAGATATGAACAGACTAAGATAGATAGATAGATAGATAGATAGATATGAATAGAACAAGACTAAGATAGATAGATAGATAGATAGATAGATAGATATGAACAGACTGAGAGAGATAGATAGATATGAACAGACTGAGAGAGATAGATAGATATGAACAGACTGAGATAGATAGATAGATATGAACAGACTGAGATAGATAGATAGATAGATTTATTTGTTTGAACATTATTTTTAATGGATACTCGTATTTTAGTGGATACCCTGTTTTTCTATAATTAAACAGTCGATTTATATATATCCACCAGTCTGAATATCTGTCTTGGCTTATGTTTTATATTTATAGATATTTATTTAATTTCAAACAATTTATTTATTTTATATAAGGTAGTAGTCTTTTCAGATTTTTCTAATTTATTTATTTTTATTATAGGTAAATGTACTACTCCACTATGTTGCCAGTAGGTTATAAATATTGACATATTACAATGGTCAGTTTGAAATTTATTGATGATTGCTACGCACTCATAACTCAGAGTTGCATCAAATGGTGAGGAACATATATGTATTCATTCTTTAGCTCTGTTATTATACATTGAGCACTGTTTTATTGCAATATGAACTCTGGTAAAAAATACTAGAGAAAATGATTAACATCAAAAAATTGCAATATGAACTCTGGTAAAAAAGTTTACTGAAAAATTAGGTTTATAAGTCCCAGAAATTCAATTGCTGCTCAAGGACACATGGATATAGGCATTGGTTAGTTCCAGTGACTTGACCCAAAGAGTTGTGAGTTCAATACCAGGCTACTGCAGAGTTAAACAATTAACTTAGAGAGTCAGGTTAAAGTGAGATGACTCATGATTACTGGAAGAGGCTTTACACAAAAAAATGAGAATGATATACCAGAGTGATCGTAATAAAGGATTTGGTTTGAAATTCCTAGCACCCCTGAAGAAGGCCGGAGTGTACAACAACCAAAACATTGTAAAAATGGCAACGAAGAACATAACAATAGTCTGAATAAGATAGATAGATAGATAGATAGATAGATAGATAGATAGAATAGACAGAGTGAGATAGATAGATAGATAGATAGATAGATAGATAGATAGATAGATAGATAGATAGAACAGAGTGAGATAGATAGATAGATAGATAGATAGATAGATAGATAGATATGAACAGAGTAGATAGATAGATAGATAGATAGATAGATAGATAGATATGAACAGAGTGAGATAGATAGATAGATAGATAGATAGATAGATAGATAGATAGATAGATAGATATGAACAGAGTGAGATAGATAGATAGATATGAACAGACTGAGATAGATAGATAGATATGAACAGAGTGAGATAGATAGATAGATAGATAGATAGATAGATAGATAGATATGAACAGACTGAGATAGATAGATAGATAGATAGATAGATATGAACAGACTGAGATAGATAGATAGATAGATAGATAGATATGAACAGACTGAGATAGATAGATAGATAGATAGATAGATATGAACAGACTGAGATAGATAGATAGATAGATAGATAGAACAGACTGAGATAGATAGATAGATAGATAGAACAGACTGAGATAGATAGATAGATAGATATGAACAGACTGAGATAGATAGATAGATATGAACAGACTGAGATAGATAGATAGATAGATAGATAGATAGATAGATATGAACAGACTGAGATAGATAGATAGATAGATATGAACAGACTGAGATAGATAGATAGATAGATAGATAGATAGATAGATATGAACAGACTGAGATAGCTAGATAGATAGATATGAACAGACTAATAATACATCATGATTTTATGAATGACCATGGACAGATGGATGGAGATCATGGAGATCATGTCCTTAGCCAGACTGGAGATGGAGAGGAAGGCAAATAGACTGAGATAGATAGATAGATAGATAGAGAGACAGACAGATACGAACAGACTGATATATAGATATACACACTAATGGAGGGAGGGATACACAGACAGACAGACACCAAGATAAATACATTCATGGATACACACACCCAGAGACAGACAGACAGACAGATAGATAGATAGATAGATAGAAACAGAGACCGAGATAGATTGATAGATAGATAGATAGATAGATTATGAAACAGACTGAGTGATAGATAGATAGATATGGAACAGACTGATGATAGATAGATAGATAGATACGGAACAGGGACGGACAGATAGATAGATAGATAGATAGACTGAGATAGATAGATAGATAGGCAGACGGAACAGGCACTGAGATGGAGGGAGAGACAGACACAAACAAGGATCGAGAGACATACATACATACATACATACATACACTAACTAATACATACATAGAGAGAGAGAGAGAAACAGACCGAGAGAGTAAGACAGAGAGAGTAAGACAGACAGAAACAGAACTGACACAGACACAGGCACTGTAAGACAGACAGACGAACAGACAGACAGACAGACAGACAGAACAGACACCCAGACAGACAGAACACCACACTGATCTCATAGATGGCATTTCTAAGACAGACAGAACTAGGAAGGGACTATAGATACAAACAGACAGACACACACACACACAGACAGACAGAGAAACAGACACCCTGCCTATCGAGAGACAGACAGAAAGAAAGGCACACAGACAGACAGACAGAAGTAAGACAGAAAGAAACAGACCGAGAGAGATAGATAGATAGATAGATAGATAGATAGATAGATAGATAGATATGAACAGACTGAGAGAGAGAGATAGATAGATAGATATGAACAGACTGAGAAAGATAGATAGATAGATAGATATGAACAGACTGAGAAAGATAGATAGATAGATAGATAGATAGATAGATAGAAACAGACTGAGATAGATAGATAGATAGATAGATAGATAGATAGATAGATAATGAACAGACTGAGATAGATAGATAGATAGATAGATAGATAGATAGATAATGAACAGACTGAGATAGATAGATAGATAGATAGATAGATAGATAGATAGATAGATAGATAGATATGAACGGACTGAGATAGATAGATAGATAGATAGATAGATAGATATGAACGGACTGAGATAGATAGATAGATAGATAGATATGAACGGACTGAGATAGATAGATAGATAGATATGAATGGACTGAGATAGATAGATAGATAGATATGAATGGACTGAGATAGATAGATAGATAGATAGGTCTGATTAGACTGTGATAGATACAAACAGACTGAAAAAACTTGATAGATACTTACATACATATAAAAAGACTGAAAGAGATGAATAGAAACACATAATAGATCAATAGATAGATAAGTAGTGAAAAGTATTCCTTTTATCTACAGTAAAATTCTCTCAGAAAATCTAAATAACCAGATAGGAAACCTAAGGAAATACATATTAATATTTGTAATTGATTAAATTATATTCAATATAATATCCATAAGTCCAAAGAAGCCTGAAAAATGTTCAGTCTTGTATGAAAGCCTTTTGGTGAATTTGTTTTTAACAACTTTAATCAAAAGTGTTGAAGCATTAAAAAAAAGCCACAAGGGAACAACAAGTAAATTGGCTAAGAAAAACTGTCCAAATTTTGAGCTACATGTGAAAAAGTAGACAAGAAGATAAAAGGATAAATGCAAAGTAGGTAAGAAAAGAGATAAAAAAGAAAAGAGATAAAAAAGAAAAGAGATAAAAAACACTCCCCTTCCAACAAGAGTAAGGTATCTGAGTGTTTTCTTCAGATGTGGTAATAACTGATGACCTCTTGACGGCAAATTACCAATGTATAAAAGTTTGAAAAGAAAGTCATGACAAAAAAAAAAACATTTTCTGAAGGGGAGGGTCAGAATGAGACACTCTGCAAACAGTTCTTTTGTACTTGTCCAGTATTGAATTATTCATCAAATAATGCAAACACATCCCCTTAGAATTTCAGTCAACCCACAAAATAATCACAACTAAAAACTTTACACACATTACTTTTTTTTTCTTGCATCTTCAACCTTCTTTTGAATACAGTAATATCATCACCAGTTACTATTGGCTCCGTGTGGGGCACAGGGTTTTATTTGTGATTTCATTAACAGTTGTTTTGTTTCCCCCCCTTTTTTTTTTATATAGTAAGTCACCAGCCCCACACTCATCCCTCTTCTGCCCCTAACTGGAGATTCCTGGATTTTACTGTCAGAGTAACATACACTTGGTTGCTTTTTCATAGACAACTTGCATTTTGCTTTTTGGTTGTTTTCTTTTTTTTTTTCACAGCATAGACTTGCAAGCCACATGCTTATCCTTTTTCTATTCTAACTTAAGATTCCTGGATTTTACTGCCAGAGTAACTTCCTCTTGCTACAAAGAATAGTAAGTTGTGGAGAGCTATGATCATCCAATCACCTAGCAATTTATTTCAAAGATAGGAGAAGTGACACCATGACTTTTCCCAAGTGGCTATATTAGTCTCAAGTAAAAGTGTACTTGCCCATTTTATCTTTTGGCACCATTACTCAACCCTAAATCTCTGCAAGAATAAACAGTCAGTTAAGTGCCATACATGATACACACTTTGGGCAATCATGTCTTGAAAGAGACATGACTGACTGGGCAGAAGATTATCCCACAGTAGGTTGCCATTGCTTTCTGCAGGAGAATGGTTGCCAGCCAAGGCTATAGAACCCAATCTGTCCTCTTATTTAACCCATAACTGGAGGGAAGAGATAGACTAATACCTTTCCCAAGGTTATTTGTGCATAAGTGAATGCAAGGAGTTCAACTAGAATTCGAACTCAGCACTCCGATTTGTCATTCCAAGTCGATATTCACTGCACCACAACGCACATCTGCAGGAATGCAAGAAAAAACAGTGTTCTTTTTTAAAGTGGAACCTCTTTCTATCTACAAAGCATTGGGCACCCCAACATGATGTAATGGTTAGCAAGCTTGTCTGGCTAGAACAATTAATTGATTATTGAATTCAATCCTCACTGGGTGCTTTACACATTTGCTCTTGTGCTACGCTTAGAAAATCATTTTAGGTACCTCAACATGGTGTAATGATTAGCAAGCTTGTCACACTAAAATCTTTACAATTGAGTAGTGGTTTTGATCCTCACTGGGTGTCTAATACTTTCAGCCTTGTGCCACATCACTAAGCATATAAAATGATTTCTATATTGTTATGAAGATGTATTTGTATATAAAAATAATATTAATAATGTCTAAAATGTTTTAGTAAGGGATTCTATTGAGTCCTACTTGTTATTACAAAAAAGTTTTAATTCATGAAGTAGTCATAAAAATAAGGAAATTAGAAATAGAGTGTTTTGGAAGATTGTAGAATATTCCAGTAAAATCCAGAGAATTCTAAAGGATTCTAGAATATGCAAATTATGTTAGCCCCTATAAAAATAGGTTTGGGAAGAGAGTAGTTAGTTGTAACAAGATTTGCTGACATTATCAACTCCAGCCCGAGTCGTGGATCTGTGCATCCAACCAAAAGAATCTCTCAGAGAAATTTGCCAACCAACTAAAACCTGAAAGAGAACCTCATGGATCTAGATGGGTAAATAGATATTTTTGACTCTTTCATTGACCATACTGGAAATTATTCTTTATAAACACAATTGAGGACTTCCATAAAGTATAGCACTTAAACTACTTCGCTAAGTTAACTGGGTAAAGATACTTGACGCCTTCCTCCCCTTCGTAACACTTACCCGTCGCTCTGCTAGTAGTAAACTCTATGTTTTCTATTTGAATGCAAAAAATTGTATATTTGTAATATATTTTTATTTTGTGTTATTGTAAATTAAATATTTGTTTGTGATTAAGCTCTGTGTTTTGGCGAGATCATTGCTATTGTTATGGTATTTATATAGTAAATGGTATATAGTATATAGTATATGGTATATCTATATAGGAGGCCTTGGTTTTGGTCAATCATTTTTTTTTGTTACAACTTAACACGTAACAATGTTCATTACTTACAATTTAAAAGACAATTCTTGTATTCTTTTCTTTCTGTCTCAATTTAAATATCTCAGAAGTGTTTTCATAGAGGATAGAATGTGCCACACTGAAATATTAAGACACATTGGGATACCTAAAGATGCCTTCCAAAAACTAAGCAGAGTATTAGGAAATAAAAAAAATTGTTAGAAACAAAAAAATGAATATTAGACTGCTATATGATATTGGTCTTACTATATAGCAGTGTATGCTGGACAATATCCTCAAAGAGGAAGAAAGGACTTGAAGTAACAGAAATATGGTTCTACGGAAGGATTCTAAGAATACCATGGACCAAACCTGTGAGCAATGATAGAAACAAAAAGGAAACTTGTAATTAACATAAGGAAGAGATAATTGAAATGTCTGGCACACATAATGAGGAAGGAAAGCTTGGAAAATCTGACCCTCACAGGACAGACTGAGAGCAAGAGGGACAAAAGAAAACAGCTCATAAAATACTTGATGAGATTGAGTAAATGGATGGCAGAAAAGGGTTTTATTAAGAGCTACAAAAGACAGGAAATTGTGGAGAGTCATGACTGCCTACATCCTGAGAGGACACAGTACATAAAGTAAAAGAACACTGTAAAGAAAAACTTTTAGATAAAAAGCAAAAAACAAATATTGACGACAAAACTAATAAAAACTATTAATACAAAATCTTTACTGATTTTTACCTCAAAAGGTCTTGCTACTGATTAAGGTATGTGATGAATCTAGAAATTTAAATGTAACACCAATCATCATCATCTCTCTACCTGAATTCTGTTCTTTAATTGTCCCTTTTGTTCTCAATAAAGTCTTCACAAGCTCTTTCACACTTTGTAATCCCTTGTGTCTTAGTGGCATTTTCACCAACTTCTGTCTTTTATTCTGTTCTTTTATTGTCCTTTTCTCCTCAATAAAATCTTCTCATTCTCTTTCTCGCCTAGTATCATTCACCCTTGTGTCTTAGTAGCATTGTTGCCTTGCTTGGGATGAAATGACATCTTAAAAGTAAAGAAAATTTTGATGAAATTTTGTAGCCAGAAAACTTTTTTCCAAATTTCTTTGCAGAATAGAGTTTGGCATTTTCATTATTTACACTCAGATTATTATCTTTATCTTAGTTGTTATTATCATAATATTTCAAATGTTGCAACTTTCAGCTTTCATCCAATGATTTTTAATTAGGGTAACCTTCCAGGAATTTTGAACTCAACCCTTTTATTTAATCTATTATTTTATTATTATTATTTTATTATTTTATTTAATCTATTATTTTCGTTATGCCCAGTTATTACTTGCCTTGAATCTACTAAGTTTATGTCTGTATTACCCTCTACCTAGCCTAGGGATTGAACTTGCAAATACCATGTCATCAAATTCACACACCAACACATTAATCCACTAGCTATAGAAAAAGAGACAAGATGTGCTGAAATAAAATTCTCTGTATTGCCAATATAAAAGATCAAGGTGTGATTCTCTTTGTGAGCAAGGGAAGTGACTTGGATGATATATGAGGTGGTAATGTACGAACCTGGCTTTGAAGCTTATGTCACAGTCATTTGTCCTGGGATCACTGGTTATCTCTGTGACTGCCTTCCTACTGTTTTGAGTGTCACAAGCAGGTCTTTTTAAGTGGACAGGGTTGATACATAACACAGCATTTTTTATCATGCTCTTACTTTAACAACAATGTTTAAACACTATTTTTATATTTTTGTGGAACTTGTTTTCTGAGTAATACTCATAGCTCCTATTTTTAATTTTGCTTTCATAGCATTCTCATCCAAATGACAGGTTCTAATGTGGAGTGAATCAGAAAGAGATCTAATTTGAACCAGAGTATAACATAATGTATTCAAATTACAGGTGGGAGGATGATCATCAAAGACTTAAAAACAAAACAGCCTGAAGGCTAGAAAATCTTTTTCAGGAAAAAAGTTTTATCTCAATCAAACCAGTTATAAATCCATCAATAATAATTCTAATTTTATAGATCACTAACAATGGACACTTTTAATTCAGTACATTTTTAATTTGTATGATAAAATTGTAGCAAATGGAATGCCATAAAATTCAACAGAGAATCTTTGCAATTTTAAAGTTCTCTCTTTCTGATTCAGCAGACAGTGTCAGAGATTATACACTGTTGTGATTGGATTAAATACTTAAACAAGCAACTTTCCCAAAACATTCACCTTTCTAGATTTTAAAAAAGACAAGAAAAACATTTAATTTTTGTTTTGACTCTTATGTTAAATCAGAGTAAATAAAGATACAAAACTCTTGTCTATATTGTTCATAATGTTTTCCTTGTCTTTATTGTCATATTCACAACATTTCGGCCATTGTACACTCCAACCTTCTTCAGGTGATTGGAATTTTGAACTAAACCCTTTATTTTGATCACTGTGATAGATTTTTCTCTTTAGAGCATTCAATGGCTGAAACCTCAGGAATATGACAATAAAAATGAGGGCAACAGTTCAATGTAAATACCTCATATCTGAAATATAGACAAATACAAAACTCTTGGTCTCACATTTTCAAATGACATGAAGTGGAGCAACTACATGGAATAAAGAGCTGCTTCTAAAGCAAGGAAAGTTGGGTCATTGTATCGTGCCAGAAATTTTTTATGCCAGAGTCCATCTTTCACATTTACAAATCTATCATTCACCCATGCATTGGATACTGCTGCCATATCTGGTCTGGTACGGCTGATACTCATCTTGAGATTCTTGACAAAATTCAAAGAAGGATCTGCAATGTAATCAATCCTGACTTGGCATCTCAACTTTCTCACTTTCTTGCTTCCTCACCAATGAGACATAGCTTCCCTCTGTCTTTTCTACAAATATTTTCATGGCAACTGTTCTGACAAGCTTTTCTCCCTGTTGCCTCAACTTCACAAATTTAAGCATGCTAATAAATTGGCATATAGGTCCCATTTTTTGTTGAAATAGTTAAAAACCACCACTGCTACTCCAAAAGTTTCTTTTCTTGCACTTTCCACTAGCAGACCTCCCTCCCATTTACTTGCTTCATTTATAAAAATTTAAATGTAACATTAATTGTTATCTTCTATCTTCTTGAATCCCATTCATCTTTTGTCCTTTTCTCAATCCTCCTGATACTCACTCTTTTCTCTTTATTATGTTGAGTATATCTTGCAGTTTCAGTACTCAATATATGATACACAATTACGCATGACATAATACAGCCCTAACTATTAGCAGCTTAGCACTTCAATTCAACTCAGCTAATTTGCATGGAATACCACACCTTCCCTGGACCCGTGTGGTTGTATACCCTTGTTTTTCCTTTTGCTATGTCTAACTACTCTTGATTTATATAGTTCTTACTTTTGCTCCTCTCTTCCACAACTTATTGACGACCTTGGCCTTTCTTCATCCCCTTCTTTGTTAGTTTTTTCTTCTCCACTTATGTCCATTTCTTGTTTGTCCTCATTGTAGTTTTTTCTCTCTTCTTGCTTCTGCATTTCTGTTCTGCTTTTTTATTGTAGTTACCTTCCTCCTCCCAACTTTAGTCTTCCATTTCCACATCGTCCAACACAATCTTTTTCCTAAATTGATCTGCATGAGCCAAAACACATGGCCCCTCTTCTCGATCAAAGTCATATTATTGCTTCTCTGCAAAAAGAAGTTTTCTTCTTCAGGATTTGCACTTTGTCCTTCTTGTACCATACTCTCTTGCTTGTAGCAAAAGGCATGGTAATGGAGGTTCTAATCTGTCTACCCATGAGGGCCAATGCGCTCAACTTCCTTTCCATGTGCAGTATCAAACTATAACTGAGGAGCATTTTTGCTAGAAATGCCTCAATGTTTTCTGTGATGTGTGAGAATGCCTTCAATGTCATTTTAACTGTTTGTACCATCCACTTTGTGATTCCATTGAATTGAGGATGGTACACAGGAATTTATACAGCATGCAGCCTATCTGCCTCAGCCATGTACACAAATTTTTTATCAAAAATTCAGGAGTATTATCTGACACTAGCATTTGTGGTACTCCATTCCTTACAAATACATCTGTCAAAACCTGTTTGACTGAGGACTTTTCCTGATCTTTAACCTTGATTACTTCTGGCCGATCAGAGTAAGCATCCGCCATTACAAGAAATGATTCTATGCTACTGATGCGTGCATGGTCTATGTGTACTCTAAGCCTCTTTAGGCCAGGAATGAAGCTCTTTTTGCTTGAATCTTCTAATTTCATTGCATTGCATAACCTGGCCACCATGCTCGTAATTTTAAACTTCTGCATGTCACTGTGACACTGCAATGCACATCATCATGTACCCGTCTCAATATCTTTAACGTCCACAGAACTACTATCACCCTCACCGTTGCATATAATTCTATTTTCAATTGTTAAATGTTGGCATTACATTTGAACAATTGTTCCACTTATTATTTCTTATCCTTTTGCTCAATACCAGATCTTACTCAGTCTCATTTTTTAACCTCTTGACCAGAAGTATGTCCATCTCTACCCATTGAATTATTTTGTCTTCCTCAGTTCCATGTTCTTCATCTGTTCTTTTTATAAACCGTAGTCTCAATAAAGCATCTACATGAGGGATAGTATTTCCCTAAACATATACAATGTCAAAATCAAATGCCATGATTTTAATCTCGATGACATAACCTTCGGCAACTCCTTCCTTGGGTTAAAAATAAACTCCAACGACTTGTGGTTCAACTTTAACAGAAATTTCTTACCTAGTAAAAAATTTTGTGCTATCTCCATACTCCAAACAATTGCTAGGGCCTTTTTTTCAATGTTTGAGTAATTTATCTCTGCCATTGTCAATCTCCTAGAGAAGTACATTATCGGATAATCTTTCTGTGAGAGGATGACAGCAATCACTTTCTCACTTGTGTCGATGGTTAACATAATCTCTTTCTTAGGATCAAACACCCTTGTTATAGGTTTCTTTTTCATGATTACTTTCTTTTTCATAAAAGCGTTATTTTGTCTTTTTGTCCATTCAAACTGTATTCTTTTTATGCAACTCTGACAATGGTTCAATTAGTTCATTATATTTTGGGATGTATCTACTGTAAAAATTTATTAAGCCTAAAAAGGATTCTAATTCCTTTTTATCAGTTAGAGTCGCTACCTCCGTAATCTTTTCTGTTAGCCTTTCATCAGGTGCTATACTGGTCTTTGATATTTGGTAGCCAAAATATGCCTGGTTCCTGCAATCAAAGTTACATTTGTCCCTATTAATGGTCAATCCAACCTTTTTTAATTGCTATAATATTTGATCCACTTTTTGCTTTAACTCTTGTTTGGTCTTCACTCCTACCCCTATAACATCTTGGTAAATAACCATGTTAGTTACCTTGCCTAACAATATTCCTTTAATTGCCTTTTGAAATATATGACTAGAAGTTTTAATTCCAAATGGTGAGTCCACGTTAACAGGCCTATAGTGGTTGTTGATTGTGGTGACTTTTAAAAATTTTCTGTCAATCTGAATTTGGCTGTAGGCAGACCTCAAGTCAATTTTTGCAAAATATTCCAAGTTTTTTAGTTTATGGCTTGCAGTTTTGATGTTTGGCACTAGAAACGAGTCCAAGCATATCTGGTGATTTACTCCAATTTTATAGTCACTGTATAGTCTCCATTGGCCTTTTGTATTGCTATAATAGATGAGGCTCAGTTACTTCCACCATGAGTAACATTTTTAAAAATGCCTTGCTTGATCATGTGGTTTAATTTGGCTAACACTAAAGGCAGTATATGTATTGGTACTTGGTATTAATTTTCTTGTAATTGAATACTCACTTTGTATCCTTTTAGAAGCCCTAGCTCACTCTCTTGTGCTTTCATGGAGGTTATTAATTTGGCTGTATCTGTTTTTACTATGCCAATACCTAATACTCTGTGGTCTTTCTCGCATGCTACTACCACAATTTGAATAATCTTGAACTGAGTATTCATTTCAAGCGTGCCACAGAAAGTACCCAACATCTTTATCACTGTTCTATCAAGTTGTTTTGAATTTATACCATTTTCTTTTAACTTGGATCAGTCTAGCTTGATCATAACATTTCTTGGAATTAGGGTTATCTAGCTACCCATGTACACTTACATGTTAAACATACGACCATTTATTTTCACATTCTCTCAACCATTCTTTTGCCTATTTACCACAAATATTCTGGCTTCCTGCTGTTCTTTGGTGGTGGAGGGTCATTACACTCATTTTTTCTACATGTTTTTCACTTCTGCAAACAATTTTAAAATGATTCATTTTTTTGCATTTAAGACACCATTTCTCCAGCGCCGGACACTTGAATTTATTCTTTTCATACATCATTCCACAATAACTACACTTCACTTTGGCTTTGGTTACGTTCAACCTGTATGACTCTAACTCTTCTCTTTGCTAGTTGAAATCTCTGATTTGCTCCAACTGCTGTAAATAGTCTACACTTAATTCTAAGTTCATATGGCCTCCTTGCATGCATTCCAGTACTTTTTGTTTGTGCTGTTGTCCTTCATTTGTTCATAACAGAATCAGTTCATCTTCAATTGACATGTTTTGAGTCCCTCATTTCTCAAATTCACAGTGCTTTGCCTGTTCCTTGAGTCTGTGTATGTACTGAATAATAGACTCCTCTGGCCACTACTTGACTTCTAGAAATTTTGTTCTTTCTGCAATGACCAGTCTTTTTTTGGCCTGATGGTTCTTTTTATTATGCTAACAACTCCCTCAAAAGATATCTGTTCTAATTCCTGTGGGTATGCCATTGTGGAGATTTTCTTTAATGCCTCTCACCCCACAGAAGCCATAAGTTCATTATTTGGTTCTGTCTCGATATGGGGTACACCATTATACATGATGTAATGGAGTCACAACAGTTAGCAGTTTAGCACTTAAGTACAACTCAGCTCATTTGCATAGAATACCACACTCTTACTTCCACTCCGTGTAACCTCCTGCATACTAGTGGCATTCTTACCTTGCTTGGGGTGAAATGATTAAAAGAAATTAAACTCTTCTTGTTTTATTGATCATATGAAATTTGATTGAGCTACATAATTAATCTAAAAAACTAGAAAATACCTTGGCAGGGAAAAAATTGAACAATATTCAACAGAATATATAAAATAATCTTTACCTACTTTCTAAATTGATAAAAAGTAATGAAAACAACCAAATAAAACTTCCTGGGATTAGAAGGTCAAATTATTCCTCTTCAAAATGTAGAGATTATTAAGAGTTGAGATCAAGTCAACAGAAGAATATTTCCCTTGGAACTGTATCAATTCTGTCAGAGACTCATGTTCGGGACATTTGTGGAAAGACGCCAACAATCTCTCTTGTTTATAAAAGGTAGATTAAATCCCAAGTACTTGTCAATATATTCCGAAAAAGGAGGCCAAAAGCCTGTACAATGTACAGCTTGTATAATAGACTAATGATTGGTTGATTTGTCCGGGATGTAACTGATTGAATCTATTGAACTTAAGAAAACAAAAATCGTTTCAATTTGCTGAGATCAGGTACAGAAAGGAAACTACAAGATCACCTACAGAAGGTAGTGAAGGAAAGCAAGAAGAAAGGACTAAGCATCAATTGCAAGAAGACAAAATGCATGGCTGTCAGTAAAAAGAACAGCTCAACATATGAATTAGAAATCAGAGATACCAAAACCAAACAAGTACAATAATTTAAATATGTAGGAAGTGTTTTAACTGTAGAAGAAAAGTACGACACTGATATTTGTAGGTGCATTGGGATAGCAAAAGATGCTTTCCAAAAGCTGAGTAAAGTATTAAGAAACAGAAAAATTACATTTTATACAATGAAAAGAGTACTGAACTGCTATGTAATACCAGTTTTCCTATATGGCAGTGAATGCTGGAAAATCTCCGCACAGATGATGAAAAGACTTGAAGCAACAGAAATGAGGTTCTATAGAAGGATTCTGATAATTCCATAGATCAAACACAGAAGCAACAAGAAAGTTTTAGATAAAATAGAAACAAAAAGAATACTTATACTTAACATGAAAGTTTAAATTTCTAAGGAACATAATGAGGAAAGAAGGTTAGGAAAATCTGATGCTCACAAGATAGATTAAGAGCAAGAGGAACAAAGAAAATCCCACCTATGACTCTCAATTAGTATTGTGGAGTTAGTGTTGAAATAAATAATGAGAAGACTCGGAAACAGTGAAATAAAATAATGCATTAACAACAATACAGATAGTTGTTCAAGCTGAGTCGTATCTCCACTCAACTGCAGGACAAACCAAGTTACAATCTTTACTCTCTGAGTCTCTGGATCTGACTGCTCGGAAGACAGAACCTGGTAACTGGACGTGACGTCAGGAATAGTCCATTAGTCAACAGACTGACAGGGCTGCCACCCTAAAAATTAGACTGACCACTAGGAAAAGTGGTTTCCAGTTATGTTCCAGGCTATTTCACTTAGTCTCCAATTCAAATCAGACTGTTACCATTTAAGAGGAAATTTTATTGACTTGAAGTTTTTTTTCATGCCCAAACTCTCTTGCCAGCAAGAACTGTTCTTACATTTGTAAAAATCGATTTTTAACACCAAATTTAGTTATGAAATAGTTGGCGAACTGATGTATATGAGTAAAAGTTTTATACCAAGATCTCAAAACAACTTTAAACATTATAAATAAAGGGGAATGAATAAAGTAATTCGTTGCATATTCAACAAATGACCTAACCCTCATTCACTTGATCTATTAGTATTTTCACTAATAGTTTTGTTAACCCCCAACTTGTCAGGCTAGGTTATTGAGGGTCAAGCCACATATGATTAATTGCTTCATTAGATTCAAATCTGTGAACAATGGAAAAGGTGACGATAAATACTGAGCACCTGACACGAAAATTGTTCACCAGATGCAAAAGAATTCTTGTATTAAAATAATAATATCCTCTTGGAAATGATTTGAATAAATGTTCAGATGAAAAGGTGAAATGTTATTGTCCTTAAAACTGTTGCAAATATACCTAATACCAATTTAATTATTTACACTGTTTAGACTGTTGTCTTCGTCTTTACTGCCATGTTTGTGACATTTCGCCCATTGTACACTCTGGGCTTCTTCGGGAGCTAGGAATTTTGAACTAAACACTTTATTTCAATCAGTAAGTCAGTTAAGAGTCATATGTGATACACGCTTTGGGCAATCATGTGTCGAAAGAGACATGACTGACTGGGCAGAAGATTATCCACAGTAGGTTGTCATTGCTTTCTGCAGTTGCTAACCAAGGCTATAGAACCCAATTTGTACTACTATTTAACCGATAACTGGAGGGAAGAGATGGATTAATAGCTTTTCCAAGGGTATTTGTGCATAAGTGAATACAAGGAATTCAACTGGAATTTGAACTCGGCTCTCCAATTTGTAGTTCCAAGTCAATATCCACTACACCACAGCACACATCCTGCACTACAATGCACATCAATCATCCCATGTATGATGCCACTTCTGGATGCCATGTAGTAATCTCCCTGGGCTACTGGGCTCTGTGTCCTCTGTCTTTCCTACAAATATTTTCATGGCTTCTGCTCAGACAAGCTTATCTCCCTGGTGCCTCCTCTACACAAATTTACTCAAGCTAGAGTGTCAACTAGGTCCCACCCTTTTACAGTCAAGACAGTTAAATGCAACTACCACTTCTACTCAAACAGTTTCTTTTCTCGCACTTTCCATCTGAGCAACTCCTTTCTGTATTCTTGATTATCTGATAGATACAATCTCCAAGAGTTTAAGTGCAATGTTCACAGCCATCTTTCATCTCCCTAATTCACATCTTTCTCTTATCCCTTTCCTGCCACCCACTGTATATTGTTCTTCCTTTTTTGCTCTACTCTTACATAATGAACACCAGTATTCTTGACTTCATCTTTTCTCTGACACCCCTGTGTCTTGTTCCTCTTTCTTTTTGCTTTCCTCTCATCTAACCCCTTGTGAACCATTGGAAGTACTGCTTTGCATGGGGTAAAAAAATATTTTTAAGAATTATAATCTTTAGTTCCTACTATTGCCTCTTACATTTATATTTTACATGTCAATCACTAAATCTGTCTTGAATGCCTCTCAAATCTTGTAGTAGGTGAACTAGGTATTAAAATAAATATTCTTTTAGCAACAGAGGCAAATTAATAATTCTTTCAGCCACCAAAGAGACCCCCATATTTTGTTACTGCCTAAGAATCCTGAAAAAACATGGCATAAAAAAAAAGGATTGTTATCATCATTGTTATGTGAAATTGCTTCAATGCTATAGCCTTATGCTAAACAAAGCTAAATTTAATAAACATATTAGTTTTATATTTATACAATTGTCCACTTTTTATTTATTTTCATAGATGTACTTTCTTCATCAATTTTGAAAAGAAAAGTAATAACAAATATGTTATTCTCAGAGACTTTTATACCACTAAGACATACACAAAACTATATATATATATATATATATATATTGTCATCCACAGACAGATCTGTTTCGCCGTAACACAGCTCATCAGTATGGTTAGACTCCGATTGCTTTCTTACCCGGGATTGAAACCCGACCGAAATGGCGTCAGTCGGCGACTCTACCCCTGGGCTATGGGCGTTTGGTGGATGCCCCACTCAAAAACAAATATATCACATATATCTATAAAGTGAGCAGAGTGTAAAAAGAAACAAAAAGAAAGAGTTTTTCATATATGGAGATTCTTCTGTGATTTCTGGAGAAGCCATGTTTAAGAATCCAGATTCAAACAAGGTGGATTCATTTACTATGTTCCAGCCAAAATATATTCTACAGATGGGAAACAACAATTCTTGGGACTTCCCAAATTAAGATTGAGTTTGAGTTTTGTTTAACAGCATATAAACCTCTTTAGGTTATTTAATGCCAAAAAGGTTAGGGTATTAGGGTACTTTTTTAATCTGTTTATAAGGAGAAGGTTGATTTTGTAGATTTTGATGAAAAAATATTTTTATTTTTAGAAAACTCAAGATGTCTTCTGGTTTTGTATTTCTGAAAATTTCCTTTAAAGTGAAAGAAAGAAGGTTTGCTTTGTTTTGTCCTATGGCATATCAAACACAATGTCAACAAGGTTTTCACAATAGATTTGTATTAATAGAATATGTATAAGTTTGTAGCTCAGGTTTCATTGACGTATGTTTGTAAAGAGGGTTTTGTTAGGAATCAGATGTATTACTGGCATCTATATTTTTTCTTCAAATATATATTGCAGTTAATCACCTTGTTTTCAAAAATGTATTATTAGTAATTATTAGTATTATTAGTAATTATAAGTATTATTAGTAATATGTTTTCTTCATAAATATGTTGCTGGCAATATTATCTTCATCAAAAAAGTATTGCTGGAATTTTCAATATGAAAATCTGTTTTTATAATTTCATGTTTTGACCCCAGTTTGGGTAGTTAACTATTTGCCCATAGCTGGAACCTAACAGGTGCTACCTCCCTGAGTTAAGGTAAACCTCAAAACCTCCCAGTTAAATGCCTTGATGCCGGATGCAGTTCATCATCAAACCCAGGAACCCAATGTAACTTATTGTTAGTAATATGTTTTCTTCATCACACTCCACCTACATCTATTGAACAGGTGAAGAGGCTCATCCCTTGTTTCCTGTTTAGGATGCGGTTTCTGGTTTTCTCTTTTCTAATCTTCTCACTCTTATGTAGTCCCCTGCACATCAGTGGCATTACCACCTTGCTTGGGGTGATATGATTAAAAAAAAAAAAAAAAATATGTTGCTACCTCCCTGAGTTAAGGTAAACCTGGGAACAAAGGCAATTAAGAGGTAGTTTCATGCTCCTCAAAACTTCCCAGTTAGATGCCTTGATGCTGGATGCAGTTCATTGTCAAACCCAGGAACCCAATGTAACTTATTGTCATATCCAGGACACCCTGAAGAAATGCAATCTGGAATTTCTCTCTATATGTGACAAAAATATATTCCCAAAAAATAAAAAAAACAGGGCCATGGACTTGTAAGTTGTAGTATTTGCTGAAAAAGACAGATTTAGCCTCAGCCCAGGCCATTTCGTTAAGGCTAAAAAAGTAACTGTTTGGTTTAATGGCTGTAAACAAACTGAATGATTGGCCACTCTCATTACATCACTAAGCAGTCAACACATGACCCATGTGACTTCATCTCTTTTAAAGGATGTAATTGCCTTTTGTATCCCTACACAGGCTTCATTTCCAAGACTCATATCATTAGAAATTACTTTCTTCCAATTCTACTATCTCTGCAGTATCATCTATTTCAAATGTTTCAAATGAAGATTAGTATTTGGTACAGTTAATGGGTGGAAGTCACACATCAAATAGACTAACATAATCAAGCTTATGCAAATAATTCATCTCGGCTTTCATGTTGTACCACATTGATTGTTCTCAAGTAATATCTTGACTTGATGGCAATAAATATCAACTACATTTTTCAACAATGTTACATCATTCAGTGAGAATTCTCCGGGACAAAGTTTTGCAAACCACCTTTGACACATTTGATCAATCACAGTATCTTCTGCAGAAATAATTTTATATCAACCACATATTTATGTATCTTAAAATTTCTATATAAACAACATTTTTATGTCCCTTAAAATAAACAAAATATTTTTACAATACACTTCATCCAAAACAATGCCCAAGAGCCACTCAATGTCAAACATTTGTGAATGAGACTATTTAATGAATGTAAGAAGAGAAGTTAAAAATTGTCACTACTTCATTGCTATTTCCATGGCAAATATTCTAATGAGTTACATACCTTAGTTCCACCAGTTCACACATTTTCATCTAAGCCTCTCTCTACTCTATTCCTATTTCCATGCCAAATGTTTAGATGAGATCTGTTCTTTAGTTCCACCAATTTAGACCTTTTCATCTAAGCCTCTCTCTATTGCTATTTCCATGGCAAATGTTCAGATGAGATCTATTCTTTAATTCCACTAGTTCAGACCTTTTCATCTAAGCCTCTCTCTACTCTATCCCTATTTCCATGCCAAATGTTTAGATGAGATCCATTCTTTAATTCCACAAATTTAGACCTTATCATCTAAGCCTTTCTCTCCTTTATTGCTATTTCCATGGCAAATGTTTAGATGAGATCCATTCTTTATTTCCACCAGTTCAGATCTTTTCTTCTAAGCCCCTCTCTACTCTCTTGCTATTTCTCAGCCAAATGTTCAGATGAGCTACAATCTTTAGTTTCACAAGTTTCATTTCCAAAAATCTCTACTCCCAAGTGGATGCTTCCCTAATAACTACAATCTGAACCACTTGCAGTCTTGTGTCATACATTATCTGTCCTACATATCTTTATTTTCAGAATTTACTTTTTCCTTCTATTTTAGTGAAAACCTTATTCTGTAACTGTTGACCATGCTTGGTTCTTAGGCTTTATACTATGTGAACATTTCCTACAAAGAAAGAAGGTATCTTGTAAATCAATTTATGAATCTCTCTATACAACAAGAATATTCCTTAACAAACTAATGACAGTATCAAAAGTTATATGTGTCATTGCAATAATTCAAACAATGTTTGTAGAGCTTATAAGCAGAAATTATCAGAACAACCAAAATGAGGATCAGTCAGTTAAGTGCCATACATGATACATGCTTGGGCGATCATGTCTCGAAAGAGACATGACTGACTGGGCAGAAGATTATCCCACAGTAGGTTGCCATTGCTTTCTGTGGTAGACTGGTTGCCAGCCAAGGCTATAGAACCCAATCTGTCCTGTTATTTAACCCATAACTGGAAGGAAGAGATGGATTAATACCTTTCCCAAGGGTATTTGCGCGTAAGTGAATGCAATGAATTCAACTGGAATTCGAACTCAGCTCCCCGGTTTCTCATTTCGAGCCGATATCCACTGGACCACAACATTTGTCCAAATACTCATGTATCCACAGAGACTTGGTAAGCTGTGTTCTTTTTATTAGGAAATGAGAAAGAAGAAAAAATATCAAGTCACTTTTAAATACCACCAGATGCAATATACGCAGAACGTTGGTCAAAGAATGTATCAGCTGAGACTCGTATGAAAAATGTGTGGATAACTTGCTAAACATTTCAGGCAAATTACAGTGCCCTATATGTCAGAAGATCAGTAAAATTCTAGGCATTTTTGGGATTGGGGGTTTTGGGTTTTTCTTTTGTGTAAACAAGTCTTAGCAGACAAAGGTTACAGGGTTGTCTTATTTGCTGGGGTGTATATTGGATTATAATGACATACAAAAGAAGACATAGTCAAAACAGATGATAGGGATAAAAACAACAGTAACAATAATACAAGAAAAAGAAATGGTTCTTATACGGTCTAGCAGTTTATTTTGTAACAAGATCAAATGATGTATAGAAAAAAAATTATCACTACAATTTGTTCCCATACTTCTTTTATGTTTTCTTTGTTGTAAAAACTGAAGCAAATACTGAAAATGAAATCTCTTTTTTTCCTTTTTTTTTTTAATAATTTCACCCCAAGCAAGGCATTAATGCCACTGATATGCAGGGGGTTACATAAGAGAGTTGAAGTATTAGGTGGGAGGTGAGTGAAGACAAAGGCGAACTAGCTACAGGGGGTGAAAGAGAAAAGGCAAGAGAAGGATGTGAACTCAGGAGTGAAGACAGTTGCAAAGGTACAGAGAAAGAACAAGATAAAAGGGGAAATGTAGAAAGGGCTGGAGGTAAGTAGATAAGAGATGCGAATTGACTTTGCATTTAAATTCCTGGAGGTGATAGCTGTCAGGAAAGCAAGTATATGGAAGGGAGTTCTACAGGTGGGAAGTGCGAGCAAGGAAGCTACTGGAATAGAATTGTAGCCTGCATTTTTTTGATCTAACTGTAAAAGAGTGAGACTTTGTTGCCAGTCTGGTTGCCTGAGTAAACTCTTGTGGAGGGGGCACCAGTGACCCAAGTTCGTCAGAGCAGAAGCCATGAAAATATTTATAGATTATAAATATAGATTATATTTATTTATCTCTATATGATGTATTTGACAACATATGAAATATTTCCTAAAATTAAAACATCAATTAAAAATTAATAACTTTAATAACATTAAAAAATAATAGAATAAATAACATTTGAATAATCACATAATCAGATATTACCATTGTAAAAGGGTCATTCAATAAATAAGGTGAATTTTTTGGTGTAAGGACTTCTAATACAGATAGAAGTTTACTTTTTTTTTTCCAATGTAGTTACCCAGCAGTGTCACACACTTTTCCCAATATGATCATGCACAGAATACACAACCTCAAATATGATGTTGCTCTGTTGATGTTGCATGCCATACACAATCTCCAATATGATTCACGACTTAATTTTGACAAAACAATTATCTCACAAAATAAATTGATGCCTGCAATTTATCCAGAAATAAAATAAAAGTAATAATGAAAAGTCTATTGATTAAGAAGGTCAAAATAACAAAAATACTGCAATAAGA
Source organism: Ascarosepion bandense (assembly GCA_037127315.1). Lineage (NCBI taxonomy): Eukaryota > Metazoa > Mollusca > Cephalopoda > Sepiida > Sepiidae > Ascarosepion > Ascarosepion bandense. The sequence continues at coordinate 541,285 of JBBBDQ010000351.1, read as the reverse complement.
AGACAATATAAAACAAAATAATAAAAAGGACACAACTCAAAATTAAGTAAAGAATGGAATAATGAAATAATAATAATATTAATAATAATAATATTAAAGCAGATATCATCAGACCAGAAAAATGTCCCAACTGTTAATCACACACACACACACATATATATATATATATATGTATAGATAGATAGATAGATAGATAGATAGATATAATTATAGATATGAATTTGAAATGATTTGTTGAGAACATTATTTTTATCGATACACGTATTTAAGTAGATATTTTGTTTATAATCAAACAGTATTATATATTTATTTCTATTTTTATTTATTGTCGGTTGTTTATATCTAATTTCATTAATCTTTGTTCATTTCCATAACATGTTTACATTTGTTGACATTATGAAACATTTCACAGCAGAGATGGTTATTACGATGAATTCGAAAATTGTGTTATAGGCTTAATTTTACTTTGTTTAGACTGATCGTCATTTGTGGTCAAGAGGTCTAAGATGCGCCAGATCACATGGTGGCTTCTCCTATGTAGATAGGGGTCGCAGGTTCAAATCCTGTCGAATGTCACATATTTTTGTAATAAAAATTTATCATAAATAATCAGGCCGGCAGAAATAAATATATAATACTGTTTGATTATAAACAAAATATCTACTTAAATATGAATATTGATCAAAAATAATGTTCAAACAAATCATTTCAAAATGTCGGTTGTTTATAACCAGTTTTGTTAATCTTCATATATATATATATATATATATATATAAATACAGGTTTCATTGAATAATATAGACAAGTTCTGTCTATTTATTTTGTGTAAGATCCTTTTGTATGATCTGATTAGCTTGATAGTGTTGTCATAGAAAGACGACAAGAAATTGCAATAATTGTTGATTTTTTTATCAGGTCTGAGCTTTCGGCTTACATAAGCCATTATCAAAGGATGAACATTTAATATTCAGTGAATATAGAACATTTAAATTATTAACAGAGTGGAGTTATACAGAGAAAATTAAATAGGTCCATTTTTTGTGTCGCATGTGGCTGCACTATCAAGCTAATCAGATCATACGAAAGGATCTTACACAAAATAAATAGACAGAACTTGTCTATATTATTCAATGAAACCTGTATTAATGAAACAATTCTGCCAAAATACACACAATACATATATATATATATATATGAATATTCTAAAATAACTTTAATCCAAAAGGAAAAGTAGGAAAGTAAATCCCAAAGACCCGACCCTAATTAATATTAATATTAAAAAATGATACAGGTGGAGAGCTCAATGTAATTAATATTACAGAGCTAATTATAAATTTATTTTATATATATATATATAAACAAGATTGATTAACCCCTTCTAAACAGAACTAGGACTTATCGCTAAAAATATAAATGTATAACTGACTCTATACAAAAATCTTCAGTGATCAATCTGTGAAAGGATTCTGCAAATACAATTAAATGCTTTAAAAGCATTAAAAAAAATAAGGCAACCTTCATACAATTCAATATTATGGATTTCTACTCCTCCATATCAAAAAGTCTATTGTTGGATAGTTTGAATTTTTGTGAAGAACTTTCTTACAATTGCTGAGGAAGAATCCAAAATTATATTAGCCTCTAGGGCATCATTGTTATCCGATAATAATTCTACGTGGATAAAAAGCTGCAGTGATAATTTCGATCTTCCCATGGGTGCATTTGATTCTGCCAGAGGCACAGATTTGATAGGAATTTATATTCTAAACATCCTTAGGATAGTTGACTCCAAACAAATTAATCTATACAGGGATGACAGACTCATTATTATCCTTAATAGTAATAATCCACTATCATCTCAAATTGACAGGAAAGTTATTAGGGCCTTTAAATTGCTTGAACTTAAGATAGAAATTTCCGCCAATCTAAAAATAGTTAACTTGTTGGCTATTACTTTAAATTTGTTGAATAAAACTTTTAAAGCCTATCAAAAAACAATGAATCCCCAACCTACATAACCTTTGCTCCAACCATTCCTAACAAATAATTAAACAGGTTCCTGCCATTGTGTTGAGTTGTGCAGGTAATAACAACAAACAGCAGAAATATAATAATAATAATAAAATGTATTTAGGAAGAAATAGTATTTACAAAAGTGGTTAGTATAATACAGGAAAACAAGGTATTAATGTGTACATCGTAGAGTGCAATTATCACTTCCGGTTTACAACCAGAAATACACGACTGACTCGTAAATCGTCTTAATCTCGGAATCCCGACACTACCACCATTTATAGTGTCTGGAACAGTTCATTATACTTAAAAGGTGGAGAGCACCCTAACACATTGTAAATACTAGGATCAACAAGTTATCTTCTAATAGTAAAATCTTCAATGAAAATAAGACACCTTCCAGTATCACCCACAAGAAAATGGCTTCAAACAGGAATTATGCTATCTAGTATCCTCCAAAGATACCGTAACAAATAACCTTAAAGATAAAAATAGAAACAGAAGCATAATATGATTCAGCCCCCTTCTATCAACTATCTAACATTAATATCAGTCAACACTTTCTGAAATTGATTGACAAGCATAAGTGATTCAGAGCATTGTTTGTAACTGTTTCAATGCAACAAGAAAGAGTTTTTGTGTAATTATCTGACAATAGACGAAACAGGAATCCATCACTTCACTCTGGAGTCAAATCAGCGGTCAGTGAAAGCCATGCAAAGTGACCAAAGATGCAAACATCAGCAGGCAAGGTTTTGGCCTCTATATTTCTGGATGCATAAGGTATTTTGTTCATTGATTACCATGAGAAAGGAAAAAACATCAATAGTGAATATTATATCGCATTATTAATGTGTTTGAAGGAAGAAATTGCCAAAAAATGACCACAACTGTAGAAGAAACATGTGATCTTTCACCAAGACAATGCACTATGTCACAAGTTGATTGCAACGATTGCAAAACTACATGAGTTGTACATCAGATTGCTTCTGCACCTACCCTATTCTCCAGGTCTGGCCCCCAGTGACTACCGACATTTTGCAGACCTCAAAAGGATACTCCAGGAAAAGAGATTTGGCTCCAATGAAGAAGTGATATCAGAAACTGAAGCATTTTTTGAGGCCAAAGATAAATTGTTCTACAAAAAAAAAGGCATCGAACTGTTAGAGAAGCATTGAAATTTGTGTATCACCCAAGAAGGAGACTATGTTGATGAATAAGGTCAAATTTTGCCTAAAAGTTATTATTTTATTAGTTAGGCCCGGAGTTTATTAAGTGATGTGTTAAGTATATGTAAAGTTATATGTATATTTCATGTATATGGGTGCACCTAGTCATATGTATTCTTCATGTATATGAGTGCACCTAATCATATGTATGTTTTCCACATATATGTGTGCATCTAGTTATATGTATTTTGGCACTAATTTTGTATTAAGGATGTCATTGATTGTACCCTTCTGTATTGCTCATTATACTCATGTATATGTGTGTTGATATTGGAATCCAAATGATATACGCTGGTATATATATGTAACTGTTTTTTATGAAGTACATAATTTGAAGTAGGCCACCTCATTTGGTGTGAAAAAGTGGACACTTATGTATATAGATGTGGGTACTGTTCTTATATACACATGTATAAGTTTTTATAAGTGAGTACATGGATGGTGAAAGCTGAGAGTGTGCAGAGATAAGAAATTTATATGTACTAGCAGTATAGCCCGGCGTTGCTCGGGTGTAATGAAAGCTTTAAAACTAATCCATGGTCCTGGAGCTCAGACTCTTTGGACGTTGGTGCGAAAGACTAAAAAGCAATAGTTGTTTCCAGCTAAAGTGAAACTGTAGACTGAAAGAAAAATGAATGGATGTAAGTCAAATTTTGATTTCCTGGTATCGATATCAAATAAGTTTTTTTTCGTTGTAAACTGAATTTTGAAGGCTAAATAAGTCCTCTGAGTAAATGGTATCATGGCTGAGACTAAGAACTACAATTATACCTGCTTAGAGCCAAACACGAAGCAAAAACTAAAATAAAAGGGCTGAAAAAATACAGATATACAGGCAGATAAACAGACACACACACAAAAATTTTGCTTTTTATATATATATATATATATATATTATCGATTTTCTGCACTATTGTAAGAACTGCAATCTTGAAACTTCTGAATATCATTTCTTATGTTTTTGTCTATGAGTGTATCAAATTTGATTAAAATCGGACCACTCCTTCTATAAACCGATTTTTTCGATTATTGATTTTCGATATTTATCAGGGGTACCTTGACACAAAACTTAGCTAAGAACACTCACAGACACTTATAGTACAACTGTGTAAATTTTCAAGAAAATTGGTTCAGCCGTTTCAGAGTCTATAGTTAATGGACACACACACACACACACAGACAAAGTTCCATTTATAAATAAGTTTAGATTTAGATATGTGTGTGTGTGTGTGTGTGTGTGTGTGTGTGTGTGTGCATTATTAAATGGTTACTGGTCAGAGTCAAATCAGACCAGTAAACATTTATATTAAAAAGTGCTCAATACACATATAAAGAAAAAAATCAAAGATAAAGATTGAACAAACAAAGCTTTTAAATATTAAAATAAGGAGGATCAGCCGATTACATTACCATGGTTTCAACCTTTTGGTATCATCAGGCGTTATAGACTAACTGATTTCCTTATGCTTTATTTCTGAATGCACAATAGGAAATATAAGAGGAGGAGTAAATCAAGAGCTACTCCTGACTTACTCCTTCCTTTATTTTAAATTTCCTTTTGTGCATTTTAATCTTCCTGTTTTGCATCCCAAAATAAAGTGTTAGGAAATCAGTTAGTCTATAACAGTCATCAATACCAAAATGTTGAAACCATGGTAGCATAATCAGTTGATCTTCCTAATTTTATATATATATATATATAGTAAGAAAAAAATATATATATATATATATTTAGTAAGAAAGTGACAGAACATGTAAATTTAAACTCACTGTTCAAGCTTTTACTTCTGTAAAGAGTGCTCAATACAAAGTAGAGCTTTTTATTGTAATAGTTCTTACAATGGTTTATAAAAGCATAGTATCACTACACAAAAATTTTCATTTCAAGTTACGGTTTAAAATTATTTACCTATTTTTAGTATTAAGTAGTCCCACTAGATACCTTACTCAGACAAAATAATCTTCTTCAAAATTTACTTAATAACTATGTTTTATCCACAAAATAAAAAAATGAATATTTTATTAATAAAATAAAAAACCCATACAATACTAAAATTTTACTCTAATCACAATATAACTAAGAATACTACAATTATTCAACCCAAATTCTGGCCTAAACTTCCTGTCCCATGTACTCATAGATAGTAGTCAATTAAAAATTGTGTACCCATTTAAAAAATTTGAGGTCCCACAATGTAATTTACCCAAACAGAATTAAAAAGTGGCCTGTCCATATCTAAGCCATCTTGCCCCCTCTTCTAACCCAAATGTGTATCTCTATGGTTACAAACTGCTGATGGACTAGTTTAGACATGCTAAATCCAAATTCCCTACAACCACCACTTACATTTCACATTCCCAAAAATAAATCATTTCCACTATTTATTTTCAGTTTCACATATCACCCAAAGAGGAGCAGTTCTGTTCCGAAACATGAAAATGTTTATATAGTGTTACTATGCTTTTATAAATCTTTGTAACAAATATTACAATATAAGTAGCAATTTTTCTTTTATGTATGTTTAATAGAATGTGAAAGACAAGCAAAATTTTGTAATTCTTTTATTAATTGCTTTCCTGACAGTTACAATCTCCAAGAATTTAAATGTAAAATCAATAGTCATCTCCTGTCTCACTAACTTACATCCTCTCTCTCATGCTTTTCTACATCCACCCCACTCTCATCAGTACTCTCTTCACTCTCCTACTCACTTCCTGACACCCCCTGCAACCTCTCACTCATCATAACATTTCTCCTCGTCCACCCCACTCTCATCAGTAATCTCTTCCCGACACCCCCTGCAACCTCTCACTCCTCATGACATTCCTCCTATGTAACCCCCTGCACAACAGTGGCAGTAAAATGCCTTGCTTAATGTGACATGATTATAAAAAAAAATTTTCGACTCTTATGAAAACTCAGAGAGTCTAGAAAGTATCCATTGTGATTACTGACCCAAGTTCTTTTGGCCAACTTATTAGTCATTTTCAAGTGGTTGACTGTTAGTATATTTATTTTTTGGTGACTAATATATTAATCAGTGTTGTGCAAAAGTAAAAGTAATTCTAAGCTGGGGGTACAAATCATTCCATATTAGTAGAATTACTTTTTAAAAGCAGCCACTAAATATAATATTTAAGGCATAATAATGTTGATTTATAGACAAAATCAATTAATTCCTTAGAAATTTCCTTTTTACATTTTGGATACAAATATAAATTTACAATATATGAGTTTCAAGAGATCAGAACAAGAGATGTGCCTTTTTTGGCTAATCACTGTAAAATCAGGCTATAGATTAAGTGGACATGGCAGAAACCACCTAACAAACAAAATTGACAAAATTTGCAACAAACAATAATGAGAAAAAGAAAAGAACAGGGCCAAAAGTAATATAAAGCAAGGCAAAGCAATAATAATATGGCAAAAAGTTCATAAACTAAAAATTAGGGTTGACACACGAGAGAAAGTTTAGACAAGTGAATGAAGCATTCTGTCTACAAGACAGATCAGGACTGAGTCAGATAAGACCAAGTAGTGGACTATCTTTTTGGCTAGGAAGAAATCCCAGCATGCATTTGTGTGGTTCTGTCTATAAATTGGTTAGGGGAAAGTGTTTCAAAATCATTCCTTTTAGAGGTGAATGTTTTGTTATATTTTATTTTCATTTTGGGTTCATCCCCTCCTGCCTCATTTCATGTTATTAAATTTCTATATATTTTTTTATAGAAAAATTGTTAAAACCCATAAAATAAAAAAAGAACATTTGTTATATTATTAAATTCTGATGCCATGGATATGTTTGTAAGATCCCAGTAAATGTGTGGTATTGTGGTGTGTGCCGTGATGAATGGTGATAGATGAATTCGTGTGGTGAATGAGCAAATTGTAATGGATGAATGGGTTGTGAATCTGGTCAGCTAGGTTTAGAATAGTTTGTGTAGAACAACCTCACCCCACTTCTCCTTCAGCCTTCTGCCAAAATTTGTTAAATTGTAACAATAAATATGCAACCCCTTTAGAGGATTGGAACTGACACATGCTGAGCTTAATGGTAGTTACAACAGGGATGTAGTTTCAAATCATGCCAGAAAGCATATTTCTTCATTAAGGCTCTCAACTGTACAAGCTGGTAGATGCAGATTTATGCAGTTTAAAAAACTAGAGATGTCTACCTAAAAATGTGTGTCCACCTCAATATAATTTATAAAGTAATAAGAAGTTAATATAAAAAGTGTTATGGGGAAACATACCTATTCCTCAGATAATGGACTCTCCCTCCTATAATAATAAGAGTTAACAGGAAGCTAACTCGAGAAGTTCTTGAGGAGTTCTTGGGAAGTTCATAGGAGTTCTTTAGACTTCTATTGGAGTTCAGTAGAATTACTAGGCAGTTGATATTAGTTGGCAGTTAGCCGAATACTAAGGAGTTAGCTTTCAGTGGAAGATTAACAAGTTCCTAACATTTTGGGTATGTTAAGTCGATTAGCAACCGACATAGCACGATTATAACCTTCAGTGCAAAAACTACTCTGCAACAAAAAGAGAATAATTATTTTGCTTAATAATTAAAGAAAGAAAAGCTAATTAATTATATTGATAATTACATTGTAAGTCATGACACATTAGTTTACAATGTTCTGGTATAAAGCTTTGAACAGACCAGTCAAGTGGTTTGCAACAAAGCCAAGTAGGAGAAAAAAAACAATATTCTTTTCCCATTCTTGTAGAAGAAAAAAAAATGCAGTAAATTGAATATATTTGTAAGAAACACAAGAGGAAGGATAGTCATTTCGAAAATTGATATTTATCTGCCAAAAGGAATCCTGTTTTTTCTCATTCTGAACCCGAACTCATCTTATCAATGAAGATCAGCTGAAATTGATAAAATAGGGTCAGCAGATCTAATTTGCCAGCTTCTGTATTCAGTGGACATGTTTAATAACATTGAACACATGCCCCTAGGAACAGGAAGCATTAGCTGCAAGTAAGCCAACAGTTGCTACCAACACAGAAAACTCACAAACTCAATATATATATATATAATGAAACCACAACAGAATAGACAAAGAACATGAGTTTATATATATATATATATATATATATATATATATATATAAGAGACAATGAATGTCTATTATGTTTAATCATGGGCCGTTCTAAACGTTGTATTTTGGCTTTAATTTCAGTTGAAAATAAAGACAAAAATTCTCCAACATTTGGATAATTTTTGATTAATTTGGTTCTAAGCTTTCGGCTCACATGAGCCATCTTCAGGGAGGTTATTAAGATGGTAATACAGTAACATCCACCATCACCAATGATTTTATTTTGTGTTGACATAAAACTCTTACCGTCTTAATAAACTTTCAACTGTTGTCCAGCCTTCTTCAGGTTCTAGAAAGTTTGAACCAAAACCTTTATTTTTATCACAAGTCACTGGAACTAACCACTGGGCCATGTGTCCTTAAGGATATCAGTGTTGGTTAGTTCCAGTGACTTGACCCAAAAAGTTGTGAGTTTAATACCTGGCTACAGCAGTGGTAAACAAATAACTTTGAGAGTTAAGTGAAAGGGAGATAACTACATAATGTCTGGAAGTGGCATCATGCATGTAATGAGAATGATATACCCCAGTGATTGAAATAAAAGATTTGGTTAAAAGTTTCTAGCACCCAAAGAAGACTGGAGCATAGAACAGTCGAAACATTGTAAACATGGCAATAAAGATGAGAACAACAGTCCAAACAGTGTAAATAATGTAAATACTACCTCATTTCAGAAGTATAGATAAATTCAAAAATTTTAACTATATGACAAAATGTTTTTTTTTTTGCCTGATACCTTTTCAAAATTTTAAAATTTGTTTGATTTTTTTAATGGATTCATAAATATGTTTTTACTAGCATAGTATTTATTTTTTCAGTGTGTACACATGGATATCAATGTGGCACAGTTGAAGTTTGAAGTGGGTTTAACAGCAATACAATAGAAATATTACTTAAGTCTCCTTGGTCCTTCCCCTTTTAAGGATACCTCAAGAACTGGGCAATAAACTCAGCCTCATCCTAGAGAGCTTGGGCTTAATATTTTTTGTATCCCCCACCCTTTAACATGTGGTAAGTAAGTGTCTTTAGTAGCATAGTACACAGATTAAAGGATATAGCAAAAAGAACCAATTTTAGTAAGGACTATTGTAATATAGTAACAACTCTAAGTAGAAGCTTTATTTGACTGATTCAGCTTCAGCATTGGAAAGATTATGTGGATAGTTACAAGCAAGAGGGGAGATGGTATGTGTTTATTTTATTACCACAGTTAGCAAAACACAGGTTAATTGTTAATAAAGAGTGTGGTTTGAAAGAGTGAGACCAAGGAGGTGTAGTGTTTTACTCTCTGGGAGGCAAGCCTGATCCATGCTAATGGGAGGTAGGTGAGATTGTCGATGATGGTTAAAAACTGTAAGGTCAATAGACACCTCCTAACACACTAACCTGCTCCCATTCTATCAAACACTCTTCCCATCTGCCCAACCCTCATACTCGCTATCCTTACTCATCTGTCACCTTCCTCCTGACATTCCCTATGTCTAACCACTCCTCTTTACCTTCCCCTATGTAGCCCCATGAGCAATAGTGGCAGTGGAATGCCTTGCTTGGGGTGAGATGATTAAAAAAAAAAAAAAAATTCCAATCACCTAAAGAAGGCTGGAGCATACAATTATCAAAATATGAATATGGCAATAAGGATGAGGACAACAGTCTGAACAATGTAAATAATGTATTTTCTTTGATTTTGCAAATTTGAAACAAAAATAATAAGCAATATTTATTGTTTATTGGAATGTTTGGTGTAACAGAGCAGCAACCCTGAGTAGAAGCTTATGAAGATTTGTTTGACTAATTCAGCTTCAGCACTGGAAACGTTTACTTTATTATAGCGGACGGTTATAAACGACAGGAGATAGGAGGTGCTTATTTTATTAGTATATTATTGTAATGTAGCAACAACTCGAAGTAGAAGCTTATGAAGCTTTATTTGACTGATTCAGCTTCAGCACTGGAAACGTTTACTTTATTATAGCGGACGGTTATAAACGACAGGAGAGATAGGAGGTGCTTATTTTATTAGTATATTATTGTAATGTAGCAACAATTAAGTAGAAGCTTATGAAGCTTTATTTGACTGATTCAGCTTCAGCGCTGGAAACGTTTACTTTATTATAGCGGACGGTTATAAACGACAGGAGAGATAGGAGGTGCTTATTTTATTAGTATATTATTGTAATTTAGCAACAATCAAAGTAGAAGCTATGAAGCTTTATTTGACTGATTCAGTTTCTCAGCGCTGGAACGTTTACTTTATTATAGCGGATGGTTATAAACGACAGGAGAGATAGGAGGTGCTTATTTTATTAGTATATTATTGTAATTTAGCAACAACTCGAAGTAGAAGCTTATGAAGCTTTATTTGACTGATAGCTTCAGCGCTGGAAACGTTTACTTTATTATAGCGGATGGTTATAAACGACAGGAGAGATAGATGGTGGGGTTATTTTATTAGGTGCATATTATTGTAATTTAGCAATAACTCGAAGTAGCTTTTATGAAGCTTTATTTGACTGATTCAGCTTTCCAGTGCTGAAACGTTTACTTTATTATAGCGGACGGTTATAAACGACAGGAGAGATAGGAGGTGCTTATTTTATTAGTATATTATTGTAATTTAGCAACAACTCGAAGTAGCTTATGAAGCTTTATTTGACTGATTCAGCTTCAGCACTGGAAACGTTTACTTTATTATAGCGGACGGTTATAAAACGACAGGAGATAGGAGGTGCTTTCATTTTTATTAGTATATTATTGTAATTTAGCAACAACTCGAAGTAGAAGCTAAGGAAGGCGTTTTATTTGACTGATTCAGTTTCAGCACTGGAAACGTTTACTTTATTATAGCGGACGGTTATAAACGACAGGAGAGATAGGAGGTGCTTATTTTATTAGTATATTATTGTAATTTAGCAACAACTCGAAGTAGAAGCTTATGAAGCTTTATTTGACTGATTCAGCTTCAGCACTGGAAACGTTTACTTTATTATAGCGGACGGTTATAAACGACAGGAGAGATAGGAGGTGCTTATTTTATTAGTATATTATTAAAATGTAGCAACAATCCTAAGTAGAAGCTTATGAAGCTTTATTTGACTGATTCAGCTTCAGCGCTGGAAACGTTTACTTTATTATAGCGGACGGTTATAAACGACAGGAGAGATAGGAGGTGCTTATTTTATTAGTATATTAATAATTTAGCAACAACTCGAAGTAGAAGCTTATGAAGCTTTATTTGACTGATTCAGCTTCAGTGCTGGAACGTTTACTTTATTATAGCGGACGGTTATAAACGACAGGAGAGATAGGAGGTGCTTATTTTATTAGTATATTATTGTAATTTAGCAACAACTTCCGAAGTAGAAGCTTATGAAGCTTTATTTGACTGATTCAGCTTCAGCGCTGGAAACGTTTACTTTATTATAGCGGATGGTTATAAACGACAGAGGAGATAGGAGGTGCTTATTTTATTAGTATATTATTGTAATTTAGCAACAATCAAGTAGAAGCTTATGAAGCTTTATTTGACTGATTCAGCTTCAGCGCTGGAAACGTTTACTTTATTATAGCGGATGGTTATAAACGACAGGAGAGATAGGAGGTGCTTATTTTATTAGTATATTATTGTAATTTAGCAACAACTGCGAGAAGCTTATGAAGCTTTATTTGACTGATTCAGCTTCAGTGCTGGAAACGTTTACTTTATTATAGCGGACGGTTATGTTCCATAGAGGAGATAGAGGTGCTTATTTTATTAGTATATTATTGTAATTTAGCAACAACTCGAAGTAGAAGCTTATGAAGCTTTATTTGACTGATTCAGCTTCAGTGCTAAAACGTTTACTTTATTATAGCGGACGGTTATAAACGACAGGAGATAGGAGGTGCTTATTTTATTAGTATATTATTGTAATTTAGCAACAACTCGAAGTAGAAGCTTATGAAGCTTTATTTGACTGATTCAGCTTCAGTGCTGGAAACGTTTACTTTATTATAGCGGACGGTCATAAACGACAGGAGAGATAGGAGGTGCTTATTTTATTAGTATATTATTGTAATTTAGCAACAACTCGAAGTAGAAGCTTATGAAGCTTTATTTGACTGATTCAGCTTCAGTGCTGGAAACGTTTACTTTATTATAGCGGACGGTTATAAACGACAGGAGAGATAGGAGGTGCTTATTTTATTAGTATATTATTGTAATTTAGCAACAACTCGAAGTAGAAGCTTATGAAGCTTTATTTGACTGATTCAGCTTCAGCGCTGGAAACGTTTACTTTATTATAGCGGACGGTTATAAACGACAGGAGAGATAGGAGGTGCTTATTTTATTAGTATATTATTGTAATTTAGCAACAACTCGAAGTAGAAGCTTATGAAGCTTTATTTGACTGATTCAGCTTCAGCACTGGAAACGTTTACTTTATTATAGCGGACGGTTATAAACGACAGGAGAGATAGGAGGTGCTTATTTTATTAGTATATTATTGTAATGTAGCAACAACTCGAAGTAGAAGCTTATGAAGCTTTATTTGACTGATTCAGCTTCAGTGCTGGAAACGTTTACTTTATAAAAATTAAGAAACTTAAATCAATGCTTCATCTACAAACTTTAGAACAACTAAATTTGAGAATAAATATATGCAGTCATAGTTAGGAGGAAATATAAAACTTTGTAAAACATTAGGAAATCAAAGTAGAACATGGTAAGAGAAGCAGCAATGATGAAAGATAAAATTCTTAATCTATGAATATAAGAGATAGAAAATAATTCCAAGAAGTGGCATAGAATATGATGTTAAACAAGAACATCAGAAATGCAAGCAAGCAAAAAAGGCATAACTCAATGAGAAGTATGCAACACAAAAAAAACTGCAGATAGATATAGCCAGAAAGAAAAAAAACATTTTTTTTTAAAAGAACAGAAAATATGCTCAGTGACTGCATGCAATATTTTCAGTAGAGTTCATAGCAGAATCAGAATAAGGCCAGAACTACAGAGATTTCTTTGTTCAAGACACTGGAACAAGAAATGTAATCTTTATTTTTTTTTTATAATCATATTGTCCCAAGCAAGGTATTTTATTACCACTGTTTTGCAGGGGGTTACATAGGAGGAAAGTTATGAGAAAGAGTGACAGGTTATAGTGGGTGTCAGGAAGTGAAAAGGATGAGAATATTGATGAGAGTGGAGTGGAGTAGACGGAGAGATGAGCATAAGAGAGAGGATGCAGGTTAGTGAGATAGGAGATGACTATTTGCATTACATTTAAATTCTTGAAGATTGTAGCTGTCGGGCTATCTATCTATCTATCTATCTATCCTTTTTTTTTATAATCATATCACCCCAAGCAAGGCATTTTATTGCCACTGTTTGTAGTGGGTGACACAGAAGGAAAGTTCTGAGAAAGAGTGACAGGTTATAGGGGTGTCAGGAAGAGGGTAAGAGAAGGATGAGAATACTGATGAGAGTGGAGTGGATGGAGAAAGGAGCATGAGAGAGAGGATGCAGATTAGTGAGATAAGAGATGACTATTGACTTTACATTTAAATTCTTGGAGATTATAGCTGTCAGGAAAGCAATTAAATGGAAGGGAATTCCACAGGTAGGAAGTGTGAGAAAAGAAGCTGCTGGAGTAGAATTTGCATTTACAATTTATTTTGTTTGACAGTAAAAGGGTGGGACCTAGTTGCTAATCTTGTGGCTTGAGTAAATTCATATGTAGGGGGCAACAGTGAGCTAAGTTCATCGGAGCAGAAGCCGTGAAAGTATTTGTAGAAGAGACACGAGGAAGCCACATTGCGCCGGTGAGAAAGTGACTGTATCCAAGCTGCCAAGTCAGGATCTATCACATTACATTATGATCAGAAACTTATCAGTGAGATAAAATGCAGAAAGACTAAAAACTATGTTTCATGGATTACACAAAAACAATTGCTGGGGTACATTATGAAGAATTAATTAAAATATAAGAAATATTTGATTTACATGGAAAAGATATTTAATCAATCTGTAATCTCTACAATGGGAACAAATAGCCTGCATGTGTTGAATTTGGGTTTTCATTTTAATTGTTGTGTACATTTTTATTACGAATCCTATCTCTATTGGTTAAATTGGGTTTTGTCATTTATCATGTTGTATTTTATGTTACTGTTTTACAATAATAAATTTCTGCTTTGAAGATGTCTGTTATCATTGCACTAATAAATGTGGAAAAAGAAACAAAATAGGGAAATGGTTGGTAAAGATATATGAACCGACTACAATGCACTATTTATTATTTACTATTTTATTAACCATTCTATTTGGCAAGATGAGAGTGGGGGTGCAACAGATATTGGCTTCGAATAAGAAATCAGAGAGCTGAGTTCAATTTCTAGTCAAATTCATTTCATCCACTTATGCACAAATACCTTTTGGGTAGGTATTAATCCATCTCTTCTCCCTCCAGCTAGGGGGGAATAGCAAAATAGACTGGGTTCTATAGCTTTTGTTGGCAACTGGTCTACTGCAGAAAGTAATGGCAACTTACTGCAGGAAAATTTCTTGCCTAATCTTGTAAATAAACAATGATAACTAAACAGTGGGTAACATTTTTGCTGTTATTATAATTCTAAATCTAGCTTTTTAAAAATTCAACATTGCTGAAGGAGTTAAGGAATATACATTAATAATGGTATCAAGAGAAAAAAGTCCTTTGATACACCCATTTTTTGGCAGGTCAAAGGGTTAAACTTTGTCTAAATTTTCTTTTTATCACAGAATGTTTTTTAACGTTAAGATAGCTTCTTTAACTTTTTTTCACATCAAACATTAGTCATAAAAATGACCGAACCTCCTGGCCACCATAATAGAATTATAGACAAAAACTGTTTAATTCTACTTATTATTTATGCATGTTTTTGAACTTGTGGGTTGCCACATGGCTTCACCAAAAGTGCCTATTAGGTGGCACTATTTAAGTTTATAATTAAGCAAACATATTCTCTATCTTTTCCTTAATTCCAGATGCTGTTGAACATAGATAAAGAATGTTGCCACTGGAGCACATCCACTTCCTTGAACTTCTGTTGACTGAACTCACTCACTCACTCACTCACTCACACAGGTAAGCACATTTTTATAGGAAGTTTTAATATCTTTACCTTTGATTTCAATTCTGTACACATTTAATTCCTTTTATCAATGTCATGCATTGTCACTTATTTTAAATTCCATGTTTTGTGCCTTACCTGAACATTATCAAACCCCACAACAAATTAGTAACCCTGATGTGATTTACCTGAATTTTCTTTTTATCCCATTAACATTAAAACAGATTCTTTACTTTTTTTTTCACATCAAACATAAAAATGACTGAACCCCATGACTACCATAACAGAATTATAGCCAAAAACTGTTTAATAATACTTTCTTATTGAATGTTTGTTTATGTTTTTGAACTTGTGGGTTACCACTTTGCTTCACCAAAAGTGTCTATTAGGTGGCACTATTTAAGCCTATAAAAAAGCAAACATATTCTCTATCTTTCCCTTGATTCCAGATACTGTTGAACATAGATAAAGAATGGGGCACATTTGCTTCATTAGGCTTATGTTGACTGAACTCTCTCACACTCACACGCACAAAGCACATTCTAAAGTTTTAATGTCTTTTCCATTGATTTCCATTGTGTGCACTTGTAATTCCTTTTGTTAATAACTTACATCAACTGTTGTTAATTTTAAATTCCAATTATTATTTTACTTATTTTTACCTGAACTCACATGACATCGCCAATATTGTTTGTGGGACAAATATTTCAAAAAGCCATTAAATATTTACTATAAAATGTCTACACACCTAGCAACAAAAGTGTTCAATCTCACAACAGATCCTATATTAGATCCTTTTGTAATAACAAGTGATAAATCCAATCAAAGAAAAGAACAAAGTAGATGACTGATTGAACTTTTGATGAAAATATGAAAAGTAAACTTTATGGACATATTGTCAAAAAAAATTCTCCAAATCTGAGGAAGCTGTTGTGGATTAACCCACTTAGCTTTACCAAAAATGTACAGTGGGTGGCACTATTTAAGTCTACAAAAAGGTAAATATATTCCCTCTTTTTCCATTTTTCCACTTGCTTGCAAATGTAGTGGAATATAAATAAAAAATGCTGCCATTGGGGTACGTTCACTTCCTTGGTCTTCTGTTGACTAAACTCTTGCACACACATACACAGAAATTCTTATAAGTAGTTTTAATGTCTTTTCCTTTGATTTCCATTGTGTATGCATGTAATTTCTTTTGTTAATAGCATTGTTGTTTGTTTTAAATTCCATGTTTTGTATTTATGCTACATTATTGAGACTGTTGTCCTCATCTTTATTGACCGCCTGTGGAACTCGCTCCCGTATTCTTGCTTTCCTGACGGCTACAACCTCCAGAAATTTAAATGCAAAGTCAATACTCATCTACTAACCACTGGACTCTAGCTCTCTCCCCTCCCCTGTATAACCTTCCCTTTCTCTCCACCTATGTATCTGCCATCGCACCTGCTTTCTCAGCTTTCTGTTGTTCCTTCCTAACTAGTTTGTACTCCTCACTCTTTTCTAATTAATCTTTTTACATTTATGTAACCCCCTGCACATCAGAGGCGTTTCCGCCTTGCTCGGGGTGAAATGATTAAAAAAAAAAAAAAAAAATTCACAACATTTCGTTTGTTAGAGACTCTGGCCTTCTTCAGATGCTATATGTTGTAATTTCTAACCGAAACCTTCATTTTGTCCATCGAGGTCATTCAGTCAATTAAGTGCCATACGTGATACATACTTGGGCAATCACGTCTTGAAAGAGATATAACTGACTAGGCAGAAGATTATCCACAGTAGGTGGCCATTACTTTCTGTGGTGGACTGGTTACCAACCAAGGTTATAGAACCCTAATCTGTCCTGTTATTTAACCTATAATTGGAGAAAAATAACGGATTAATACCTTTCCCAAGGTTATTTGTGCATAAACAAATGCAGGAAATTCAACTGGAATTCAAACTCGGTTCCTTGATTTCTCTTTCTGGGTGGATATCCACTGCACCAAAATGCACATCCACAGCGGTAGCTTGTTCTAATTCCATGTGCTATTGTGAATATGGAAATATAGATGAAGACAACAGTCTGAATGATATAAATAATAAAAAGGAGATACAATGTCTCATCTCAGAAATATAGACATATGTCCATGTTTTGTGCTATTTATTTTTACCCAGACTCACATGAGACTACCATTATTATTTTGGGGACAATTGTTTTAGGAGCGCATAAAATATTTACTATAAAATGTCTCCACACCTCATATAAAGAGTTTTGAAGCCCGCAACAGATTTCTACTCTCTACAGCCAAAGATTCACATTGATGCAATTTTTAAGTTCAAATGCAAAAATACAGACAAACAACAGACAATAATTCAAAATTCTTGGAAAGAGAAGACAGTTCAATAACTTATAGTCCTTAGAAGAAGAAGAAGAAGTAGAAAGAAGATGGAAAAAGAAGATAAGAAGAAGAAGGAGAAAAAGAGAAGGAGAAGAAGAAAGAAGAAGAAAGGAGAAGAAGAAGAAAGAAAATGAAAAAGGAGAAAAAGAAATAAGAAAAAAAGAAAGGAAAAGAAGAAAGAAGAAGGAAAAAGATAAAACAGAAGAAGAAGAAAAAGAAGAATAAGAAAGGAAAAGAAAGGAAAAAAGAAAGAAAGGAAAAGAAGAGAAAAATAAAGAAGAAAGAAAGAAAAAGGAAAAAAAGAAGGATAAAATGAAAGAAGAAAGAGAAAGAAAAAGAATAAAAGCTGTTTGTACAACATATGGCTGTTATAATTTTCTTAAGCTATTTTTACAACCTAAAGATTGTCTTCTGAGATTTAACTTATTTATTTAAATAAGGCTCTCTTTTAACAATCCAGAATCTTTTTTTAATAGCCAATTTTTATGGAGTGTTTACTCTTTTGATAATAAAAAAAGAGAAAAAATTACTTTTTTTGTTTATATCAATCATTATTTCACAATTGTTTGAAAATTGACGACAATTTATCCACAACCAGATGCTCCATTGCATGTCCGTGGAAATAATAAGATGTCTTACCAAATAAATAACATTTGGCAAGCATGGTAATAGCAGCCAGGAGTCATTTCCAACCAGACTTATTGTTTATGACTTTGTGAAGGAGATAAGTGTTAATTAAATACAAACTACCTCAGCTGTTAAACCAGTCCAGCTCACTGAAGTTAAGAGCAGGGCTGACTTAACAGCTATCCATTAAGTCAGCCTTGCTACTCAAAACAATAAGAAGAAATCCCATGAAGAGCCTCAAACGGTTTTTGATGAATGGTCAGAGGTCAGAAGATAATCAGAGTTTTTATTCAGCAGGCTGTCCCCAAAATATATAGTAGTGAGCATAAAGATCAGAACAATGTTAAGAAAAAGTCTAAATATGAAATCACTTTTTATTTTAAAGCTTCAAAGAACATTTTATCAAGGAAAAAAAGGATATAAAAGTAAATTATATAATTCCAAAATATAAAGTTCAATAAACTTATTTTGATAAAGTTATAAGAATAATTATGTGACATTTGAAAAAAATAGATGATCAAAAACATCAGAACGATTAAATAAATCCATAAAATTTAATAATTATTTTGCATTATTGAAATTTTTTTTAGGGTAAGTATATAAAATCCGGTATTTTACTAAATTACACCGGCTTTTTACTGGCTCTTGCATTGTAAACATGGTGAAAAAATCTGTGACGTCATTGGACCTTAGAAAACTGATAGTCAAGTTACGTAATGAAGATAAGCTTTCGATTGGGGATATTTCAAAAGTGTGTGGGGAAATCTAAAAGTGTTATTCATAGAATTTTAAGAAAACTTGAGGAAACTTGGTCATGTGAAGCCAAGAAACCACCTGGCAGGCCTAGGAAAGAAACCACCTGGCAGGCCTTGGAAAACTACTGCAAGGAAAGACAGATGCATTGGTAAAAATTAAAAAAAGAGCTAATGCTAACCTTGTTATTAAAATATCATGGCACACTATTTCCAGAAAACTTAATGAAATAAATCTGAACAGTCAAGTAGCCTCTACAAAGTCTCACATTTCTAAAAAGAATCAAATGAGCCAATTTAAATTTGCCACTGAACACCTTATATCAACAGAAGAACGGTGAGATTGTGTTCATTTCAGTGATGAGTCAAAGTTTAACCTGTTTGGTTGTGAAGAGACAAAGTTCATTCGACACAGTCCTAAGAAACAATGTTTGCCTCAGGGCACTAAAAGTAGCATAAAATTTGAAGAAGGAAGTGTGATGGTGTTTGGCATGATTTCAGCTGCTGGTACGGGACCTTTTGTTAGGCTACACGGTAAAATTAACACAACTGTATACAAAGAGATATTGAAGAAATATGTTGAACCTAATTTCAGAACTGCAATTAATCAACCAGCTATATTTATGTATGATGATGTGTCATGTCAAACAGCAAAGTCTGTTAAGACATTTCTTTCTGAGGAGTATGTTACTGTTATGAAGAGGCCTGCTCAAAGCCCAAACATGAATCCTATTGAGAATGTTTGGAAGTGACTAAATAAAAGAGCTAAGGAAAAGAATCCAACAAACGCCAAAGAACTATGAACTAATTTGAAATGAGAATGTGAGTAAATATCTGTTAATGAATGCAAGACATTAATTCGCTCATGTAGCAAAAGATGTCAAGCTGTTATTGAAAGTAAAGGTTTTTCACATCAAGTACTAATGAATTGTGAACGCTATTTTCATTTGGATATAATGTATCCATTATAATAGTATGGTTTTGTTAATCGTTCTGATGTTTTTGATCATCTATTTTTTTCGAATATTATATAATTATTCTTATAACTTTATCAAAATAATTTTACTGAGCATTATATTTTGGACTTATATAATTTACTTTTCTTTACTTATTTTTTCTTGATAAAATGTTCTATGAAGCTTTAAAATAAAAAGTTATTTCACATTTAAACTTTTTTTAACATCGTTCTTATCTTTATGCTCACTTCTGTATATATACACTTTTTAACTTCCTGTAACTTATTTTTTCTTTTTTAAGATCCATGCATTTAGTTTCATTTAATATTTAATTTAAAACATTAATCTTCTTTGTAAGTCAATAAATATTAATATTTCTTAATTTCAACCATTATTCTTTTTTTTAAGGTCAATAAACACTACTTTTGTTATTTAACATAATTTGGATACTCACCATTATTTATTATTTTAATTACATTATTCATAAATAAAATTAGAAATTAAATAATTTTAATTGTAAATAATATAATAAAAGTTTTGCTGTATTATCCTCCATGTTCTGCCCTTTCTGCCAATCATGTTAGTTCACTTATCTATAATTAAAATGTTTGATGCTGAATATACTGGCAGAACTAATCAGAGGTTGGGGATGAAGATTGACCACCACATGCCAGCTAAAATCTAGAGATTTTTCCCCATAATCAGCAAAGCACATTCAGATTAATATGGAAGAATTTTTGAGACCATTTATATTGAGACCAATCAGCCTTTTCTTTATAAGCTGAGAGCATGGTTGCTGAGTCTCTAATTTATATTGCTGATTCCATGGTAGTAATAGATACACCAGATGAACCAAATGTTTAGTTAGTAGAGAATTTGCATGCTAAGCACTCAACCTTGTCTGCTGAAGATGTGAGAACCTCAAATTTATTGATTAAAACAGAGATTGAAGGCTTGATGTTGTTTAACACAATTTTACAAATCCACCAGTCATCTTTGGAGTTAAACTTGTGGAATGCTATATGCTGTTTCATTCTGGCAGCAAACAACAACTTAGCATCATTTAGAGTTTTCTTGCACTCATTACGAGCAGAGGCAAAAAGCACCTATTATGGTCAGACTCATGGCTTTGAAAAAGTCAGAAGTGATTAATAACAGCCAAGCTAGCTGGGGAGAACCAGAGGAATGAATGGAGTTTAAGTCATAATTTCCTGGCTGAGATGAAAGCATTGATGCCAGCTTTAACCCAAGAGGAGACCTCGGATGCACAGTCTTCAATGGGAAGAAATGAAATGAGAATAAACTCTTTCAGTGATCAAAATAAAGGGTTTGGTTCAAAATTCCAACCCCCTGAAGAAGGTTAGAGCATACAACAGCTGAAATATTATGAACTAGCAGTATAGCCTGGCGTTGCTCGGGTGTAATGAAAGCTTTAAAACTAAGCCATGGTTCTGGAGCTCAGACCCTTTGGATGTTGGTATGAAAGACTAAAAAGCAATAGTTGTTTCCAGTTAAAGTGAAACCATAGACTGAAAGAAAAATTAATGGATGTAAGTCAAATTTTGATTTCCTGTTATTGATATCAAATAAGTTTTTTTCGTCGTAAACTGAATTTTGAAGGCTAAATAAGTTCTCTGAGTAAATGGTATCATGGCTGAGACTAAGAACTACATTTATACTTACTTAGAGCCAAACCTGAAGCAAAAATTAAAATAAAAGGGCTGAAAAAAATACACACATACAGGCAGATAAACAGACACACACTGAAACATCTTGTCTTTTATATATATATATATATATATATATATAATCAATTTTCTGCACTATTGTTAGAACTGCAACCTTGAAACTTCTGAATATCATTTCTTATGTCTTTGTCTATGAGTGTATCAAACGTGATTAAAATCGGACCACTCCTTCTATAACCTGATTTTTTCAATATTTATTGGGGGTACCTCAACACAAAACCTGGCTAAGAACACTCGCAGACACTTATAGTACAACTGTGTAAATTTTCAAGAAAATCGGTTCAGTCGTTTCGGAGTCTATAGGTAATGGATACACACACACACACACTCACAGACAAAGTTCCATTTATAAATAAGTTTAGATTTGAACTTATCATCTGAAGTTTAATTATCCTGACAACTGGAATAATACGTACCATGGAGATATCAAGTAGCTCACTGACAATTGAGCTATATCTATAATCTGAGACATGCAAAAGTACAAGAGCAATGAGGCAAACACTAATCATAAATTGTCACCCAATATACGAAGTAGAAATTTAATAAATAGTTGTCATTGCACACTAGGACAAGTCAAAGTTAGAACTGTGGTATTGCACTCATCTTGAGAGTTGGAGTTTGACATGATAAATAAAGATAAAAAAAATATTTTTTACATATAGTTATCATTTTTTGAGTAGAAACAAGTTTAAAAATTAAGTTTAGGTTCAAAATTGTAGCATTGAAATTTCATTACAGTCATCAGTGAAATCTTTATAGCACATCCTTATCAAATTTATCATTTACTGTATATGAACAAGATGCATGGTACAAGCACATTATTACAAATTCATTGTGCCATCAAATAAGACCTTCATTTACTTCAAAGGGAAATTATACTGAACAATTTAGCTAGATTATCATGTAATATTATATAGTGTAGTAGTTTTAGTGCGATTTTTAATAAACAATACAAATTTAAATCATTTTCTCTTATAATTTGTGCCCAGCAGTATTATGGCTTTATATACATTTTTATCTGTTTTTTGTTTTTATTAATTATTTAACCCTTAACTAATCTTATTCATTGAGTAGAATTTTTTGTAATCTTTTACAGTCTTTTTACATGTTTTTTTTTTACCTAGGATGTGCGTTGTGGTGCAGTGGATATTGGCTCAGAACGAGAAATGGGGAAGCCGAGTTCGAATTCCAGTTGAATTCATTGCATTCACTTACGCGCAAATACCCTTGGGAAAGGTATTAGTACGTCTCTTCCTTCCAGTTAGGGGTTAAATAACAGGACAGATTGGGTTCTATAGCCTTGCAACCAGCCTGCCACAGAAAGTAATGGCAACCTACTGCGAGATAATCTTCTGCCCAGTCAGTCAGGTCTCGAAAGAGACATGATCACCCAAGCATGTTTCACGTATGACACTTAACTGACTGATTGAATACAGTAAAAAAACTGCATATTTTGCTTGTGATGACTAATAATTAAAACTCTGTTTTGATTACATTTTCAATTCAATGCAAAAAATATCAACTTTAGATTTATTCTTGAAATACTAAAATTTTGAAGTTTGTCAGCAAAAAAAAAAAACTGCAGAAAATTAGGTATTTCTGTATGTTTTTAGATGATCTTTAAAGCTAAATGCTCAAAAATTGGTAAAAGCTACAAATATAAAATTTGAGATCAATGCTTATCACATTAAATACTAGTTGTCAATCTGAGTGCAATATTTCTAAAGATGGAAAAAATCAACCTGCACTATTGTATGACTCTCTCTGGGATGCAATACAATTTCTTTATAAGAATCATGTTAGACAGTTTATTGAATTTCCGAAAGAAGCATAAGTGGAACAAATCAAGCAACTACAAATTGGCTTGCAGGTGATGTTTCTACAAGTATTTTTAAGCAGTGAGACATGCAGGTATCTTAAATCTTTCAAGAATACACTTTATACAGTTCCATATTCAAAAGTTTTCTGCTTAATTCCATTGGCACAAAAATTTAATTTTATTTATATATGTGCATTGTGGTGCAATGGATATAATCTCAGAATGACAAAATTGGAAAGGCAAGTTTAAATTCTAGTTGAATTCGTTGCATTCACTTAAGTGTGAATATCCTTGGAAAAAGTATTAATACATCACTTCTCCCTCCAGCTATGGGTTAAATAGCCTCAGTTGGCAACCAGTCTACCGCAGAAAGTAATGGCAATCTACTGTGGAAAAAATTTTCTGCCCAGTCAGTCATGTCTCACTTGAGACATGATTGCCCAAGTGGGAATCATGTACGGCACTTAACTAACAGACAGACCAGTGGTGCATATGATATATATTTTTTAAGCATTTCACCCCAAGCAAGGTGCTGTATTTCTGAAAGGTTACTGCATGAGTAATCACCGAAACAGAGATTGGGAATAATAGCATATCACAAATACAAGACTCGTACACTGTGTTAAGTAGATACTCTGCTAGTAACTGCTAGTCAGTATAATTACTCTGCTCACCTCTACTCCAATAGCGTCCACGTAGATAAGAGAATAAGAATATCTCATTCCTGTATACTGGTAGGTATACAACACAATAAAGCCACTAAGATACATTGGAATGTCAAGCATGAGAAAATATGAAGAAAGAAAACATTATTAAGGTGAGAAAAACAATTAAAAAACAGAAATTAGGAAGACACAATATAAAGATTGAAATTGAAATTTTTTAAGATCAAAGTTGACTGTAAAGCAAGAAACCAGAAAAAGGATCCACAAGTAAAAAGTGGGAGAGAGGAAACTATTAGCATAGAACTTATGGTTCTGTCAAACCATTCCAACGGTAAAATAATGAGACCTTGCCACCAAATCTAGTAGTACACTTAAATTCATAAAATTTTGGTACCAAAGGGGAAAATATTTCTAGAAAAAGGACAGGTCAGCTACATTACAGTGCCAAAAAAGGGACTGAAGCCAAGATGCCAGACCAGGACCAATAACATTGCAAATTCTTCTTTGGATTTTATCAAGAATCACTAAATATATCACAGAAGGCATGAACAAATGGCAGACTTATAAACATATAAGATATATTATTTTTTCTTTGAACCAAAATAAAATCTCCAAATTTTAAAGAATAAATAATAATCTTTATTAGAGGAACCAAATAAAAAATATAAAAATAAAATAAAAATATTTACATTAGGTTAAATACTAAAATTTGTATACAAGCACTTGTTATTTTTACAGAGGTACAGGTGATTCTTTATTAACCAACCCACAAAAACAGCAATAGAATATATTTTAATCTTGGAGATGAGGAATCAATATTATTTACAATCAAACTGCGAAAACATGGTGGAGTCATGGATTTTGACTCGGATTGTGGAATCGAAGATCCGAGTTTGAATTCCAGTCGGATTCATTACATTCCTTTAAGTGCTATGTTCAAATTCCAGTTGAATTCCGTGCATTCAAGTATGCGCAAAAACCCTTGGGAAAGGTATTAATCCATCACTTCCCTCCAGTTATGGGTTAAATAGCAGGACAAATTGGGTTCTCTAACCTTGGCTGGCAACCAGTCTACCACAGAAAGCAATAGCAACCTACTGCGAGATAATCTTCAGCCCAGTCATGTCTTATTTGAGACATGATCGCTCAAAGCATGTATCACATATGGCCCTTAACTGACTGACGTGCTAATACCCTTGGAAAAGGTATGAATCCATTTCTTCTCCCCTAAGCTATGGGTAAAATAGCAAGAAAGACTGGGTCTATAGCCTTGGATAGGAAAAGGTATAGGAGAAGGAAAACCGAATTCACACCAGCATGGCGAGTGTTGGGCTCAAAGAAACACCACTTCTACTGCAGTACATGTTGGTTGGTTGGTTGTTTTGTTTTTATGGCATATCAACCTTGGTGGGTCATTTATTGCCAACTAAATTTTATTTATTTGTTGCTGGTAATAATTTTTTCTTTCAACAATTTTATTGTTGTTTTTATATAAGTTTTGTGTCTAGTAATACTTTTTTTTTCGAGTATCAAGATTCATTGGGATTTGTTTTTAAGTGCAGGGCCACAAAGTCCTACCCTGTTATTTAACCCATAACTGGAGAGAAGGGTACCAGTGTTTAAGCGAATGCAGGGTATTCAACTGAAATTTGAACTTGGCCCACTGATTTCTCTTTCTGAGTCGATATACACTGCACCACAACACACATCCGTCACTAAACGCTTACAGCACCTGGTATTCACAAGCGGTCACACATCTAAGTACTGACCAGGCTCAATGTTGCTTAACTTTGGTGGTCGAGCGAGAACCGGTGTATTCAACGTGATATGGCCATAAACCAATGCAGTATATGTAGTGCCAATATGACTAACAAATCACGACATATCTGAATCTGAACAGTCAAACTGCTATTTTCATCTTTGTTGTTATTATCACTACATTTCAGTTGTTATGCCTTCTGATTTAGTTGAAATATTGGGAAAATAACTACAAAAAAAGAACAGTTTTTTCATGCTTTAAAACACGCATGACCATGACATTACAACATATAAAAAAATTCCATTTTGAATAATTTTCACGTTCTAATGAATGCTAGCAATTTGTCGACTGTTATATTTGAAGCAGGAAAAAGTATACAGTAATTTTTAGCAACGCAGCCAGTTACATTTGTTAGCATAACTCACAGCCCTGAAGATGATCATGGAAAGAGGTTGAAAGTACTTGTATATCTTAAGAAATGAATGAAAATAACATGTCAACATATATCATTTCTGACATCTTTTGATTGCAATACGCGAAAAATTTTCGATAAGTATGAACAGATTTTATTAAAAATAAGCAAACATAATGTTTGCAATTTATTTAATCTGATATGTTTAAAACTACGAAGATGAAGATATTAGTCTTGTAGGGTAGAATTTCAAAAACACTTTAAGAAAAGCAATTCTTTGTTCAAACTGACACAAGCTCTTCCTGTAGCTGACACAAATGCTACTCAGATGAAATTGATAGTGCTTATATTGAGCTCCAGGGTCCAGTTTAATCTGCAGATGTGACAAACTTCCTGCTGTTAATTAGAGCCTACTGAGTTTATAGAGAACAACCAATATCAGTTGACCTTCAATTTCCCTTATACAATATTGGTAGTTAAATCTAACAAGTCTCACTGTAAATAATATAAATAATCAATTGAATATGTTGAAAGTGGCAAAAGTGGGGATGCCTGTTCTTGAAGATAACCACTTCTAGTTGTCAGCCTTTGATATGTTCCTTATTTTATATGGTTAAATACTGTGTCATATACAGATATGTTTGAAGATGAAAAATATAACAACAAATTTTCAGAGAAGAATGCAGTGACTGGGAACATGAAAAAAAGAACAATTTGTTGTGAAAGCATAGGTAGAAAATGAAAAATACAGTAATTGTCAACTGAAAAAAGAAAAAAATTTATTTTGAAGAAACAGTAAATATTCTGACTAAAATATTTAGAAAGAAAAGCTTGTTATTTAATACTCATTGTAAATGTACGAATCTGACGAAAAAGGAAGACAAAGATATTTGCAAGAAAAATGAATGATGTAACAGGTATCAATAAAATGTTTATTGGGAGACAGTTGAACAAACAAGACTATGATAATGCTTGGAAAAGAAATAGTAGAGCATTGATAGTTGTCTGACCATCGTTGCTAACATCAAAGCACTACAAATAATGAGTACATTGATCGGGGAAAAAATAATGTGATGACGATATAGATTGGGACAAAAGAATCCCACGAGTATAGTGATCAGGACAAAATAATGAAAGAGGTATATAGACTGGAAAAAAATAGGGAAACAGGTAAATTGACAAGGACAAAATACTGAAACAAGTACATTTGTGGAGTAAAGATATAAATAAATTCCAAGACAGTCCTCTAATGACAAAAAAAATGTCTTCCGAGTTAGATAATTCACCTAACCTTCCAGCTAATAAATTAGTTCTTTGAAAATAAATATTTAACATTTTTCTAACAAATTGTGATCCCTTTGAAAATTATTTAAGCAAAGTTACCAGATCAGTAAGGAGTAAAAATGGATACATGCAACAGCAATTCATGAAAGTCCAGCTTCAAAGAGATTCCTTTACTCAAGGTACTTCCACTTTTTTGATAAAAAAAAGAGCATAGCATGCTGAAAAAAATCCCCAAATTTAATAAAAACAAAGTTTTATAGTCAAAATGTTTCTTAATGTGAAGAAAAAAGATCAAAGTATATAATCTTTTTATTATTTTATTAATTATTTTAATCCTTTCTAGCACGTTCAAAATTTTGGTTAAAAATCTTTTTTTTTCTTGTGTTAGCAGTGAACCAAAGGAAATTGTAGAGCCTTTTTCCAGTAAAAAATATACTGATGTGGATATTCTTAAAAAAATCAAATTATCATTCAATTTTAATGAGATTTTCAGGACTTATTTACAAATGAAAAAATTATTTTTGAAATATTTTTAAAAAAATCTTGGTAACAATATTTATAGCTTTTACATCTGTTATACCCCTCTTAATTTTAAGAAACTTCAAGGAATTAAATTTTGAACACAATTTTTTTTTATTAGTTAAAAGCAGGAAATCATTTTCTTTTCTTTTTTTCAAACAGTTACTCATTTCCCAGAAATCTGCTCTGAAATGTAAAATAAAATGGAATAAAACTATGTCATTATTTAATTAAGAAAGCTCTTAATTGCTTTTATGAAAAAGATATGTTACAGACACTATTGTCTTCAGAAAATGTTGTAGAATAATTAATACAAACCTGGTAACACAAAAGAACAAAGCCAGACACTTTAAATAAAGAAATCCAACTGTGTCAAAATGGTCTACTGAAGTCAGTCAAGAGTATTTACAACAGAGATCATGGTGAGTAGCCCAAGTGAGTTCTAATATTATAACCGCTAAAAGTGAGTTATGACAGGAGTGATGAGGAATCAAAACTTATACAAGCTGGAACAAGAAGGACTAGCTCAGAACGAGAAATCGGAGAGCCGAGTTCAAATTCCACTTGAATTCCTTGCATTCACTTATGCACAAATATCCTTGGGAAAGGTATTAATCCATTTCTTCTCTCCAGTTATGGGTTAAATAATACAATAGATTGGGTTCTATAGCTTTGGCTGGCAACCAGTCTACCACACAAAGCAATGGCAACCTACTGCAGGATAATCTTCTGCCCAGTCAGTCATGTCTCTTTTGAGACATGATCACCCAAAGCATGTATCACATATAGCACTTAACTGACTGACTGACACGAAGTCATAACAAGAAGGAAAAAAATACTTTTAGCTTCAGTGCACATGATAACAGTTATGACAAGAATTTAGAATCATGTTGGTTTCATTTTTTCTCTTTGGAGTGTGTAAAAAAAAAAAATAGAGAAAAAACAGATATTCTTCAAATATAGAAGAAATATTAGCTCATGTTTTAAAAATAAAATAACAACAACATTAGCAATTGTTGGAACTCCAGAAAAAACAACAAAAGTTAATTGAAATGATTCAGAAGAAAACTGAAAATTTCACAAAGTTCTTTCATGTCTGACATGGTGACAAATACTAATTAATTCACATACAATTTGGATGATGAAATACTTTTCCTGCTTATTTTAGAAGATACTAGCAAATTTTCAGAGAAGAATGCAGTGACTGGGAACATGAAAAAAAGAACAATTTGTTGAGAAAGCATAGGTAGAAAATGAAAAATACAGTAATTGTCAACTGAAAAAAGAAAAAAATTTATTTTGAAGAAACAGTAAATATTCTGACTAAAATATTTAGAAAGAAAAGCTTGTTATTTAATACTCATTGTAAATGTACGAATCTGACGAAAAAGGAAGACAAAGATATTTGCAAGAAAAATGAAATTGGTGTTTGACAACTTGTTAGCAGGTAAAAAAAAATAATAAGACCAGATATAAAGAGTAGACTAACTTTTTAAAACTAGCATAAAAGTGTTTTTATATTCACTATTATTCATCATATCATTCATATATTATATTCATCAAAGTTGTTACCTGGTAAAAAAAGAATAAGACCAGATATAAAGAGGAGACTAATTTTTTAAAACTAGCATAAAAGTGCTTTTCAGATGCAGAAATGAAGAAGAAATGTGGAAAGATGGTACAATAATATCATGAATTAGAAAGATGATATATATGGTAAAAGGAAAAAAATGAAGCACAAAAGACATTGCAATCATTTAAAGTAAAGTTTTAGTGAAAAAAAAAAAACACACAAGAAAGGAAGAACCTATGCAAGTACTGTATGAAACTTTTGATGTATCAACACTCCAAGAATTCATTGCCAGAAAAAGAAAAATGTATGGAAAAACTAGAGGTTGACCCAAAATGTAAAAAATACAAAGTTCATTATGTTGGCAAATTCACCAGAAAGAGGATGGAATGAAAATTAATAAATAAAATATTTACTAATAAAAAGAAATCTCAAAAGTGGGGGTGTTGTGGAGTAAGTAATATATCCCTAGTAATAGAAATGAACTAAACCAGACACCTTAAATAAAGAGCTCCAAGTGACTCAAAACAATCTAATGCAGTCAGTCAAAAGTATTTCTAACAGATGCCATGCCAAGTAGCCTAAGCAAGACTTAATATTATAACTACTAGAAATGAACTGAGCTATAACAGAATTTTTTTAATAAATAATGAACTTTTACAAGAATTATCTTTATTTTTTAATTAGAATAATTTATAAATAATTTATTTTTTCAATCAGAATAATTTGTAGTTTCAAATCTTTTAAATTTCTGCACTATTTTGATTGCATTAGGTGATTGTTATTAAGTGAACACTATATTTAGTCATGAAAAATTAAAAACGTAATACTTGTCTTCTAACTCAAGGATTTTAAAAAGAATTTTTAATTTTTTTATGCATATAAATGTGCCCTTTTTTTTGAAAGTATGGGTGACGATACATGACATTATCAGAAAATAAGAGCAATGACTATAGCAAATTCAAATTCATCATTCCTAAAACTTAGGTTACAGAGAATATTTTCCAAAATTTTAAAGATTTTTGAGTACTTAAATATTATATAAAAAGGCATTTACATAATTTTTAAAAATTGTGTTTTACATAGAACAGTCAATCTGTCATAATCTTGTCATTACTCATCCAACACTTAAACAGGGTTAATGTTAATTTAAAAACATGGCTACAGTTTTGTTTTAAAATACATTTATGCATTATTTTAAACTTAAAGTGAATAATATTTGTTTCAACTCAGATTATACTTTAAATGAGCTAATATTTCTCAAAAAATGTTTTAAAAAAGTATATTTTATTTTTGAAAGATTTTTAAAACTGAGAACTAACATGTGTTTGCAAATATCTAAAAAATGGGTGACTTTAATGATTTTACTGAAAAAAAAAGAAAACCAATTCCAATCAATATCATTTATGTTTGAAATACACCAGACTATTTTGTTTATTGGAAATAGTAAATTTAATTCCTTAGCTTTAAATTAAAACTAAAATAAAAGCTTCAAGAAAGTTTTCTAATTTTTGAAAGTTAATTTAAACCATAATTTACCCATCTTCCCCACCAAGCTATGTGACACTTACACTCTTTCTCACCTAGCTACATGTACACTCATTCACCCCAAGCTTGATGACACACTCTTCCTCACCAATCTATATAGCATTTGAATTTTCCTCCTTGCTTTCTCCTTTGCATCTTTTTTTATAAAGACACATGAATAAATTACATTTTTATTCATTTTAACAATTACAGAGAAGAAACTCTGACACTCATAAATGCTGAAAAAATTTAGTTGTAAAAACATGAAAATAAAACTATTTTATATTTTTATATTTAAAAACTTTTCTGCCTTTTTCTTTGCTGTGGATTGATTCAAATTTGCAACACATTAATTGGTGTTCTGGGTATGATGGTAAAATGCATTCAGCAGCAAGGCCTCTGATTGGGAGGTTGTGAGGAGCATGGAATCACCTCTTAATTGCTGTTGTTCCCAGTTCCACTCTGACCCAGAGTGGAAGCACCTGTTAGGGTCCCAGCTATGGGCAAATAGTTTACCCCTAAAGTGGGGTCAAAACAACATGAAAGTATGAAAATAGAGTTTTATAGAAATATATACATAAAAATAGACTTTTATAGAAATATATACATTTTTGAAAAAAAAAATTACCAATAATACATTTCTGAAGAAAAAAATTATTACCATAACAGATTTTTGAAGAAAAAAAAAATTATTTTCAGTGAAACATTTTTGAACACACAACTAGAAGACATCTTCAGTTTTCTAAAATAAAAAAGAATAAAAACAAAAAATTTTCATTAAAATCTAAATTAACCTTTTCACTATAACTGAACATAAAAAAATACCTTAAAACCCCACTTTTTAGCATTAACAGAGGTTGATATGCCATTAAACAAAACTCAAACAAACATTAATTGGAACAAAATAGATGGTATCTAAAAAGAACTTCAATCTGACCAGAGACAGAGCTTACATATCCACGGAGAAAATATGAAACATAAAATAAGTGTGGCCTATGTAAATAAATCATATTTTTTCTTCTCTTGAGCATTTTATTGCCTTAAGTATGAATAACCCTGTCTTCATTGGCCAAGATGTTATCAGAAGTTGTGACAAAATCATTATAGAAACTGCAACTAAATTTTACACTATTTGTATGCGGACTATTGTCGTCATCATTGTTGTTGTCATCACAATGTTTTCGTCTTCATATTATCTGGCCATTTTCAGGTGTATATCAATTTGGGTAACCTGCAGAGAATTCATTGCATTCACTCATATGCAACAAATACCCACTGGAAAGATATTAATCCATCTCTTCTCCCTCCAGCTATAAGTTAAATAGCAGAACAGATTAGGTTCTATAACCTTGGTTGGTAACCAGTCTACTGCAGAAATTAATGGCTACCTACTGTGGGAAAATCTTCTGCCCAGTTAGTCAAGTCACTTTCAAGACATGTTTGTCCATGTATGTATCACATATGGCACTTAATTGACAGGGAATTCTAAATTAACCCTTTATTTAATCTACTGGGTAGACTGTTCTTGT
This sequence comes from Ascarosepion bandense, assembly GCA_037127315.1. NCBI lineage: Eukaryota > Metazoa > Mollusca > Cephalopoda > Sepiida > Sepiidae > Ascarosepion > Ascarosepion bandense. Next base: position 508,288 of record JBBBDQ010000351.1, on the reverse strand, counting down.
TCTACTGCCTATGTCTATGGTTAACTCATCTGGTTCTTATTTTTATTAATGCTCAGTTACTCACTTTGTTTCCACTGAGTTCAAATATACAATGCCCAACCCAAGGATTAAACTCACAACTATTATGTCACTAAATTCATGAACCAATACTTTAATCGACTATTGTCCTGTGTAACTAAAATATTTTACATAATTTTTTGAAAAAATTTCCATAATGTGCAAAATTGCACAACAAAGGCAAAGGTTTAGCTGCTTATAATATTGCTTTTAATTTTTTTTACATTTAAATTATTTCTACTTTTCATTCAATTTTTATGTCGCCAAGTATAAATGAATAACTCAACAACAGAATCAGAATATAAGTTGTATTCCGCGGAAAGACGGTTAGTATGTACAGAAGTGATTAGTAATATTTACAATAGAAAAGATACAAGAGTCCAATCCATCGTAAGACGTGTGTATATGTGATTACTTCCGGTCCGCCACTGGAAGTGTGATTAACTCTTCACTGACACGCACTGACTCTTCAGTAACTCATTAGAGACTCTCAAGTGACTCTCTACGACTCCCCTGTAGAGAATCCACCATTGCTATATATAGCAATGGGAACAGTCCATTTGTAGTCAAATAGGAGTGGCACCCTAACAATTTTTAACATGATATGTATATTATTCAGATTAACTAAAATATAATTTATTTTCTTTTTTGTCAAATATATTCTACCATTTTCTTTTGAGATCTTTTCATGAGTGCTTATGTTAAAAAGTAATCTTTTGTCATCTCCTCATTCTAAGACAAACACAAATAAACACAAGCTAAAACAAAGCCTAGAAATTACTAAAAAATAATTTAAAAAAGTAATAAATCATCTATTTGAAGATACAAAGAGCATTTAATTTGAGTTTACTAAAAATTTTAAAATAAGGAATTTGGCTGAATTCTAAAAATTTAGATGGGAGTTAACATTTCTCTATATTTCTGAGATGAGGTGGTATTTACAGTATTTACATTATTCAAACTATTGTCCTCATCTTTGTTGTGACGTTTCAGCCATTGTACACTCCGGCCTTCTTCAAGTGCTAGTAATTTTGAACCAAACTCTTTATTACATTCACTGGGGTATATATCATCCTCATTCCTTGCGTAAAGCCTTGATTAGAAGTCTTATGTCATGAGTTATCTCCCTCTAACCCAGCAAGTCACTTGTTCACCACTGTTCTAGCCTGGTATTGAGCACACAACTCTAAGTCAGTCAGTCAGTTAAGTGCTATACGTGAAACACGCTTGGGCGATCATGTCTCGAAAGAGACATGACTGACCGGGCAGAAGATTATCCCGCAGTAGGTTGCCATTACTTTTTGTGGTAGACTGGTTGCCTGCCAAGGCTATAGAACCCAATCTGTCCTGTTATTTAACCCATAACTGGAAGGAAGAGATGGATTAATACCTTTCTAAGGGCATTTGCGCGTAAGTGAATGCAATGAATTCAACTAGAATTCGAACCCAGCTCCCCAATTTCTCGTTCCAAGCCGATATCCACTGCACCACAACGCACATCCTCTAAGAGTCAAGTCAAAAACTAACCAACATCTATATCCACTGGGCCATGTGTCCTTAATAACAACTGAATTTTTAGGACTTATAAACCTAATATCCAGTAACCCTTTTTTACCAGAGTTCATATTGCAATTTTTTGATGTAATAAAGGGTTCGGTTCAAAATTCCTAGCACTTGAAGAAGGTCGGAGCTTACAATGGCCGAAATGTTGTACAAATGGCAACAAAGATGAGGACAATAGTCCGAATAATGTAAATACTTTCAGAGTTAACATGTTTAAAAGCACATTTGAAATCATGTAATATACTTCTACTCTTTCTTTGTCTAATATTACCCACTCTTTCAATCTTCAAATAGTCTATTTGTTATGTTATATGTAAAAATAACCCTCAGGAGGTATTTCAGGAAATATAATAATTAACAAATTTAGTCTGAAACAACATTAAGAATTTTCTTTTTTTTTTTGTTTTTGTTGCTTGCTTCACTTATTAACTCAGGAAGATATTTTTTAATGAAAAATTATTAAAATAGACAAAATATTTCTTAAAAATTCTATGAATTTTATTGTTAAATTTGATTGTTCTTTTAATTTGAGATCATGAAAAATTAATGAAAAAATTTTAGACATGGTGACATTTTAGAATATAAAAAGCAATAAAATTAAATTGAGTGATTTTTTTGTTTTTGTTTCAAGAGACATTTAAATTGTGAATCTGTGAAATGGAATAGAATTCTCATAATTTTAAAACAATTGCAACAAAAGCAATTGGTAACAATTTCTAAGTAAACAGTTTACAAGTATTTGTGAATAAATTTCTTAATTCATTGTTAACCACCACTATGCTTTCAGATGTTCTAAATCAATTTTCTTGTATAAAAAAGATGAAAAATTGAAAAAAGAGAAAAAAACAAACTCAGTGGATAAGAAAGCAGTAATTATTTTTCAAGGCATTTGTTGATTTTTAAAATTACAAAACTTTTAAATTAACAATATAGAAATAAAATATATTGGTAAAAAAAAACTCAAAATTCAAGCCAAATTTATGGAAAAGTTGAATTATCTAAACAGACATAGAAATAAAAGAAAAATTGAGATGTAAAATCAAATGATTACTTGAAAATATTCAAATAGTTTATCTAAATCTATTTAAATCCAAATCTAATCTAAATTTATTTATAAATGGAACTTTGTCTGTGTGTGTGTATGTGTGTCCATTACCTATAGACTCCAAAATGGCTGAACCAATATTTTCTTGAAAATTTACACAGTTGTACTATAAGCGTCTGCGAGTGTTCTTAGCTAGGTTTTGTGTCAAGGTACCCCCGATAAATATTGAAAATTGATAATCGAAAAAATCGGGTTATAGAAGGAGTGGTCCGATTTTAATCAAATTTGATACACTCATAGACAAAGACATAAGAAATGATATTCAGAAGTTTCAAGGTTTCAGTTCTTACAATAGTGCAGAAAATTGATAATATATATATAGATAGATCTATCTATCACCCGGTTCACACTCCACCCACATCTATTGAACAGGTTAAGAGGTTCATCCCTTGTTCCCTGTTTTGTATGTGGTTTCCAGCTTTCTCTTTTCCAATCTTTTCACTATTATGTAGCCCCCTGCACATCAGTGGCGTTACCGCCTTGCTCAGGGTGATACGATTAAAAAATATATATATATATATATATATATATACATATATATATATAAAAGGCAAGATGTTTGTATGTGTGTCTGTTTACCTGCCTGTATGTCTGTATTTTTTCAGCCCTTTTATTTTAGTTTTTGCTTCGGGTTTGGCTCTAAGTAGGTATAAATGTAGTTCTTAGTCTCAGCCATGATACCATTTACTCAGAGGACTTATTTAGCCTTCAAAATTCAGTTTATGACGAAAAAAACTTATTTGATATCGATACCAGGAAATCAAAAAATTTGACTTACATCCATTCAATTTTCTTTCAGTCTATGGTTTCGCTTTTAACTGGAAACAACTATTGCTTTTTAGTCTTTCATTTCAACGTCCAAAGAGTCTGAGCTCCAGGACCATGGATGAGTTTTAAAGCTTTCATTACACCCAAGCAACACTGGGCTATACTGCTAGTCACAGATAATTCAAAGGAAAATGAATGAAACATATACAGTGTTTGGCAACATATCAAATGCACCATTTTGAAATTTTTAAATTATTAAGTATTTTTATTAGCAGACCTCTTTATCAGTATGACTGCATATGATTAATATATATTTTTAATAAGGAGCAGACTGCAATATCTGCTCATACCCAGCTCTTCCATGGTGGAACTGCTCATACCCAGCTCTTCCATGGTGGAACTGCTCATACCCAGCTCTTCTATGGTGGAACTTTCTGACATAAGATATCTATTAATGTCCTCTGTATGTCTTGTTTTCGGAATGGGTATTGATATGCTTGGCAACTAAGACATATTCAGGAAAGACATTAGAATAATGAAAAACCTGTACTGGCAGTAAACTTTCTGCATACAGACAAGAAACGAGTTCAGTAGATATGCAAAAATAGAAAGGGGTGTGAGATATGAATGTGTCATCGCACTGGATCTATTCAAACTATTCAGCAAGGCAATTCTGAGAGAACTAGAATTCCTGCCAGGACTCATCATTGGCAACCACAATCTAAATATAAGATATACAGATGATACAATGCTGATAGCAGACATGGAAAGCAAACTACAAGATCTCCTACAGAAGGTAGCCAAAGAAGGCAAAAAGAAAGGACTACATATAAACTATAGGAAAACTGAATGCATGTTATCAGTAAAAAGAGGAGACTAAAATGCCAACTACAGGTCGAGGATACTGAAATCAACCAGATACAGAAATTTAAATACCTGGGAAATGTTTTAACAGAGGGTGAAAAAGTGTGACACTGAGATTTGAAGGCAAATTGGCATGGCCAAAGATGCATTTCAAAAGCTGTGCGGAGTATTAAGATACAGAAAAATTTCCCTAGAAACAAAGAAGGGGGTACTGAATTGTTATGTGATGTCTGTCTTTCAATAAGGAAGCGAATGCTGGACAATCTCATCAGAGATGAAGAAAAGACTTGAAGCAACCGAAATGTGGTTCTACAGAAGCATACTGGATATAAAGTGAGGGATCAATTCCATATTACAATCAATATATAAACTGACCCCTCACTTTGTGGTCACAACAGTTTCTATACATTTATATTCCTAAGATCCAAAAGCACAAGGATCCATTCCAGAAGCTCAGTAGAGTATTAAGATACAGAAAAATTTCCCTAGAAACAAAGAAGTGGGTACTGAATTGTTATGTGATGTCTGTCTTTCAATAAGGAAGCGAATGCTGGACAATCTCATCAGAGATGAAGAAAAGACTTGAAGCAACCGAAATGTGGTTCTACAGAAGCATACTGGATATAAAGTGAGGGATCAATTCCATATTACAATCAATATATAAACTGACCCCTCACTTTGTGGTCACAACAGTTTCTATACATTTATATTCCTAAGATCCAAAAGCACAAGGATCCATTCCAGAAGCTCAGTAGAGTATTAAGATACAGAAAAATTTCCCTAGAAACAAAGAAGTGGGTACTGAATTGTTATGTGATGTCTGTCTTTCAATAAGGAAGCGAATGCTGGACAATCTCATCAGAGATGAAGAAAAGACTTGAAGCAACCGAAATGTGGTTCTACAGAAGCATACTGGATATAAAGTGAGGGATCAATTCCATATTACAATCAATATATAAACTGACCCCTCACTTTGTGGTCACAGCAGTTTCTATACATTTATATTCCTAAGATCCAAAAGCACAAGGATCCATTCCAGAAGCTCAGTAGAGTATTAAGATACAGAAAAATTTCCCTAGAAACAAAGAAGTGGGTACTGAATTGTTATGTGATGTCTGTCTTTCAATAAGGAAGCGAATGCTGGACAATCTCATCAGAGATGAAGAAAAGACTTGAAGCAACCGAAATGTGGTTCTACAGAAGCATACTGGATATAAAGTGAGGGATCAATTCCATATTACAATCAATATATAAACTGACCCCTCACTTTGTGGTCACAACAGTTTCTATACATTTATATTCCTAAGATCCAAAAGCACAAGGATCCATTCCAGAAGCTCAGTAGAGTATTAAGATACAGAAAAATTTCCCTAGAAACAAAGAAGTGGGTACTGAATTGTTATGTGATGTCTGTCTTTCAATAAGGAAGCGAATGCTGGACAATCTCATCAGAGATGAAGAAAAGACTTGAAGCAACCGAAATGTGGTTCTACAGAAGCATACTGGATATAAAGTGAGGGATCAATTCCATATTACAATCAATATATAAACTGACCCCTCACTTTGTGGTCACAACAGTTTCTATACATTTATATTCCTAAGATCCAAAAGCACAAGGATCCATTCCAGAAGCTCAGTAGAGTATTAAGATACAGAAAAATTTCCCTAGAAACAAAGAAGTGGGTACTGAATTGTTATGTGATGTCTGTCTTTCAATAAGGAAGCGAATGCTGGACAATCTCATCAGAGATGAAGAAAAGACTTGAAGCAACCGAAATGTGGTTCTACAGAAGCATACTGGATATAAAGTGAGGGATCAATTCCATATTACAATCAATATATAAACTGACCCCTCACTTTGTGGTCACAACAGTTTCTATACATTTATATTCCTAAGATCCAAAAGCACAAGGATCCATTCCAGAAGCTCAGTAGAGTATTAAGATACAGAAAAATTTCCCTAGAAACAAAGAAGTGGGTACTGAATTGTTATGTGATGTCTGTCTTTCAATAAGGAAGCGAATGCTGGACAATCTCATCAGAGATGAAGAAAAGACTTGAAGCAATCGAAATGTGGTTCTACAGAAGCATACTGGATATAAAGCAGGGGATCAATTCCATATTACAATCAATATATAAACTGACCCCTCACTTTGTGGTCACAGCAGTTTCTATACATTTATATTCCTAAGATCCAAAAGCACAAGGATCCATTCCAGAAGCTCAGTAGAGTATTAAGATACAGAAAAATTTCCCTAGAAACAAAGAAGTGGGTACTGAATTGTTATGTGATGTCTGTCTTTCAATAAGGAAGCGAATGCTGGACAATCTCATCAGAGATGAAGAAAAGACTTGAAGCAACCGAAATGTGGTTCTACAGAAGCATACTGGATATAAAGTGAGGGATCAATTCCATATTACAATCAATATATAAACTGACCCCTCACTTTGTGGTCACAGCAGTTTCTATACATTTATATTCCTAAGATCCAAAAGCACAAGGATCCATTCCAGAAGCTCAGTAGAGTATTAAGATACAGAAAAATTTCCCTAGAAACAAAGAAGTGGGTACTGAATTGTTATGTGATGTCTGTCTTTCAATAAGGAAGCGAATGCTGGACAATCTCATCAGAGATGAAGAAAAGACTTGAAGCAACCGAAATGTGGTTCTACAGAAGCATACTGGATATAAAGTGAGGGATCAATTCCATATTACAATCAATATATAAACTGACCCCTCACTTTGTGGTCACAACAGTTTCTATACATTTATATTCCTAAGATCCAAAAGCACAAGGATCCATTCCAGAAGCTCAGTAGAGTATTAAGATACAGAAAAATTTCCCTAGAAACAAAGAAGTGGGTACTGAATTGTTATGTGATGTCTGTCTTTCAATAAGGAAGCGAATGCTGGACAATCTCATCAGAGATGAAGAAAAGACTTGAAGCAACCGAAATGTGGTTCTACAGAAGCATACTGGATATAAAGTGAGGGATCAATTCCATATTACAATCAATATATAAACTGACCCCTCACTTTGTGGTCACAACAGTTTCTATACATTTATATTCCTAAGATCCAAAAGCACAAGGATCCATTCCAGAAGCTCAGTAGAGTATTAAGATACAGAAAAATTTCCCTAGAAACAAAGAAGTGGGTACTGAATTGTTATGTGATGTCTGTCTTTCAATAAGGAAGCGAATGCTGGACAATCTCATCAGAGATGAAGAAAAGACTTGAAGCAATCGAAATGTGGTTCTACAGAAGCATACTGGATATAAAGCAGGGGATCAATTCCATATTACAATCAATATATAAACTGACCCCTCACTTTGTGGTCACAGCAGTTTCTATACATTTATATTCCTAAGATACAAAAGCACAAGGATCCATTCCAGAAGCTCAGTAGAGTATTAAGATACAGAAAAATTTCCCTAGAAACAAAGAAGTGGGTACTGAATTGTTATGTGATGTCTGTCTTTCAATAAGGAAGCGAATGCTGGACAATCTCATCAGAGATGAAGAAAAGACTTGAAGCAACCGAAATGTGGTTCTACAGAAGCATACTGGATATAAAGTGAGGGATCAATTCCATATTACAATCAATATATAAACTGACCCCTCACTTTGTGGTCACAACAGTTTCTATACATTTATATTCCTAAGATCCAAAAGCACAAGGATCCATTCCAGAAGCTCAGTAGAGTATTAAGATACAGAAAAATTTCCCTAGAAACAAAGAAGTGGGTACTGAATTGTTATGTGATGTCTGTCTTTCAATAAGGAAGCGAATGCTGGACAATCTCATCAGAGATGAAGAAAAGACTTGAAGCAATCGAAATGTGGTTCTACAGAAGCATACTGGATATAAAGCAGGGGATCAATTCCATATTACAATCAATATATAAACTGACCCCTCACTTTGTGGTCACAACAGTTTCTATACATTTATATTCCTAAGATCCAAAAGCACAAGGATCCATTCCAGAAGCTCAGTAGAGTATTAAGATACAGAAAAATTTCCCTAGAAACAAAGAAGTGGGTACTGAATTGTTATGTGATGTCTGTCTTTCAATAAGGAAGCGAATGCTGGACAATCTCATCAGAGATGAAGAAAAGACTTGAAGCAACCGAAATGTGGTTCTACAGAAGCATACTGTATATAAAGCAGGGGATCAATTCCATATTACAATCAATATATAAACTGACCCCTCACTTTGTGGTCACAACAGTTTCTATACATTTATATTCCTAAGATCCAAAAGCACAAGGATCCATTCCAGAAGCTCAGTAGAGTATTAAGATACAGAAAAATTTCCCTAGAAACAAAGAAGTGGTACTGAATTGTTATGTGATGTCTGTCTTTCAATAAGGAAGCGAATGCTGGACAATCTCATCAAAGATGAAGAAAAGACTTGAAGCAACCGAAATGTGGTTCTACAGAAGCATACTGGATATAAAGTGAGGGATCAATTCCATATTACAATCAATATATAAACTGACCCCTCACTTTGTGGTCACAACAGTTTCTATACATTTATATTCCTAAGATCCAAAAGCACAAGGATCCATTCCAGAAGCTCAGTAGAGTATTAAGATACAGAAAAATTTCCCTAGAAACAAAGAAGAGGGTACTGAATTGTTATGTGATGTCTGTTCTTCAATATGGCAGTAAATGCCAGACAATCTCATCAAAGATGAAGCAATGACTTGAAGCAACTGAAATGTAGTTCTTCCAAAGAATGGGCAGAATATTTTAGAAATGATAAGGTTTCGAAAAGGATGGAGACAAAAAGGAAATTAATAATCAGGAAAAGACAGCTGAAGTTTCTGGGACATGTAAGGAGGAAGGAGGGTGTGGAAAACCTGAACCTCATGGGACAGATAGAAGGAAAGAGAGACAAGAGAAAGCAGCACACAACATACCCGATAGACTGGAACAGATAGATTGTTATGTTCTGTCTATCCTTCAATATGGCAGTAAATGCTGGACAATTTTATGAAGGAAAGACTTGAAGCAACCGAAATGTGGTTCTACAGAAGGATGCTGAGAATATCATTGATGGAGCACATGAGCAATGACGAGGTTTTGGAGAGGATGGACAAAGAAAGGAAATTAATACTTAACATCATAAAAAGACAGCTGAAGTTTCTGGGACATGTAAGGGAGAAGGAGAGCTTGGAGAATCTGATACTCACAGGACAGAGGGAAAGAGGGACAGGGGAAGGCAATGCATGATATACTTGATGGGCATGGGGCAAATGAATGACAGAGTAAGCTTTGAGAGGAGTAACAAGAGAATGGGTGTTAAGAGCTGCAAGGGATAGGGAGATGTGGAAGGCAATCATCGCCTATATCCTGAAGAGACACAGCATGTAAAAAAAGAAGATTGATGAGTTTATATGCAGAAAATCAAAGAAGACAATGAAGGAGAAAAAAGTGGCACTGAGAAACAAAGATAGGAGGCTAAATGCTTGGGAAAAATGAAAAGCAAAGCTGGTAAATATATCTCTATCATATATATATATATATATATATATATATATATATATACATTTGTCTATACTTCTGAGATAAGGTATTGTAATTATTTGCATTGTTCAGACTGTTGTCCTTATCTTTACTGCCATATTCATGACATTTTGTCCATTGTATGCTCTGACCATTTTCAGGTGATTGGAATTTTAAACCAAATCCTTTATGGCCCAGTGGATAAAAAGTATTGGTTAATTCCAGTGACTTGATCCAAAGTAAGTTCAATACCTGGCTACAGCAGTAGCAAATAAAACCTTAGAGAGTTGAGTTAACAGGCAATAACTAAGACATTTGAAAGTGGTAGGACTCATGGAATGGGAACAACATACTCCAATAATCAAATTAAAGGGTTTGGTTTAAAATTTCAATCACCTGAAGAAGGTTGGAGTGTACAACAGCTGAAACATCATGAATGTGGCAATAAAAATGAGAACAGCAGTCCGAACAATATAAATAGCATAAATAATTTTTTTTTTTTAATTTTATCACCCCAAGCAAGGCGATAATGCCACTGATGTGCAGGGGGCTACATAAGAGTAAAATGATTAGATAGGAGAGAGTGAAGAGAGTGAAAAGAAAGACGAACCAGTTAGAAAGGAGCAAGAGAAGGATGGGAATACAGGTGTGATGACAGTTGCAAAGGTGGAGAGAAAGGAAAGGATATACCGGGTGGTGTAGAAAGAACTAGAGTCAATTGGTTAAGAGATGAGTATTGACATTGCATTTAAATTCCTGGAGGTTGTAGCCATCAGAAAAGCAAGTTCCACAGGCAGGAAGTGCAAGAAAAGAAGCTGCAGGAGTAGAATTGTTGTCTGCATTTGGTTGATCTAACTATAAATGGGTGAGACCCAGTTGCCAGTCTGGTTGCACAAGTAAATACCTGTTGCAGAGGCACCAGTGACTTAATTTTGTTGGAGCAGAAGCCATGAAAGTATTTATAGAACAGACAGAGAGAAGCCACATCCCGTCGGTGGGGAAATATATAAAAATCAAGAAGAAAGATGACAAAGATGAAAAAAAGACATTGAAAAAAATTCCTGGCAGCAGATCAAAAAGAGACAGTGAGCAAAGATTTAAAAGCAGACAAAAATGGATAAAATGTGCATTATAAAAATGTGCATTATAAAAATGTGCATTATAAAAATGGAAAGAATAAATCAGAGAGCACTTCTGTGACAACGGGGGGAAACCTTACAATGCATAATAAAAATTTATGATACGAATTCACAAAGTCCAAATCTGCATCTACGCACAAGCAGCCTCCTCGCAAAAATCCATGCTTGTAAGAAAAGTCAATTGCTTTTATAACAGTTCTGTGGACTCTTATCAGGTTTTTGATTTGTGGAACTTGAAAATGGATTAGCATATTTTTCTATGTAATCCATTCCACTCAGTAAAACTTGAGCACAATTGGTTAGCAGAAACTAATTTACATGAATTCATTGATCTTATTCAGTGGTGGATATTTTTCACCTTCTGTTTTCTATAAAAACAGCATGCAGCACATTTGGGCCTTCAGGGTATGCCACTATTTTTTTCTGTACATAAAAACATGAAAGAACCTGTAATATTAAAATCCAGGGTCGGTTCAGCACTGGTCAAGATGAAAAAGAACAAAGCATTTTGAAGATGTGGTTTTAATAGATATATTGATAATCTTAAACAATTTTGTAGAGTCATTGCTAAATTTAAAATAAATAGCAGAACTGCCAAACAAATAGGATTTACAAAGTTTGCAATAAACAAGAAGAAGGAAAAAGAAAAGAACAGGACAAAAAATAATATATGCAAGGCAATGCAGCAATAATAAGGCAAAGCAGCAATAATAAGGCAATTCAGCAATAATAAGGCAATGCAGCAATAATAAGGCAATTCAGCAATAATAAGGCAATGCAGCAATAATAAGGCAATTCAGCAATAATAAGGCAAAGCAGCAATAATAAGGCAATTCAGCAATAATAAGGCAAAGCAGCAATAATAAGGCAATTCAGCAATAATAAGGCAATGCAGCAATAATAAGGCAATTCAGCAATAATAAGGCAAAGCAGCAATAATAAGGCAATGCAGCAATAATAAGGCAATTCAGCAATAATAAGGCAATGCAGCAATAATATAGGAAACAGTTTAAAAAAAAGAATTGAGGTTGACACACAAGCACAATTTTGAATAAGTGAACACAGCATTCTGATTCCAAGACAAGACATTGGGACTGGAAAAAATCCCAGTCTGCATTTGTGTGTGTCTGCCTATAAAATGGGGAGGGAAGTATTTTGCAGTCATTCTAATGCGACTGATAGCAAGAATCACGATTTGAACATTGCGAATGGAGGGAATCTTTCAATACAAACGCTATTCTCATCAGGATCTGACCAAATTCTTTGGGCATCAGCTCAAAATGAAGATCAAATCTGGTAGAAAGCATTTGTTATCAACAGATTTCAATAAGCTTGGTCTGTGTGAACAGGGCCAGCCTTGATTTTCTTTTTTAAGTTACCTTGGTTGCAACAAGGTAGTTCTCTCTTAAAACCACCTCTGGTTCTGTTAGACTGTCTTTGTTTATCTAGTTAATGTGGCCTGTTCCCAAACTCTCTATTTTGTTTTTGATCTCCATTTTTTATCACGAATGGTTCAGCCTCTGATTTTTCCACTCTGTTATTAATTTTTATCCTTCCTTCTTCGTCAGTGGGTGAGCTTCTTGATTCTTTCTGAAGACAAAATATAGCAGCCACTGTTATTTTTTGTAAGGTCGGTGGGTCCTACTAACATCTGTTATTTTTAGTTTGATTGTTTTTTCATATTTTAGTTTTGTTTTCGGGCTCATCTCCTCTCATATTTTCATATCATTATATTTTTGTAAGAAAAAAATAGAAAAATAAAAAGAGCAACATTTGTAAATAAAGAAAAATTATTTCTAGCAAGTTTATTTTTTTCCATTATTTTCAGCATCACATCTGTAGAACCACATTTCAGTTGTTTCAAGTCTTAATCTTATTAAGGCACCCAACATCCCATTATTTTTTGTTTTGTAGATCCCCTGTTAATATATGGTATTGTAGTATATGTAGAATTGAATAGTTATGAATGAATTCTTGTATTGAATGAGTAAATTGTAATGAATGAATGGGCTGCGAATCTAGATTGGAATCAACAAATTTTGGGATTGATAAGAATACCAGAGTGATAAATGAAATATACAATCAGCTTGATAAGTGATATAACTAAACTAATCATTAGTTTTAATGAATAATGCTTGTAGCAGAATTAGGCTAGAAACTCTACTTCTGATACAAGCCTAAGGACAGTCTGGCTTTTTCAAGGCACTAAAATGAGAAATGCAATGTTTATTATCATGCAAAACAAATAAAAGATAAAAAAGATCTATACAAATGTTCCATCAATCACACAAAACATTTGATACATTATGGCATGAGAAGCATCTTGAAATATTAAGTAAGCTTCGTTTATATAGAAAGATATTCAAATAACATGTACCTTTTACTAAGAATAAACAGCCTGCATATGGGTATTTTTTTTTTTAATCATTTCACCCTGGGCAAGGCATAAAAGCCACTGATGTGCGGGGGGCTACATAACTGAAAGAAAATTAATTAGAGGAGGGAGAAGAGAATTACAAACCAATTAGGAAGAAGCAATAGAAAGATGAAAATGCAGGTGTGATGATGGTTGCAAGTGGGGAGAGAAAGGGAAGGATATACGGGGTGGGGGAAGCGCTAAAGTCAAGTGGTTAGTAGATGAGTATTGACATTGCATTTAAATTTCTGGAAGTTGTAGCCATCAGGAAAGCAAGTTTTTTCCCCTCTCTCTTCTTCCTCCGTTCTGTCTGTAATAATTTTCTTGGCTTGTTTTTTTTTTATTTTTTATTTTTTTCTCTTACTAACATTTTCGACTTTATGCTCCACTTGGTTAAAAAATTGTTCCATTGTCTTGAGGTTCTTCTATTTATTTTCCTAGCGATGCCAAAGTTAAGGGCAGCTAACCCCACCCAAACCAGTGAAATCTTTAATTTTCATACATGGCCAGACCTTGTATTCAAACTCTGACCATAAGTCTCTGCACAAATTGCAGTTATATAAACCTTTATTTTTCTGGAAAAAAGACAGAGTGAAAATATTGTCGCTTTTATTTATTTTTCTTATTTTTTTTGTTATTTTTACTCAAATTTTCAGAGATTATCTGCGAGGTAAGTGCATGAGAAACCATGTTTTTTTTTTGTTTGTTTGTTTTTTTCCCCTCTCTCTTCTTCCTCCGTTCTGTCTGTAAAAATGTGTTTAGTTATTATACAAGTTATAAAGAGGAATAGAACAAATGTGTTTTCTCACAGGAATTATTTCACCTATATAGTAAGTAATTCTCAACAAACTTGAAGCTTTACTAGATGCCACCTTAACAACATATGCAATGCAGATGCAAGAAAGGACTAACTATTAGTTATAAGAAGATAGAATGCATGGCTCTCAACAATACATAGCTGTCAACAAAAGAGACAACCCAAAGTGTAAGTTATGTATTAGGAATATTAAAATGAAGTCAGTCAGTCAGTTAAGTGCCATACGTGAAACACGCTTGGGCAATCATGTCTTTTTCGAGACATGACTGACTGGGCAGAAGATTATCCCACAGTAGGTTGCCATTGCTTTCTGTGGTAGACCAAGGCTATAGAACTAAATATGTCCTGCCATTTAACCTATAACTGGAGGGAAGAGACGGATTAATACCTTTCCCAAGGGTATGTGTGTGTAAGTGAATGCAATGGATTCAACTGGAATTCGAACTCGGCTCCCCAGTTTCTTGTTCCGAGCCGATATCCACTGTACCACAACGCACATCCTAAAATGAAGTAAAACCAGAAATGTAATTATCTAGATTGTATCCAAACAGATGACAAAAACAAAAGCCTAGTAGGCTGAATCATTGTTTTATGAATTTGGTGATATCATAATTGTGAGTTCACTCCCTTCACCGAGCAATGTGGAATTGAACTCAGGGGAAATCATTTGAGTTTTGAATTTTGTTTAATGGCATATCAACCTCTGTGTGTTATTTAATGCCAAAAAGGTAGGATATTTAAGATATTTTTATTTAATGTTCGGTTATCGTGAAAAGGTTGATTTAGTCAGATTTTTTATCTTAGAAAACAGAAGATGTCTTCTAGTTTTGCATTCAAATATGTTTTATGGCAATAATTTTCAAAAATATATTATGGCAATAATTTTTTTTCTTCAAAAATGTATTGTTAGTAATTTTTTCATTCAAAAATATATATTTTTCTATAAAAGTTTATTTTCATACTTTCATAGTTTTTTTACCCTAGTTTGGGGATAAACTATTTGTCCATAGTTGGGACCCTAACAGGTGCTACCACCCCAGGTCAGGGCAGACCTGGGAACAGCAGCAATTAAGAGGTGGTTCCATGTTCCTCACAATATCCTAATGAGAGGCCTTGCTGCCGGATGCAGTATATTGTCATACCCAGGACCTTCAATGGAAATAGGACAAGCAATAACTGTGAAGCATTAATTAAGAACTTAATGAAACATTCAGAAAACATTTTATTGGAATTCTTGGAAAGCCTTTTTTCTGATTTGCTTCTCATGGATGTGCACTCTGGTGCAATAGATATCGGCTCAAAATGAGAAAACAAAACACCTAGATTGTATTCTAGTTGCATTTGCATACACACAAATACCCTTCAGAAAGTTATTAATCCATCTCTTCTCTCTCTCCAGCTATCATTTGAATAACAGGACAGATTGGGTTCTATAGCCTTGCTTGGCAACCAGTCTACCACAGATAATGGCAAACTACTGCGGGAAAATTTTCTGCCCAGTCACATCTCTTTTGAGATATGATCACGTACTACGTTTGGCACTTAAATGATTGACTGACCAGTACTGCATATGAAATATATTTTTTTAATCATTTCAACCCAAGCAAGACAATAAAGATAAAATGGTTTGCTAAGCATGAGAAAATATGAAGAAAGAAAATATTATTAAGGTGAGAAAACAATTAAAGAACAGAAATTAGGAAGACACAATATAAAGATTGAAATTGAAATTTTTGAAGATCAAAGTTGACTGTAAAGCAAGAAAACAGAAAAGAGATCCACAAGTGAGAAGTGGGAGAGAGGAAACTATTAGCATAGAACTTATGGTTCTGTCAAACCATTCCAACTGTAAAATAATGAAACCTTGCCACCAATCTAGTCAGTCAGTTAAGTGCCATACGTTATACACGATCATGTCTTGAAAGAGCACTAGTAGTACACTTAAATTCACAAAGTTTTGGTACCAAAAAGGAAAAATCATCAGAAAAATTATGAAAATATTTCTAGAAAAAGCTCAGGTTAGCTACATTACAGTGCCAAGAAAAGGCCTGAAGCCAAGATACCAGATCAAGACAAATAACATTGCAGATTCTTCTTTTAACTAACTGAATTAAGTTTTCTCTTTCTTTAAAATATCATACAGTGGTTCAATAACAGTTCACAAATTGGATAAAATGTTGAAAACTAAGTCACCTCCCTTCTCATAGAAAAATCTTTCAACTTATTAACGTTCTTTTGGAGTAAGAGCCCCAAAACTTTTTCTGGAACACTATTTAACATTGTGCATTGTAGTATAATGAATATTGGCTCAGAATGAGAAAACAGAAAGCTAAGTTCAAATTTTAGTTGAATCCGTTTAATTCACTTATGCACAAATACCCTTGGGAAAGGTATTAATCCATCTCTTCTCCCACCAGCTATGGGTTAAATGGAAAGCAGGTTGGGTTGGCAACTGATCTACTGCAGAAAGTAATGACAACCTACTGTAGGAAATCTTCTGCCTAGTCAGTCATGTCTTGAAGTAAGTGAACTAAATTTTTCTCCTCATTTTAAGATAGCAAACAACACTCCCAGTATCAGAAGGGTATCACAAGAGGCAAATATATGGGTAGTTTAATTTTCCCCCTGTATAATTGAACAGTTCTAGTATTGTCTTTGAGCACCAGCACAACAACTGCAGATTGACAAAAATACCCCACCATTTTAATGAACCCTTGTTTCTCAAGTCAATCAAGTTCTTTCTAATTTCCATTCTTTAGTGAATAAAGTGTTGCACTAGTTCTATAAAATCATGGGGCCACCATTTATAGTAAAGAGGTGCTACATGATTGTAACAGACAAGTTTGCAGTTGGTCATCTGTCTGTAATGGAATAAGTGATGACTTGTTGCTGATTGTAGAAGTCAAATAACTTACCTTCTAACATTGTCTCCTTGCAAGAAGGCAGGCCAGCTAATCTACCTCATTTATAGGAGAGTACCTAATACAGCAATATTCAACTGATCAGAATGAAGACTCTCAGAATTAAATGAATTCAACATTTTCAAAACAAAATAAATTCATCCCATGGAAGATTTTTATGTATATTTAGGGAAAGAAAATCATAGCTCACAAAAGAAGAAAAAAAAGAAAATTATATTTACATGTATACAAATAACTTAAAAAGGAAAGAAAATATGTGCTTAGCTGTTGTGCATATGAGTGCACCACATGGTAAGGTGAAGTTAAGAATTCAGCTTGCCTTAGAAATGTCTCTCTGGAGAGGAAGTGTCTCAGGGTATCTCTGAGAGCAAAAGGAAAGGAAAAATATTTATGTCCATTTCTTTTAAACTACTGAATAGAACATTATCTTGTGGCATTAAGCAAGGTTTTTTGACAGACAAGGTGGGGTAATCCCTACCAATTTAAACAAGGAGACCGTCCAGAAGAGATGAAGAAGATTTTGAAGTCATCAGTAGGTTGTAGTTAAAACCAATGGCAGTTTTATAGAACAAATTTACTCATTAATATTTCAATAAATTTTTGTGTAATTTCAGTTAATAGATCTGTTAAAAAGAAATGTCAGTGTTGTTTTCATTTTTAAATAATTTAGACTATCATTCATTCATCACATCCTGTATTTGCATTATCCCCTTCTTGGTGAAAATGTCACCTACCATTTGTTCATGTGCTTATTTGCATTGGACTACTTAGTATCATTTCAATCTATATGGTTATTTCTTAGACTGATTGCCAACCAAAGCTATTGCCCATAGCCCAGAGGTAGAATCGCCGACTGACGCCAATTCGGTCGGGTTTCAATCCTGGGTTAAAAGCAATCTAAGTCTAACCATACTGATGAGCTGTGATACAGCAAAACAGATCTGTCTGTGGATGACTATTTATGCTCTCACACCCTGATTGAGCACTCTGGCATGTATGCATCGCTCATTCAGTAATGAATTAGAGCACTCTGGCTATTGGGCGTGTATAATGATAATATACACACTAAAAAGTCTGCTTTCTTCTATCAAACTCCCATAGCCCAGAGGCAGAATCACCGATTGACACCAATTTGGTCGGGTTTCAATCCTGGGTTAAAAGCAATCGGAGTCTAACCGTACTAATGAACTGTGATACAGCAAAACAGATCTGTCTGCGGATGACTATATATATATATATATATATATATATATATATATATATATATATATAGGTTCTTGACAAAATCCAAAGGACC
Organism: Ascarosepion bandense; assembly: GCA_037127315.1. Classification (NCBI taxonomy): domain Eukaryota; kingdom Metazoa; phylum Mollusca; class Cephalopoda; order Sepiida; family Sepiidae; genus Ascarosepion; species Ascarosepion bandense. The sequence continues at coordinate 489,828 of JBBBDQ010000351.1, read as the reverse complement.
TGCAATGTAATCAATACTGACTTGGCATCTCAACTTCAGTCACTTTCTCACTGATGCCATCTGCTCTGACCAGTATTTTCCCTCATGGAAACCACATGGATTTAAGCATGCTACTGGATGAGCATCTACACTCCACCCTTTTACTACTGAAGTAGTTAAATGTAACCATCACTTCTACTTCAACAGTTTCTTTTTTCACACTTCCCACCTGTGGAATTCCCTTCCATTTACATGCTTCTCTGATAGCTACAATCTCTAAAAATTTAAATGCAATGTCAATTGCCATCATCTATCTTCTTGAATTTTATTTATCTTTTATCTTTAATACTTTTTAATATTCTTCAACAATACTCCCTATATCCAGTGTATTCTCTCACTGTAACCTTCTGTGCACTAGTGGTGGTACTGTCTTGCTTAGGGCTAAATGATTGTTTATATATATATATATATAAATATATTATTTTTAAAAGGATCGTTTTTATTAAGACAGATACAAAAGTATCTCAATTAAAGATAGAAAATAAAAAAAAAATAAGCGGGGGATTTTAAGACGCCTTTCGGCCAACCTGTCTTAAGAAACAGATCATCAATCAGCAAAGTCTAATTGTTTACCAATACAAGTGTTGGTGCGAGACCAACTACGTGAGCAAGACCATTCAGCAGTTGGAGGTAAAAATAGCTCAGCACATAGACATGAACCAATAACATCTGGGCAGTCGCAGACTCATGAGTTAGCAATTGACGAGCATCTATTGAACTCAAGCGACTGCAGAAGACAATATTCCCCGGATTTCTTCTGTCTTGCACAGAGCTAGGATGAGACTCTATCTGGAGTCTCTGACCATCAACATACAACATCCTGTCCTATGCAGGCAGAGAGAATTGAAATTCAAATTGGAACTCTTTGGGGAAACTACTGCCCATGTTGGACAGTAGTTTCCCCAAAGGTAATGCATTTTTTTTTAATTGCTGATGATTTGTTTCTGAAGATGTGTCAACCAAAAGGTATCTTTTTTTTTTTAAATCACCCTTGTCCTAATACTTTTGCACACTACCAGTAGTGTGCAAAAGTGTTAGGACAGGGGTGATTTTAAACTTTATTTTGATGCCTTATAAAAGATAAAATAGTTCTTGTCCTAATATTTTTTGCACAGTACTATATATATATATATATATATATTACACATAGGGAACTTGTAGTAATAAATTACTAAAGGTACACTACAATATAAAAATGTGCTCGATACCACATAAGGTGGTGGAGCTAAATTTAATATTAAGCTCTACCACCTTATGTGGTATCGAGTACTTTTTTGTACCTTTAGTAGTTTATTACTACACGTTCCCTGCGTATAATATTTAAGCTTTGGGATGTTGGGTGCCTTAATAAGATTAAGACTTGAAACAACTGAAATGTGGTTCTACAGATGGATGCTGAAAATAATGGAAAAAAATAAACTTGCTAGAAAAAATAAATTAAACTCAAGTAAAAATGCCAAAATTTGGCCAGTTTAATTTTTGTATCTGACAGTAATATAAGTTTTAGGAAAATCAGTGAAGTAAAATATTCAGTGATTTTGATATCCAATATCCAAGCACATTTTGGGTCAAGTACCTGCAATGATGTGCATTGTGGGGTAGTGGATATTGGCTCAGAACGAGAGATCGGGGAGCCAAGTTCAAATTCCAGTTGAATTCATTGCATTCACTTACGCGCAAATACCCTTGGGAAAGGTATCAATCCGTCTCTTCCTTCCAGTTATGGGTTAAATAACAGGACAGATTGGGTTCTATAGCCTTGGCTGGCAACCAGTCTACCACAGAAAGCAATGGCAACCTACTACGGGATAATCTTCTGCCCAGTCAGTCATGTCTCTTTCAAGACATGATCACCCAAGTGTGTTTCACGTAGGGCACTTAACTGACTGAATACAATAGTTGAAAATATGATAAAGGCTTCTACTGGGCATAAAGTGGGGGATCAGTTTTATGTTGTTATGAAGTAATAAACTGATCCCCCACTAATTACTACTTAATAACATAATACATCTCTTCCCCCTTCTAGCTATGAGTCAAATAATAGGATAGATTTGATTCTAAAGACTTGGCTGGCAACCAGTCTACTGCAGAAAGCAATGGCAACCTACTGCAAGATAATCTTCTGTCCAGTCAGTCATGTCTCTTTCAAGACATGATCGCCCAATTGTGTTTCACGTATGGCACTTAACTGACTGACTGACTAGCACTGAAGTTTCTTAGAAAAGTTATTACCACCTAGCTGAAGTGGTCATGTTTTAACTTGCATTGCCATGTGTTTAAAGAGTGCTGTATATAAAAAAAAGATTGACTTCAGCAAATTATGTTGTATATTTTATCATAACTCTATAAAATCTAAAGTATGTAAAGTCAGAACATATAATGAGGTTGACTGTTGAACATTTGAAAGCAATTCTTTTGGTCAACTGAAGCAATTCCAAAGCAAATATTGATTATATCTTAAAAGGTAAATGCCAGTTTCACAAATCACACTGTTTTTGCTGCTTAGTTTGTGGGATTTGGATATGTGCACATTGGGTGTGATATACCTATTTTATTTCTAATATCACCTTCTTTGATTTCTTTTTGGTAAATATAAGGTTAAACCAAAAAACACCTCAACATCTCTTTCTTGAACATCCGTTGTATCCATACCAACTTTTACAGTATGGAATCCTTCCTCCATGATAATTTCCCTGACATCTTAGCTCTCTATAAAACTAACCTTGACCCTTCCATCCTTTTCTCTGATTTCTATATCCCTGGTTACTTTTCTCTCATTAAAAAGGACTCCAATTCATGGCCTTGACGATTATGTCAGCAAACATCTCCCTCTCGCTAAGGTGATTTCTCTTGAATGTCCAGACCATTTGTACATCCCTCTCTACCATTCCCCTTCCTTCCTGACTGTTCCACATTAGACAGCATCGCAGGCAATATAGATTAATCCCTTTCCTCTCATTCATTTTTCTAATATATTTGTGTTTGGTGACTTTAATGCCCATCATGCTAACTGTCTGGGAAACCCTGTCACACATCTTGCTGGAGTCCATACCATGAACTTTTCAATCACTCAATCTCTCATCCAAGTGGTGGATTTCCCCACACATTTTTCCCAATAAGCCTAATAAACTTTACTCACAGCTAGATCTCTGTTTCACTTCTATCCCTGACACTTGCCATGCCATGCAGCTCTAAGCACTTGATTTCCATTAATATCTACTTCCACTCCCCTTTCATCCAGTATTTTCTCCATGCAGAATATCCTACTGCTATCAAAAAGCAGAATGGGAGGCATTCGGTGACTTCCTTTGTGATGTTCTTTGGAACAGCTTTCAGTCTCCCTGCTGAAAACTGTGCATCTGAGGTCTCCACTTAGATGAAAGCTGGCATTGATGCTTTCATTCCATCCAGGAAGTTCCAACTCAAACCTCATTCTTCTCCTTTGTTCTATTCTGCTTGCTCAGTCACCATTACTCACATAAATCACTTCTTCTGGCTTCTCTTACAATTCCACACTTGACTCATCTGCAGTACACACATCCGACTTCCCTCCTAGAACTGAAGCCCAGCTGAGTGATATATATGTAATTTCCTCTCTGGTTTCTAAGATTATTTCTAAGATTGACTCCCATAATGTAAGTAGATGTTATGTATTCTAGTCATTGTCCTTAGGAAATGTCCCACTAAACTTTCTTCTGTCATCTCTAAACTCTATAACTATTGCCTTGCGGCCTCTTGCTTTCCTACTTGTTGAAAGTCTTCCTCTGTAGTTTCTGTCTTTAAAAATTCTGGAGAGCCCTACGACCCCTTTTTCAACATATTAGTCTCTTACCATTTTTTCACAAAGTGTTCAAGGTTATTTTCAATGCTGAAATGATTCAGCATCTCACACAACAAATTTTCTGACAAGGAGTATGGCCTCTGCTTCACCAGGTTTAAAATTACAAGAAATTATAAGGTTTTCATCCATGGTTGTATGAACCTAATTATCTTGCTGGAGTTCATACCATGAACTTTTCAATCACTCAATCTTTCATGCAAGTGGTGCATTTTCCTACACATTTTCCCAATAAACCTGATGGATTTAGCTCACTGCTAGATCTTTGTTTCACTTGTATCCCTGACTCTTGCCATATCAAGCAGCTCTATTCCCTTGGAAAATCTGATCATGCCATGGTTTCCATTAATATCTCCTTCCACTCCCAATTTTTCCAGGAACCTCCTACCAGCAGAGCATCTTATTGCTATCAAAGAGCAGAGTGGGATGCATTCTGTTCCTTTGTGGTGTTTCTTGGAACAAAGTTTGTAGTTTTCCTTTTGAAGACTATGTATCCAAGGTTTCTTTTGAATGAAATCCGGCATCAATGCTTTTATCCCATTCAGAGAATTCTGTCTTTAACCTTATTCTTCCCCGTGGTTATCTCCTGCTTGCCCACCCACCATTGCCTACAGGAAAGACTTCTGGCTTTACCGAAGTGAAGCATCTGACCATAACAGACACCTTTTTGTCTGCTCACAGTGAATGCAAGCAAGTCCTAAATGATGCAAAGCTGTTTGCTAATAGAATGAAGCTGCATATAGCATCCAGCAATTTTGACTCTAAGGACTACTGGCGACTCTGCAAAAGTGTGCTAAACAAGAGCAAACCTTTAATCCCTCCACTATTCAATAATTTTAGAGTTCTCACATCCACAGTAGGCAAGGCTGAGTGCTTTGCTCACAAATTCTCTTACAACTCCACACTTGACCCATCCAGAGTACCCACACCTAACTTTCCCCTAGAACAGAGGCACAACTGAGTGATATGTACATAGCTCTCACTCTGGTCTCTAACATTATTTCTAAGCTTGATTCCCATAAAATAAATGGATGTGACGGCATTCCAGTCATCATCCTTAAGAAATGTGCTCCTGAACTCTCTCCTATTCACTTCAAACTATTGCCTTGCTGCTTCTTGTTTCACTGCTTGTTGGAAGTCCTCATCTGCAGTTCCTGTCTTTAAAAACTCTGAAGAGCCTTCCAACTCTTCTAACTATCGACCTATTAGCCTCTTATTGCTTTTTGCCAAAGTGTTCAAAGCTATTATCAATGCTGAATTGATTCAGCATTTCATATTTGACAAATTATTTTCTGATAAGCAGTATGGCTTCTGCTTCTTCAGGTCTACTGCTGATGAGCTAATAGCCATCATTGTGTACATATATTAGGCCCTTGATAAGAATGGCAATGCTCAGGCTGTTGCCCTGGATTTCTCAAAAGCATTTGATAGGGTTTGGCATACTGGCCTTTTGGAAAAGCTATAGAGCCAAGGTATAACTGGATGATTATTAGATTTAATCCAGCTGTTCTTGTCAAATTGTAAAACAATGGTTGATCTGAATGAGTATATTTCAAAGTTCTTTCATGTGAACGGAGATGTCCCTCAAGGGTCTATCCTAGGTCCTGCAATCTTCCTGATATTTATCAATGATCTTCCTGATCTAATCAGTTACCAAGTTGTCATCTATACAAATGAACCACCATCTACTCCTGTCTCAATACAAAATCTGTCAGGGCTGACAAAGTAGATCTCACTTCTGCTATTGAAAAGAACCTCCAATCTGTGATGGATTGGAAAAGAAATGGTCCGTAAATTTCAATGCTACCAAAACAAAGCTTCTCTCCTTTAACCAACACAGAGAAGCTTTCCTACCTTCAATTAATATGGATCACACTGCTCTCCCTGAAAGCAATACAATGCAACTCCTTGAACTTACTTTCTCTGTCAATCTCAAATGGAATGAATACATTGAATCAATAGCTACATCCACTGTGCCAAACGAGGAAGTTTTTCTCGTCAGAATCCATCTTGCACATTTATATATCTACCATTCGTCCGTGTATTGAATACTGTTGCCATATCTGGTCAGGAGTTCCTGCTGCTCATCACAGGATTCTCAACAAAATCCAAAGAAGGATCTGCAATGGAACTGGTCCCAATTTGGCTGCTTGACTTTAGCCACTCTCTTACTGACAGAATGTAGCTTCTTCTGTCTTTTCTACAAGTACTTTCACAGCTTCTGCTCTGACAAGTTTTATTCCCTGGTGCTCCACCCTTGTGAATTTACCAATGCAACTAGATTGGCAACTAGGTCTCACCCTTTTACCATCAAATTAGGCAAATGTAATCACCAATTTTACTCTGGCAGTTTCTTTCCTGGCACTTTCTGCCTGTGGAACTCCCTTTCCCATGCTAGCTTTCCTGATAGCTACAATCTCCAAAAGCTTAAATGCAACATCAATTGTCATCTTCTATCTCTCTTACTCCCATGACATATTTTACTATTTCTACAACATCACGAATTTGCATGAGATACTAGATTAGCAACTAGGTCCCACCCTTTTACAGTGAAACCGATAAAATGTAACCACAGTTTCTACTCCAATAGCTTCTTTTCTGGCACTTCCCGCCTGTGGAATTACCTTCCACATGCTTGCTTCCCTGACAGCTACAATCTCCAGGAGTTTAAATGTAAGGTCAATAGACACCTCCTAACACACTAACTCGCATCCATTCTCTTAAACACTCTTCCCATCTACCCAACCCTCATCCTCGGTATCCCTACCCGTCTATCACCCTCCTTCTGACATTTCCTATATCTAACCACTCTTTCTCATCACCTTCCCCTATGTAACCCCTTGTGCAATAGTGGCAGTGGAATGCCTGGCTTGGGGTGAAATGATTAAAAAAAAGTCACCTGTACTATTTTCTTTTCTATCTTCCCTCTCCTCTAATTTTAACCCCCTGTAAACCAATAGCAGTACAGCCTTGCTTGGGGTGAAATGATTATATGAAAATATTTGTTGTCTTTATTTTTTGTGTATTCAGTGTATTGTATTGAACAAAATGGTTATCTGACCCATGCTCATCATTCTTTCAGTTATCCTACCCTTGTAAGCCAGAAAAACACCTGGGGTGTAAATCAAAAGGCGTCAAAAATTCACATTACTTCTCATGATACACAACTAGCTTATTCACTCAAGCAATCCTTTTTTTATGTGCCGTGTCTCTTCAGAACATAGACGATCATTGCCCTCTACATCTTCCTATCTCTTGTAGCACTTAATATCTTTTGCCTTAGTATTTCTCCCTGCTCTGCGATCTACTTGCTTAAGCCCATCTAGTATGTCACATGTTTTTCCCTTTCTCTCTTTTCCTTTATCCATCCTGTGAGTATCCGATCCTCCAAGCTCTCCTTCCACATTATATGTCCCAGAAACTTCAACTGTCCTTTTCCTGATGTTAAGTATCAGTTTCCTTTTCATTTCTATTCTCTCCAAACCTCGTCATTGCTCACATGTTCAGTGCATGGTATCGTCACTATCCTTCTGTAGAACCACATTTCTGTTGCTTCAAATCTCCCCTTCATTTTTATGAGATTGTTCAGCATCCATTGCTATACAGGAGGACAGATATCCCATAATAGTTCAGTTCTCTTTTCTTTGTTTCCAATAAAATTTTCCTGTCTTTCAATACGGTATTCAGCTTTGGGAATGCGTCCTTGTCCATGCCAATACACTTTTAGATCTGTGTCACACTTTCCATCCTCTGTTAGAACACTTCCCAAGCATTTAAATTTTTGTACCTGCTTGATTTTAGTATCCCAGGCCTGTAATTTGTGTTTTGGGCTCCTCTTTTTACTGATCATCATGCATTCAGTTTTCTTTTATTGAGGCTAAGAAAGGTTGTGATTAGTCAAAACAGATAAAGAAGCATAAAAACAAAGGCATAATAAAGTTGACCCAGTCTAGATTCTGGTTTTCTTTTTAACAGAAAACACATAGAACACAAATTCTTTTTCAAGGTTAGACATGGTTTTCTTATTCATTACCACAACAAGGCATCCTCAGTCAGTCAGTTAAGTGCCATACGTGATACACGCTTGGGCGATCATGTCTCAAAAATTATCCCACAGTAGGTTGCCATTGCTTTCTGCGGTAGACTGGTTGCCGACCAAGGCTCTAGAACCCAATCTATCCTGTTATTTAACCCATAACTGGAAGGAATAGATGGATTAATACCTTTCCCAAGGGTATTTGCATGTAAGTGAATGCAATGAAGGCATCCTCAGTCATCCCAAAATGGCTACCTGGAAGATATCTGGAGCTTACACAGCCAAAACACTGTTTTCTATAATAACCTCTATAACAACTGAGAACCGTTTGAGTAAATCAATGTATAGCAAAATAACAATCAAACAAATTTGACTTTTGTTTTTAAAAACTTATAATCTTCACCAAAATCATTTTTAAAATTTCTACAATTAATTAATGAAGGGAATGAGAAATTGGAAAGCCAAGTTTGAATTCCAGTTAAATTTGTTTCATTCACTTACGCACAAATACATTTGGGTAAAGTATTAATCCATCTCTTCTTCCTCCAGCAAGACTGCTTGGATTCTATAGCCTTGGTTGGCAACCAGTCTACCACAGGAAGTAATGGCAACCTACTGCAGGAAAATCTTCTGCCTAGTCAGTCATGTCTTGAAAGACACATGATCACCCAAGTGTCTATCAGGTATGGCAATTAACTGACTAACTGAGTTAATGAATACATATGGTTGAGTATTCAGTGACTATACTGGCTTCACCATCAGATCCTGGTCTGGTGAGGAGGGTAAGTGGAACCCCTGTAACACAAAAACAAGGGCTGTTAAAGGATGGATGAACACCTCAGTCAATAGCTTTCTACCCACAAATATGGGTTAAATATCTTTACTAACACACAGTTAGCCAAGAGTGGTGAGTACGGCTACACCCATGAAGACATGATCAACCAGGGAGGTGTTTCTCCAACAGGAGTGACAAGAACCTGGATTTGGATATTTGTAATCAACCAATGAAAATCTAGGCTAATGTAAAGAATCATCTGTATTTGTTTATACTTCTGAAATGAAGTAGTCTTTACATTATTTACATTGTTTGAACTGTTGCCCACATCTTTATTGCCATGTTCATGCTGTTTCAGTCATTGTATGCTCTGGTTTTCTTCAGGTTCTAGGAATTTTGAAATGAACCCTTTATTTTTGATCACTGGAGTATATCATTCTCATTCCATGTGTGATGCCACTTCCAGTAGCGATATAGTTATTTCCCTTTAACTTAAAGAGTTAAGTTATTTGTTTACCACTGCTGTAATCTGGTATTGAATTCACAACACTTTGGGTCAAGTCACTGAAACTAACCAACGTTTATATCTACTGGGCCATGTGTCCTAGCACCTGGAAAAGCCTGGAGCGTACAATGTCCGAAACATTGTAAACATGGCAATAAAGATGAGGACAACAATTCAAACAATGTAAATAATGAAAAATCAACTTTTAGCAAAATTGTATTTAAAAAATAAAACTATTCCATTTCCATATTTTATTAAAATCCAGTTCAAATTCCTCTCTGGCTCATTAACTGGCTCACACTTATCATTCAGTTCATATTCCTCCTCAGGATTTGGAACAGGAGTAGAAGTTTATTCCTTGTTTCCTATCTAGGATTGGGTTTCTGCTTCCTTTTAACTTCAAGAAAAGATGTTGCTGAAATGTTTAAAGAGTTTTATTCTTAGCGAACACTTTCAATAAAATTCTTTCTCTCCTTAATTTGGGAAAACACAGATTCAATTAAGCCTTACAGAAATTGGAAAGGATCTTCAAATAGGCTTAATTTCATTTTCACAAATGAAAATAAACAAAACTTGCTTGCACTTAACTAAAAAGAAGATTAACTAAATCACGAATGTTTGCATCGATTTAATATTTTCTCTTCGTATTTCTTCATCTCCCTATGCTGCCAGCTCAATACAACGATCCCAAATTAAAATCTATTTCTACAAACAAATGATATTGCAAACAGTTTTCTTGTTCTGTAGCACCTGCGATTGCCGCACGATCAGAAATAAAAAAAATCTTGCCATAGTAACAGTAGTAAATAAATACTTAATGACACAGTTTTAGCTTCAGGATTGCCTCTCAGGACATTAGTCTTGATTATTTATGTCATTTATTTCCAGACTAATATCCTCATCTTTGTTGTTATCATAACATTTCAGCCCACAGGGGAATAACCTAGATTATTTAAATTATTTAATTTTGGACCAATATCCTCACCTTTGTTGTTATCATAACATTTCAGCCCATGGGACAATAGCCTGGATTATTTACATTATTTAATTTTGGACCAATATCCTCATCTTTGTTGTAATCATAACATTTCAGGACATGGGACAATAGCTTGGATTATTTCCATTATTTTGTTTTTTGTTGAATATCCTCATCTTTGTTGTTATCATAACATTTCAGCCCATGGGACAATAGTCTCAATTATTTACATTTTTTCTAGACTAATTCATCTTTGTTGCTATAACAATTCAGCTCAGGAGACAATAGCCTAGATTATTTATGTTATCTTTTTTCAGACTAATATCTTTATCTTTGTTGTAATCATAACATTTCAGTCCACAGAACATTAACCTCAGGTATTTACATTATTTATTTTCAGACAATTATCCTTATCTTTGTTGTTTACATTTTAGCCCACAGGAAAATAACCTTGTGGATTAAAGAATTGGTTTATCTATTTGATGACTTAGTAATTGTGAGTTCAATTTCTGGGAAGGGTAGTACAGACACAGACTCAATGGAAGCAGACTGACCAATAACTGAGCAAAATGAAAAAAAAGTAAAGAGATATTCCTACACATGGATTATGGAAAAAGAACAGTCTATCCCATTGATTAAATAAAGAGTTCACTTCAAAATTCAATGAAGCTTACTCAGATTGACATATATTTAAAGAAGCATGATGGGTACAATAGCCAAAATGTTTTGATAGTAGTATAAGTAACATTAACCATTTTCTTATAAGGAAACATTCACTCTTCACTGACCAACAGCCATTCTATGATTGGTTGAAATTTATAAAATCTTTCTGTTAAAACAATTTTTCAAGAAAATTTGGTTCTCCACTTTACTACCATTATGCAAATTGCATAAACCTCAATAACTCAAATTTGATTTGAAAAGTTTTTTGTCAAATTCTGGACGATTAATTTAGACATTAAAACAAAGCTTAGATTAAATTTTTTGTAGTTTCAATGTGTCTTATTAAAGTTTTTTGTTTTATTTTAAAAACAGCTGCTTAAAGTTATTATGCAGGTCAAACTAATATTAGTTTGAGGGTTAAATTTAAATTAATTAATTTAAATTAAATTAATTAATTAATTAATTTAAATTTAAATTTAAAATAATTTTTTTTTCTTATTTTCATAATATATGTTGAAACATGGGTAATCAAAAGAATATAATAAATGCTAAAAAACAGAAAAAAAAAAGTTATTTTTTGAGGGAATATCTACATTGGAAACATCAAAGAAGCTTCACAGAGATCATTGAATGATAAATAGAGCTGTTGAAAATATAACTAAGTTGAGAACTAGAATTTTTTTTTTTTTAATCATATCACCCCAAGCAAGGCGGTAACACCACTGATGTGCAGGGGGCTATGTAAGAGTGAAAAGATTGGAAAAGAGAAAGCTGGAAACCACATCCTAAACAGGGAACGAGAGATGAGCCTCTTCACCTGTTTAATAGACGTAGGTGGAGTGTGAACCGGGTAATAGTTTAGTCTATCTACTCCAATTGAAAAAAAAAAGAAATGAGTGAAAAGATTAGAAAAGAGAAAGCCAAAAACCACATCCTAAACAGGGAACATGGGAATCAAAGGAAAAGGATTTAAGAATTTGCCTCCTTGAGGGAATTGAAAGCTAAAGTCAATACAACCACTTTTGACCAGTGCTCACATCTTTGAATAAGCTGGAATTAAGGAAAAACAAAATGTGTAGAATATTTCACAAACCGGAATCTGTCATGAAATTACCATGGCAAATGCCTTTCAGTAAAGCAAATATTTTAAAGAGTGAAAACTAGGCCCAGAAATGTGTGAAAATTAACTTTTCTAAAGTAATTTTCCCTGAGAAATCTTGCATGACACCTGATAGATGAACAAAAAGCAGCAAGGAGGCAGCAATGTGATGATATGGGCCAGAATTATTGAACAAACCATTATTAGTCTATTCAAAGTTGAAGAATTTAAACTGAACAATGCTAACTATTGCAATTTTATGGTCAAGACTTTTTTTAAATTGTATCATACAAATCCCAGCTTCACAGTTTCAAAGGGAAGTATTTATTTATGCACAACAATGCTCTTTCTCATGTATTTAAATTTATGCATGAATCTTTTAGCATAAAATGTTTACAAGATCTAAACTTATTTATAAATGGAACTTTGTCTGTGTGTGTCCATTACCTATAGACTCCAAAACGGTTGAACCAATTTTCTTGAAAATTTACACAGTTGTACTATAAGCATCTGCAAGTGTTCTTAGCTAGGTTTTGTGTTGAGGTAAAATCGATAATCAAAAAAAATCGGGTTATAGAAGAAGTAGCCCGATTTTAATCAAATTATAGACAAAGACATCAGAAACAATATTCAGAAGTTTCAAGGTTGCAGTTCTTACAATAGTGCAGAAAGTTTGATATCAATACCAGGAAATCAAAATTTGACTTACATACATTCATTTTTCTTTCAGTCTACGGTTTTGCTTTAAGTGGAAACAACTATTGCTTTTTAGTCTTTCGTGCCAACGTCCAAAGAGTCTGAGCTCCAGGACCATGGATTAGTTTTAAAGCTTTCCTTACACCTGAGCAATGCCGGGCTATACTGCTAGTATAATATAATAGAATGGTAACCATCAAGTTTCAATCTGAGTCAAATTTAAAATTTATGGTCAGATTAAATTATCTGAAGGTGGCAAACAATATGTGAGCAAAGCAGACATATTGAAAGCAAATAAAACTACCATATCAGAAATTGAACATACTGAATTAAAAACATAACAAAATCAGTGGATTGCTAGCTATAATTGAAAAGTGTTACTCCATTAAGATATAGATGCTTCAAAGACTTATCATATATTTGTTATTTGTTTTATTATAGGTGTTGATCAATTGTTGAAGATCTTATTGCTTTATTGAAGTGAAAAGTAATTTTCTAGTTTTGCATAACTTCAGGCAACAGTTTCTATAATAAATCTAATAACTTTAATAACACATGTTGAAACTACTTAAAAAGTTAACTAAATCTTTTCTTTTGACATCTAAATTATTGTTTTTTAATTTTTAAAGCAAATTTGAAGTATTGATGTTTATATGATTCAAGTTCAATATCTGTCTCTGTTTCTGAGATGAGGTAGCATTTACATTACTTACATTATTATTAAATTATAAATATTTTAATATATTATTATTATTTACATTACTTACATTGTTTAAGCTTTTGCCCTCTTCTTTATTGCTATATTTATATTTCAAACCAAACCATTTATTTTGATCAAATAAAGGGTTCAGTTTGAAATTCCATTCACCCGAAGAAGGTCAAGTGTTCAATGGTCAAAATGTCATGAATACAAATATGAAGATAACAGTTCAAACAATGTAAATAACAATTTAACTTATTGATGGTTAGTTGATTTGCATAATAACTTTGGACAGACAGTAATTATTGCTATAACAACAACAAAGATGAGGATATTAGTTAGACCACACATAATTAATGATCTACCTCTTATCTATTCCTTTATCAAATTTTTTTTTTCAATAATTCAACATTCTATGAAATAAATTTTAACCACTTCTTCTGCTTTATATTTTACATAAATAATTTTTTTTAAAAAGGCTGAACTGTCATTGCATCATGGTCAGAGGTTTTATTAATGAATAAATCTTATACCAAATCAACATAGAATGTGATTGTTAGCTATACTTTAGAGTCACTACAAGTATTAGTATTTATTTGTTGCTGTACAACTAACCTGAAGATCATATGACTTATTTTGACTTTCTTATTTTACTTAAGTTATATTTATAAATGTTCCATTTTCTACTCTGTCTCTTTTTTTATCAACTGATACTATAGGTGTTAGTACTGTTAAAAGTTCAGTCAGTTAAGTGCCATACATGATACACACTTTGGGCGATCATGTCTCGAAACAGACATGACTGACTGGACAGAAGATTATCCCGCAGTAAGTTGCCATTACTTTCTGCGGTAGACTAGTTGCCAGCCAAGGCTATAGAATCCAATCTGTCCTATTATTTAACCCATAACTAGAGAAAAGAGAAAAGAGATAGATTAATACCTTTCCCAAGGATATTTGTGTGTAAGTGAATGTAAGGCATTCAACTGGAATTCGAACTCAGGATCCCAATTTGTTGTTCTGAGTCAATATCCACTGTACCACAATGCACGTCCACAGGTTAAAAGGTAGTATAGATTATTTTACTGTATGTTATAAAAATGACTTTGTAACCTCAGAATAATCTAGACTTAAATCTAACTTATATTTTCATTTTTTCTTTCTACTTTTTGTACTATTAACAAATTTTTTAATATTTGTGTTTTTTATTTATCTACGTATGACTATTTTGTCATTAATCTTGCTTGCTAGTAGTTTTGTTTACTGACATTTTACTTTTTGTTAAAAATAGGTTAATTTTCTGGGAGCTACTAAGACACGTAATGTGTATAATGTTGATATATACATACATTCTGTTCAAAAGGTTGTTATCACTGGGTGTTTATAGTGGGTACAAGCTCTATGTTGTCTAAAATGTTTTCATGGCATGTGTGTCACACAGCCTCTGAGTAAGTTAAAATCCAAGCCAGGAAATGGGCAAGGGCAGATAACTAGCATCAACAGATTTGGGTAAATGAAGTTCAACAACCCAAGGAGGCAGACCATTCTAAGAGAAGAAAAACCCTAATTTGAAACCTTCACTACCTTGCAGTTATATCCAAACATAGAAAAGTCTATCAAATTTAAATACCTGAGAAGTTTTTCTAACAGAGGACAGAAAGTGCAACACTAAGATCTGAAGACACATCAAAGAAAAGAAAGAAAAGAGTGCTAGACTGCTATGTAATATTAGTCTTCCCGTATAGCAATGAACATTGGACAATCTCAAGGATGAAGGAGAGGCTCAAATCAACAGAAGGACCAAGCACATGAGCAATGACAAGGTGTTGGAGAGGATGCAAATGAGAAGAAAGCTTATACTTTTTTTTTTCTTTAATCATATCACCCCGAGCAAGGCGGTAATGCCACTGATGTGCAGGGGGCTACATAGGAGTGAAAAGATTGGAAAAGAGAAAACTGGAAACCGCATCCTAAACAGGGAACAAGGGATGAGCCTCTTCACCTGTTCAATAGACGTGGGTGGAGTGTGAACCGGGCGATAGTTTAGTCTATCTACTCCAATTACTTAACATCATGAAGAGACAGCTGAGGTTTCTGGAACACGTAATGAGGAAGGAGGGTTTGAAGAATCTAATACTCACAAAATGTATAAGAAATATTTAATGTGCAAATGGATGGTGGAGTGAGGTTTGAAAGAGATACCAAGAAGAAAAATATTACGAGTGACAAGAAACAGGAGCAAGTGGAAGTCTAAATGGATTGCCTACACCCTGAAAGGACATGGCACATACAGAAGAAGAATTATTCCTATGGATCTTGTTGGTACAACCAACAGTGGGGCTAGGTAATCTAGGCAGCACATTGCCTCTATATACAATCAGTTGGGCCTGCTTTCTAGTGAGCGTGAGATTGTAGGGCCTTGGATGATGCTTGGTAAATTGGCCTTGTGCCAAACACGTCCAAAGTCACCACAATTTAAATATCTGAAGGTTGGATATTGAAATGTGGAAGGATAAAATATTTCGTTTGTACATTAAAGTAAAATTTTATTAACAGAATAACCAAATTGTAAGAAGAAAAATATAAGTGAAATTTTGTTAACTGAGCACATAGTTGTGAGAAGAAAAATGTTCATAGAGAAAATGCATGTAGATTTGTAATTAAAATTGTTCAAAGAGAAATGTAAGTATTTAAAATGTCCCACGGAAGTTTAGAGTTCATGGTTGATAACAGTTAGTAGCTGAATGTAAAGTCTTATGTTCATTTCCTTTTTTTGGTAGGTAGGTGACAGGGTGAAAAAGAAAGTGAAACAAACAAAGAAATTGTACTTAGAGTGTCCTGTTGTTGTTGTTGTTTTCTTTGGCAGTGTAGAGCAAAAAAGAAGAAAAGAAAATTGGCGGTAAAAGCGAGACGTGACCAAGTCAACTTGAAGTTTCTTCCTTACATTGTGAGATGCTATCAGATACTGCTCCCATTCTGACTGATTTTGACCAGTCAAGAAAATTTGACTTACATCATATATCAATTTTCAATTTCCTATCCAATCAGGATTGAGAATTTTACTTTTCATACTGACTTGTGAAATTTGCCTGTGTCTGGGTTTTTCCAAAACACTTTTAGTCATTTGAATCCTATTTTACCGTTATTCAATTTTACTTTGTGTGTTTTAGTTAACTTGTGTGATATAGGATTTGTATCCAATAAGATCACTCCAGTTCCACCACCAAATAAATGTATTTTAACCAAGCAGGGCACTACCTTTATCTCATAAAATAAACAGATGCCTACTGCTTGTGCACACTTAGTACTTGCACCTTTTAAAAATGTGAAACACAAGTACCTTTTTTGGTTATTGCTTATGTCACAGTTGCAGAAATTTCCTTTAATAATTTTTCTGAACTAAAAGAAATGGTAGAATATCTGTGCTTAATTACAATTGGCTTATTTCCTTAAATCTCTTTAATCAAACTGCATGTGGGTGAGGCCCAAACTGGGCAGACAGAAAACCTAGTAAATGAAATTAGTTATTTGGCACCATCATAAATGTCGATCCCAAGACTGTGAAAGGCATGTTGAATTTCTCAGTAAATTACTGCCACAAAAATAAATAAATAAAAATAATTGGAATATGAATGTCATTATGTTCCTTAACCCATCTGTGGATGGGGTAAGGAACATCAGCAACTAAAGCGGAATTAGTGAACTGAGTTCAAATACTTGTCTAGAAAGTTGTATTCAGATTCCCACTAATACCCTCAGGAAATTTACAAACATGTCTCATCACTCCAGCTATGGGTTTAATGGCAGGGTAGATGGGGTTCTCTAGCTTTGGTTGTTAATCAGTTTAAGAGAAGCAAAACTTTGAATTTCAAATCATGGAGATGGCAATGAAAAACTATTTTTCTATCTTTCCCAAGAATTCATAGCAATTAACAATTAATAAGAAGCTGTAGAGAGTCATGATCACCTGCATTTTGAAGGGACATTGCATTTTTTAAGCTATTATGATTTTCTGAAACCTAATGACACTGTGACTGCAGAGTACTATAGTCAAAGAATGAGGGTTGCAATTGAAGAGAAACGCCATTCACATAAAAGAGAATTTGAAAATTCATACTGTTAATGCCTTTTACTGTCATTTTAAAAGATCATAATAAAGTTGAGAAAGCAAATTCTTCCTCACACAGCTTATTCAGTAGACTTGATGCCACCGGACTACCTTTTGTTTAGATCAATAAAGCGGTACTTATTTCATCAAAAAATTAAAAATGTCTTTCATGCTCAAAATTTCATTGACAACTTTACTGTAATGAGACCAGATATGTTTTAGCAAAGCATAATTTTTTTTTTTATAATCATGTCGCCCCCAAGCAAGACATTTTATTGCCACTGTTGTATAGGGGGTTACATAGAATGAATGTTATGAGAAGGTGTGAGGGGTTGCAGCGGGTGTCAAGAAGAGAGTAGGAGAAGGAAGAGAATACTGATGAGAGTGGGTTGAACGGAGAAAAAAGCATGAGAGAAAGGATGTAAGTTAGTGAGACAAGAGAATTGACTTTACATTTAAATTCTTGGAGATTATAGCTGTCGGGAAAGCAAGTATATGGAAGGGAATTCCACAGGCAGGAAGTGCAAGAAAAGAAGCTGCTGGAGTAGAATTTGCATTTACAATTTATTGGTTTCACAGTAAAAGGGTGGGACGTAGTTGCTAATCTTGTAGCTTGAGTTAATTTATATATAGGGGGCACCAGGGAGCTAAGTTTATTAGAGCAGAAGCCATGAAAGTATTTGTAAAAGAGACACAGGGAAGCCACATTGTGTTGGTGAGAAAGTGACTGTATCGGAGCTGCCAAGTCGAGATCTATCACATTACAGATTCTCTGTTCAATTTGGTCAAGGACACCTAAGTGGATAGCAGGAGCACCCGACCATTCTATGTCGTTATTCCACTTGAGGTTTGATGTTAGAGTTAATCCAAGGAGACGCAGTGTTTTACTTTCAGGGAAACTAGCCTGATCTATGTTAATGGGCGGGAGGAATGATTGTCTGTGGTGGTTATGAGATAGCAGCTTCATTTTGGAAGCATTAAAATTTATGAGCCATTTCTTACCCCAGTCCATCACGGATTGGAGGTCCTTTTCAAGCTCGGCTGTGAGGTTTGCTTTGCCAGCCTTGGCAGATTTTTGATCAAGACGAGAGTAAACCATAGTGTCGTCAGCATATATGCCCACTTGGGATCTTATTACATCAGGGAGATCATTAATATAGATAAGGAAAAGCGTAGGACCTAGAATAGAGCCTTGAGGGACAACTGCATTCATGTGATAATATTGGGAGGCTTGTCCATTCAATACTACCCTCATTTTATGGTTTGAAAGGAAGGACTGGATTAGGTCAAACAACTGTCCAGTTATACCATAGCCTTGCATAGAAGGCCAGCATGCCAGACTGTCAAACACTTTGGAGATGTCAAGGGCAACAGTTCCGGCTTTGCCATTTTTGTCGAAGGCCTGGTATATATACTCAGTGATGGTCATGAGCATATCAGCAGTAGACCTGGTGAAGCAGAAACCATACTGTTTGTCAGAGAAGAGTCTGTGGGCTGTGAGATATTGTACCACCTCGGCGTTGATGATGGCTTCGGACACTTTGCTAAAGATTGGTATGAGGCTGATAGGGCGATAATTAGCAGAGTCAGAGTATTCTCCAATATTTTTAAATATAGGAGCCATGGAGGAGGATTTCCAGCAGGCAGGAAAGCAGGAAGCAGAAAGGCAGTAGTTATAGAGTTTAGAGAGAACAGAGGAGAGTTCAGGAGCACATTTCTTTAGGACAATGATGGGTATTCTGTCGCCACCGCTCGCCTTATGGGGGGGGGGTGTCAAGCTTAGAAATTATTTTGGAGACCACTGAGGGAGTAATTAGTATGTCAGTCAGTTGGGCCTGGGTTTGAAGAGAGAATTCGGGTACAGATACTCCAGACGAGTCCAATGTTGAGTTAGTGCAGAATCTGCAAGCAAAGCACTCAGCCTTATCTGTTGAAGAGGTGAGAACCTCAAATTCATTGATTAGAGGGGGGATTGAGGGCTTACTGCTGTTCAGCACACTTTTACAGAACCTCTAGTAGTCTTTGGAGCTGAACTTATGGGATGTTATGTTCTGCTTCATTCTGGCTGCAAACATCAGCTTAGCTCCTTTAAGTACCTTCTTGCACTCATTGTGAGCTGGGGCAAAAAGGCACCTGTTATGGTCTGACAAGTAACTCCGGTAAAGCTGAAAGAAATGACTTCGGTGGGCGATGGCAGCTGAAAAGGCAGGGGAGAACCAAGGGGATGAGTGGGATTTAAGTCTCAACTTTCCGGCAGGGATAAAAACTTCCATGCCAGCCTTAACCCAAGAGGAGATCTCAGCCACACACTCTTCAACAGGAAGGCTAAATACTTTATTCCAAGGAACGTCACTCAAGAAATCGCAGAACGAGTCCCGATCGGTTCTTTGGTAGCAGTAAGATATTCTGCCGGTCTGAGGTTCTTGGTTGGGGTGGAAGCAGAAGGAGATGCTGATGGAAACTAACGCATGGTCAGAATTTCCGAGAGAGCAGAGTTGCTTGCCATTGCAAGAGTCAGGGGTGGAGGTAAAGCACAGATCCAGTAGTGAGTCATGTCCATTAGGGTTATTACAGAAATGCACGGGGAACTCTACCACCTGTGTAAGGGATTGAGTGATAGAAAAATTCATGATATGTACACCAGCAAGATCTATGATGAAGTTATCCAGCCACTCAGCATGATGGGTGGTAAAGTCACCAAACACAAATATATGGGCAAACGGGTGGGAGGAAATGGCCTTGTCAATATTGTTGGAGATGCTATCAAGAACGGAGCAGTCAGGAGAAGGAGTGGTAGAGAAAGAAGAGATAGCTAACTGAGCTTAGAAGGGAAAAGACGGAAACATATAAGAATGATGTAAGGATTCAAGAGAAATCATCCTAGCTAGAGGAAGGCGTTCACTGATGTAAACCCCAAGCCCATGCATGTGGACATTGGAGTCCTTTCTGAAGAGGGAAAGGTAGTCAGAGATAGAGAAGTCAGAAGAGGGAATTGTGGGGTTGAAATTAGTCTCACAGAGACCTAGGATGTCAGGGGACTTTTGATGGAAAAAGATTCAATGCTACTGAAGTTGGTTTGGATACCACAGATGTTAGTAAAGGAAAAGTTAAGAGGTTTAGGTGATTTTAATTTACCTGGTTTAGCTTTTTTGGCGGAGATATGGATGTTCATGTTTAATGTTGTTGTTGTAGAGAGACCTCAAGTAGAGGAGGCAAACAGTCATTAGCTGCAACATGCACTGGAAGGGAGCTGGCACGAGCTGCAGCAAAGTGTGAGCTTCGAGGTTACCCACCGCAAACACCTGTAGGGACACCTGTCCATGTGCAACATGGCACTGAAAGAACCCCGATATTATGCAACTGTTGATCGGAGCGGCCACTGTTGATGCTATGCAAGACGTAGGGCTCCTAACTACCAGTCAGAAGCAGCTACCAGAAAACTGCCAACCCAGTACCCTCAAAATGAAAAGACATTGCTACTGACCATGCACATCACAGGAAAATCGCAGAAGCACTATTACTGAGGTCTGAGGAGAAAAAGAGAGCCGGAGACTACTTCCTGAACAGGGAACAAGGGATGAGCCTCTACACCTGTTCAATGGATGTGGGTGGAGTGTAAACCGAATGATAGAAGGGTCTATCTACTACAATTAAAAAAAAAAAGTAAAAAATAAAAAATAAAGTAAGAGTTTCAACTTAGTTAAAGTCCAAACTACCTGAAACAAAAATTTCTGACAAGTTAAAGATAAACTAAATAGCAGAATGTTCAATTGAAATTTGAAAGATTCTTGAACATTTCCATAGAAAGCCAAGGAAAATATTTTAATGATTAATATGATATATGAACTGATTATTATGCAACATAACAGCTGGGTAAGGGCTTGTTATTCTAGTCATTATGTGTAGCAGAGTAAAGAATCTTTGGACACAGCACCAGATGCAGCTCTATGGTCAAGAGTGCTGGTCAGTTATTTTTGTCACTGGTCTGGCAATGCCCCAGACATGAAATTCTTCTATTCCTATTGTACTTGGATAAGACTAGAAGAAGTTCAAAATCAGTCAGACAGTTAAGTGCCGTACGTAATGCATGATTGGACAATCACACCTCGAAAGAGACATGAGTAACTAGGCAGAAGATTATTCCGCAGTAGGTTGCCATTACTTTCTGTGGTAGATTGGTTGCCAGCCGAGGCTATAGAACCCAATCTGTCCTGTTATTTAACCCATAACTGGAGGAAAAGATGGATTACTACCTTCACCAAGAGTATTTGGGCCAAAGTCAATGCAAGGAATTCAACTGGAATTTGAACTTGGCTCCCTGATTTCTCATTCCAAGCCGCTATCCACTGCACCACAACAATAGGGTTGAAATGTCACAAACTTAAGCCAGCTGCATGTTACACAAAACAAAAATACGCAGATTCCTGAGACTGATCAGTCTTGGAATAATTGCAAAGACAATGGGAATATCTTAACACATTTTTAAGACAGTTTGTTTTAGCTGTTGGCGCCATACATAATTCAAAATGGCAACTTTCATTTTCCAATTCTAATATTTGACAGCAGTGTATTAGAGACACAATTACTCATTTATAACAATGGTGATAATAAGACAATAGTTGTATGGTTCTGTTTGCTCAGTCTTCATTTTTTTAAAGGTTGGAGGATGGTGATCTGGTGATTGCAACTATTATCTGATGTTTTCATGCCTTCAATCAATCTAAAGCTTACATGTCTCTCTTCTCTGCTAGCCTCTACATAAGTAACTAAGATGTGTGGCACACTTGTATATATATACTAGCAGTATAGCCTGGTGTTGCTTGGGTGTTATGAAAGCTTTAAATCTAATCCATGGTCCTGGAGCTCAGACTCTTTGGACGTTGGCATGAAAGACTAAAATGCAATAGTTGTTTCCAGTTAAAGCAAAACTGTAGACTGAAAGAAAAATGAATAGATGTAAGTCAAATTTTGATTTCCTGGTATCAATATCAAATAAGTTCTTTTCATCATAAACTGAATTTTGAAGGCTAAATAAGGCTTCTGAGTAAATGGTATCATGGTTGAGACTAAGAACTACAATTATACCTACTTAGAGCCAAACCCGAAGCAAAAACTAAAATAAAAGGGCTGAGAAAATACAGACATACAGGCAGATAAACAGACACACACACAAATGTCTTGCCTTTTATATATATATATATATATATATATATATATATATATATATATTATCGATTTTCTGCACTATTATAAGAACTGCAACCTTGAAACTTCTGAATATCATTTCTTATGTCTTTGTCTATGAGTGTATCAAATTTAATTAAAATCAGACCACTCCTTCTATAACCCGATGTTTTTGATTATCGATTTTCGATATTTATCGGGGATACCTTGACACAAAACCCAGCTAAGAACACTCGCAGATGCTTATAGTACAACTATGTAAATTTTCAATAAAATCAGTTCAGCCGTTTTGGAGTTTATAGGTAATAGACACGCACACACGCACACACACACAGACAAAGTTCATTTATAAACAAGTTTAGATTTAGATTATATATATATATATATATATATATATATATATATGTGTGTGGAATTTAGTCTTCTAGCTTATCACTAATGATGAATCAGTAGTATGTGACCATTAATTTATGCTTTCTCTGAGTCTTTTTTGTTCTAGAAAGCACAAGACCACCCTACCAATTGATTGTCCTGATAACCTGATTTCTAAAAAGTCAGTCAGTCAGTTAAGTGCCATATGTGATACACGCTTGGGCGAGCATGTCTTGAAAGAGACATGACTGACTGGGCAGAAGATTATTCCACAGTAGGTTGCCATTTCTTTCTGCGGTAGACTGGTTGCCAGCCAAGGCTATAGAACCCAATCTGTCCTGCTATTTAACCCATAACTGGAAGGAAAAGATGGACTAATACCTTTCCCAAGGGTATTTGTGCGTAAGTGAATACAATGGATTCAACTGGAATTCGAACTCGGCTCTCCAATTTCTCGTTCTGAGCCGAGTTGGAATTCCAGTTGAATTCCTTGCATTCACTTATGTGCAAATACCCTTGGGAAAGGTATTAATTCCGTCTATTCAACCTACTGCGGGATAATCTTCTGCCCAGTCAGTCATGTCTCTTTCGAGACATGATCGCCCAAGCGTGTATCACGTATGGCACTTAACTGACTGAATTATTACATCCCATCATTTTTAACCAACTTGCTGAGTGTATAAGCCTGTATTCTGTTATACTCAATTATATTTCATTTATTCAAATTAATTTTCTTAATTATATCTTTTTCTACAATTAATTCCAGTTCTTATTACTTGCAATCAAGCCCTTTCTCCTGTTTCTTTCAATCCCAGTTCTATGCCATATAACTGAGACATTTAGGTTCATCTTAGTTCATTAAGTGTTACGAAGCCTTCTTGGGGGCTATACTTACCTTGTACGAGTGGTTCATTATGATCATATAGTAATCTATTCTAATTTTCTAAAAAAGATATAATTATTTGTACCAAAAGGAAAAAAAGAAATAAAAAAAATGAAGAAAAGAAAGAAAAAAGATTAAGTTGTGGAGTGTCATTTCATTTTAAAATCCTCCAGATTTTATTTTTGTGTGCATGCATTAACTACAGGTTAATGCAAACTAAAATTAAATTATAAATAGCATCCTCGAGGCTGTATTTGCCTTTTACAAGTGGATCAAAATGATCATAAAGTCATGGGTATCATAATTAAAAATAAAAGAAATAAAAAAAATGATCAAGTTTTTTAGATGGTGGGAAGCAGATTTTTAAAAATACTCCAGATTTTAGAAGGTTTTTTTAATGTTTTCTAAATTTTTATGTTTTTGTAGTTTAATCACAGTCATGTGCAAACTAAAACAACTTCAAATATCCTAACATTTACAAATAACCAAGTTCTACACAAATATTCAGGGAATTTGAACAGGCTGCTGAGAAATGGAAAAATATTCGGTAAATTTTTTATTTGTTCCCCGAAGGCTCTTACCCCTTTAAATTTTTCCAAAACATCCGCATTTCCATGCAAATATATATGCTGAACTCAAATCGATAATTGTTTATTGACGAAACCTACCTTGTGTTATTGTAATGACCAGAAAAATATCGAACTTCTTCTCGCTGTTTATCTCACCCCGTAACCACACTTCAAAAATGTTATTCACTGCAGAATGACTTCACAGCAGTTTGCAAATTTTTCGGCCTATTGACTTCCTTTTTGCAATTACTACGTGGAAATTGAGTTCCGAAACCAAACAAATCACATAATAATTGCAGAAAGGAAGTAAATAGGCTGAAATAAGTATCCTATGCCTCAAGTCATTCAGTGGTGAATCAGATATGAGAGCAGTTGTAAGGGGTAAGATATAGTTCGATTTTTTCTGGTTGAAAAACATGAAAAAAGGTAGGTTTCTTCAATAAACAATTATTGATTTGAGTTCAGCATATACATTTGCATGGAATTAAGGAGGTTTTGGAAAGATTTGACAGGGTAAAGGCATTCGGGGAACAAATAAAAAATTTACCAAATATTCATTAGTGATATGTCTCGGGAAGGGATATATATATATCATTTGAGGTAGTTAAGCAGGCTAGGCAAATGTAATGGATAGGACAATCTCGTACGTAGACGTAATGGACGGTACTTGTATGCAGTATCCTGAGATGTAGGTGTAGACCAATAGACGTAAACCTTTAGACGTAGATCTCTAGTCGAAGACCTGTAGACCTATAGTCATATATGGATGTAGACCTTGTTGAATGGATGTAGAGCTTGTCGAAGACCTGTAGACCTTTGTGCGTCCCCGCCTTCATCTATATTTATGGCTGACACCAGCCAATCACATTATTGTGAGGGGGTACCAAGGTGTATGCATATTCATTACATCAGTTAGAAACAAAGTAAAGAGTGTTGGGTTGCTATTTGATATCCATCCTCTTACAATGGCAGCAAATACTGGAGAAGAAAATGAAAGGTATCAGAAATAAGGTTCTTCAGAAGGATACTAAAAGTTCCATGGATGATGCAAGTAAACAACAAAGCCTTAGAGAAAATGGCAACAGAATGAACACTTAGAATCAGGAAGAGAAAGCTGAAATTTCCTGGACACATAATGAAGAAGGAAGGCTTGGAAAACTTAACACATTGGGCATATTAAAGTCAAGAGAAATAAAGGATGACAGTGAGCCACTTATCTGATGAGTTTGTATGAATAAATTTCAAAACAGGGAATGAGAGCATTTGCAATGGAAGAAAAACTGCTAAGAGCCACAGAAGATTGAAAGTTGTAGAGAGTCATGATCACATATGTCAGAATACAGCACATGAAACAAGATAAGTAATCTATCCAGCTGTCAAATAACCCAGCATTCCTCATGTTTTGAAAAACCAGTGTATTCTAAACAATGTGACGCACCTCATAGATCCACCAGAAGATGATAGCAAGTGAAACATTATAGTTAAAATGCAATCAAAGATTTAGAAACAGCTTCAAAAAATTCATAAACCAAAAATAAATATGATTTCCAAATTTAAAATATTATTATGGATTACTTTTTATTGCATGCATGAGTCCCAGTATATATAGTTATAAATAATTATTGACCAATTTTATCATTGTGATATTTTTGCATTATATCAAGTATTAAGAATATAGTAACTAGGATCCGTAAATTGGAGGAGAGAGTTATCAGTGATATTGTTCTGACTTTGAATTCACAGTTATCTCCTTTAACTCTATCACTGTATTTTATTCTTAAATGTACTTTTTATCACATAAAATTTGGTAAGGTGTGAGCAAATTTTCATTCCAAAAATACGATCCAGAGAAAAAAAGTGAAATCGTTTAAATATCTCAAAGATAATCAAAAATTCAGAAAAATTTTCAAAATATTCAGAAGCCACAAATGAATATGAATTAAACACTTAAAATATTATTATGGGTTTACTTGTAATTTCATGTATGAGTCCCAGTATAAATAATTATAAATAAGTATTGACCAATTTTATCAAAATGATATTTTTGCACTAATTCAAGTTTTAAGAATATAGCAACCTGAGTCCACAAATTGGATGAGAGAGTTATCAATGATAATCTTCTGACTTTGAATCCACAGTTATCTCCCTTTAATTCTTCTTGTGTTTTTTATTTTTAAATGTACTTTTTATCACATAAAATTTAGCGAGGCATAAGCAGATTTTCATTCCGAAAATGCAAACCAGAGTAAAAAAGCTTAGGAACTGCTGTGCTAAGAGACACTACACACATCATTCGCTGTCAGTTTTTTGACACTCCTTCAGAAATCCTTTTCATAACTCAAGTTCACTTAACATTTCAATTGCATTTGGTAATTCTAATAATTTTCTCATACATAAAATACATCTTTTATATTATGTAATTACTTTCAACACTGTCTTTAATTATAGTTTAGATTTTAACTCCTATTTATTTTATTCTATTGCTTTTCATCTAGCTTGTCATTCTATGGACATGTGTTATGGTGCAGTGGATATCAACTCAGAACAAGAAATCAGAGAGCCGAGTTCAAATTCTAGTTGAATTCCTTGCATTCACTTATGCACAAATACCCTTGGGAAAGGTATTAATCCATTTCTTCCCTCCAGTTATGAGTTAAATAATAGGACAGATTGGTTTTTGTAGCCTTGACTGGCAACCAGTCTACCACAGAAAGCAATGGCAACCTACTGCAGGATAATCTTTTGCCCAGTCAGTCCCTTTTGAGACATGATGGCCCAAAGCGTGTATCATGTATGGCACTTAAGTGACTGTCATTCTATAATCATCAGTAAGAGACCAAAAATAAGAATAAGCCTATGAAATGAATAGGTAGCTAATGACAGTCCTGATGAAATAATCTTTAACCCTTTTTACTTCTACTATTTATTCTCTTTTATGACATTTACATGTTTGCAAATGTTTTGTATATTAAATATAAATTTAAAACTTAAATCTTCAGAATTTTTACATCTTATTCTTCAAATCTGTTAACACAACTGGAACAAATCAAAAAAGTTACAATCAATTAATCGAAATTATTTTGGACAACTTTTAAAGCAAAATAATGTCCAACAATATCTTTGCCAACTTTCATTGCTTGATTCTCAGTAGAATTTCATATTGCCAAGTGTCCACATCTACCAGACAATGAAACAGAAACAATGGAGATTAAGTGTTAAACTTTAAAAGATGCAAATTTAATCAAAGCATATAACCCAACCCTGAAAGGCCACTCCTCAAATCAATGAAACAAAATTAAAAATTCAACCCAGTCGCATTTTACATACAATGCAACATCTATTTTCAGTATTGGGATAGAATATGTCCGAGCAAGGTCAATTTCATTTAGACTGTTTTATAGGATAGCAGAAGTAATCATGTGAAGGTAGCAATGGTATTTTACTTCATTTTAAAGATACATAATGGTAGACAATGTCCCAGTGCATCAAAGTGTTGGTTTATAAATTTGATGACATAGTGATTGGGAGTTCAATCCCTTAGCAAGTCTGTACTTGGACTCAGTGAAAAACAGGAGAGCAATAACTAAGCAGTACTAAAAATAAGAATTAAACAAGATATTTCTAGACATGAGCAGGGAACTGAGAACAGTCTACTCAGTAGATTAAATAAAGGGTTCAGTTCAGAGTTCTCTGTATGTTCAGTCAGTCAGATAAGTGCCATACGTTATACACACTCTGGGCGATCATGTCTCATAAGAAACATGACTGACTGGGCAGAAGATTATCTCGCAGTAGGTTGCCATTGCTTTCTGCAGTAGAATGGTTGCCAGCCAAAGCTATAGAACCTAGTCTGTCCTATTATTTAGCCCATAGCTGAAGGAAAGAAACAGGTTAATACCTTTTCCAAGGGTATTTGTGCATAAGTGAACACAAGGAATTCAACTGGAATTCAAACTCGGCTCTCCAATTTGTCATTTTGAGTTGATATCCACTGCACCACAATGAACATCCTTTCTGTATATTACCCAGATTAAAAAAAAAGAACAACTCATACTTATCATTTATGGATTCTAAGAAACATCTCAGCTATGCGATGAGTTGTGAGGGAAGCCTTGAAGTGAAGTGTGTGGGCATCATCCACCCTAAACAAAACCACATGAGTACAAAGTCTAATTGTGAAGTTGCCACAGATGGTGAGAGCAGGCTGGAATACATATTGGTGACATGAATGAGAAACTTCTATCTCTTGAACATATTGGTGACATACATGAGATGCTCCTAGGTCTGGAACACATATTAGTGACTTGCATAAGATGGTCGCTTTCTCCATGAAGTATCAGTGATGCAAGATTTCAGCAGCTGTGTACATGTCAGGGCTGGACTATCTAGTAACACTACTGCCCTGTGCAGGGAAGCCTCTAGAAAAATAGGGTAAACATTGGACATTACTCTCTCCATCTGGTTGGTTTACTGCAACCAGAAGACACCCACCTTTGCAGTTTAAAATCTCTATCTTAAACTAAAACCTGATCTTATCTGTTAGGGTGCTCTCCACCTTTCCACGGAAATTGACTATTCAAATCACTATATAAAATAGTAGTTATTATACCTCGAGGAAGGAAATCAAATAAGGAAGTCAAGTGAGCGAGTCAGTCGGCCGGTATTGCACCGGAAGTGTTCTACTTGTCAATCTATCACATCTCTACAACGATACTGTATACTAATTACCTTGTTCTGTATTCTACTAATCCTCACCTCTTGTAAATACTTCTCTTTCCTGTCAATACACCTACTTTTATACTATTACGTTGTTTTGTATTACTTCACATAATTCTGTTACTCGACGTAACATTATCATTTAACTTCCTGATTTCATTCTCTGATGGAAACATGGAGTGTAAGAACTGTAATAAATGAGTGCGGTACACCTCTTAAGAACACACTTGCTGCAATGTCAAAGTTGTCTGAATAAAACTTGTTTCTCCAGAGAAGGTGGCATGAAGGAGGTTGTCCACATGTTTTTCTAGAAAGGAAAGGATGCCAATGAACTTTTCATCCCTGGCATTGGTCTTACCATCCAAAGTGAGCTGGTCAAGAAACACAACCTGACCACAACATCACCAAGTGAATGTCTGATGCCTATTCAAATCCCACTTATCAAGATCTACTATTCCCTGATCTCAGTCTATATTCCAACTTCAAACTCTAATGATGAAATTAAAAATGCTTTCTATGATGCTCTCAACACTACCATCCAAGCCATTCAGTCATGATTACCATCTCTAGCAAGGCATCCTCAGCAAACACAGGATTGGAAACTGCAATGTCAATAGACTCCTCTTCATTGGACTGTGCAGAAAAGGATCTGACAATTTTTAACACACTCTTCTCTCTTCCAACCCTTCACAAAACAACCTGGATCAAAACGCTGGCATGTTCTGGATTATGTGTTGACAAGAATCTAAATCCAGAAGCATGTAAAGATCATCAGCACTGGATTTTTCATCCTTACACCAATAATCCTTTCAGTATCCAAACACTCAAAAGAGCAAAATGAGATATGTCTATCACAAACTCAAGGACCCAGGTGCATCCTAAGCCTTCCAAGAAGCAGTTAACTGATAACAAGTAATGTCTGAATGGGAATCCTTCACAATTGATTAGAAAACTTTGCTTAACATCTGTTGCAGATGAGGTTATCAGCTACTTAAAACACTAGAACAAAGACTGGTTTGTTGAAAAAAGTTAAGAGATTGAATATCTGATTAACAAGAAAAGACTAGCATGAATTGCTTTTGAAAACCACCATACAAGAAGCATTAAGACATTTCTCAAACAAGAAACTCAGATGTGTCAAAGGCACCTCAGAGAGATCCAGAACACCTGAAGGAATTCATGAAAGTCATGAAATGAATAAAACCTGTAATCTAGACAACAACATCCCCCTGTAACCTTTAACACATGGGTGATACTGATTGAGAACTAAGCTGTTCTACCTGATACTGCGAACGTTGGATTCCAAAATGGATGACTTCAAAAATGCAAACTTCATTACCATCTTCAAAAAAAAAAGCAGTCAGTGCACAACAACTGCTGTGGTATCCCTTTCCTCTGCATTGCTGGCAAAATGTTTCCCATAAGTCTTTTGAATCATTTCCTGGATGTTGCAGAAGTCCTCCCAGAATCACAACATCACTTTCAACAGTCACATGGAATAACCAACATGATCTTCTGTGCAAGTCAACTCCACGAAAAAGTTTGAGAATAGTAGTAACCACTCTTCATTTTTTGGGACCTTCACAAAGACTTCTCTGACTAGCAATGTGGTCTTTATTCCTTTGCTTTGGTTGCCCTGATCACTTGATCAACATGGCTTCATAATGATATACAGGTGAGGGACTCTAAAATCAAGCAGGTACAGAAATTTAAATACCTAGGAAGTGTTCTAATAGAAGATGGAAAGTGCAACACTGAGATCCAAAGGCGAATTGGCATGGCAAAAGACGCATTCCAGAAATTAAGTAAAGTATTAAGAAAAAGGACAATTTCACTAGAAACAAAGAAGAGAGTACTGGATTGCTATATGATGTTGATTCTTCAATATAGCAGTGAATGTTGGACAATATCTTCGAAGATGAAGGAAAACTTGAAGCAGCTGAAATGTGGTTCTACAGAAGGATGCTGTGGATATCATGGACCAAGCATGTGAGCAATAACGAGGTTTTGGAAAGGATGGCAATGAAAAAGAAATTAATACTGAGCATCAGGAAGGGACAACTAAAGTTCCTGGGACATGCAAGGAGGGCTTGGAGAACCTGTTACTCACAGGCCAGATAGAAGGAAAAAGAGACAGAGGAAAGCAGTGGATAACATATTTGAAGGACCTGATCAGGTGGATGATGGAACAAGGATTGCATGGTGCAACAGGAGAAAGTGTGCTAAGAGCCACCAGGGAGAGGGAGATGTGGAAAGCCATGATCGCCTATGTCCTGAAAGGACAGGGCACATAGAATAATATATATGCCAACTGTTTATAAGAAAGTATTATGTGGGTATAAAATGGGGGATCAAATCTATATTATAATCAATATATAAACTGATCCCTCATTTTATGGCCATGCTAGTTTCTATACATCTATATTCTAGATTTATGGGCTTGAGCTAGCGGATGATAGAACGAGGGTTGCATGGTGTAACAGGAGAAAGCGTGCTAAGAGCCACCAGGGTTAGATAGATGTGGAAAGCCATGATTGCCTACGTCCTGAAAGGACAGGGCACATAAAAGGAAGAAGAAAGAAGAAGAACAGATATACATACAGAATGCACTCTATGAACTAGTTTCCATCTTTAAATGCTTGAAACAAGGCTGCCTTCTAACACCAACCATATTCTCCATCCACCTGACAGCAAAGTTCAATGAGATTTCAAGCAACTCTCCTAGTGTTGACTTTCACTATTGCCAGGCTGGTAGACTCTTTGACCCAAATTCCAACAAACAATGACAGATTCTCAACATCACATAGCAGGACAAATGCCCCAACAACAAAGTCCTCCATTACTCAGAAACTCCAAGCATTGAAGCTGTCATCCTAAAGCATTGCCTCAAGTGGTCAGTATATGTAATTCAAATGGCTTCTTCAAGATTCCGGTGGACCATCCTTTATAGCGAGCATGTCAACAACAAATGACATCATGGAGCCCCCAAAAACAGATTCAAAGACCAACTGAAAACTCCCCTCTTTTTTCAAGCTAGAATCAGCCCTAACACATGTCCCTCCTGACAAAAAGGAAAGCCCAGTGGCTCTAACCAAGATCATTACCCCTACTACAATGCAACTAATGCCCTAGGCTGTTCCATTCCCAACTTGATTTCCTGAGCCATGTCATGTTCAAGGTACCGAATGACCCAAACACAAGAGACAAGTGGTGTTGCCACTGCCACCAGCCTAGACTGTTATGCGCATAAGGAAGGCCAGAGGGCAAAATGGATGAAACATTGTGATAACAATAGTTCAAATATAAACACTGTAAATAAGGAAAGGTAAATTGAACAAATAAGAAATTTTTACCTCAATTTTACCTGAGAAGAAATTTACCTGATGAAAGACAAGATTTCAAATGCTGATTTTTGAAGTGGGCAATCTCTTCCCAACACTATCATTCTAATTATATTTCATTATGCAATCTGGAAATTTAAACTTTGATTCCTAGTACAACTATTATTCAGATTTTGCTTTCACAGTAATTCTGTTATCACAATTTTTTTAATTTCTGCAATGTTCAATATATTTTATTGTATCTTTTCCCCAAAAGCAAAATGTAAGGATATTTATTACTTTCATAAATTTAAAATGTTGTTTGGTCTACTGCATAAACTTTGAAATTTCACAGAGAAAATTATATTTTAAAAATATATAACACACACACACACACACACACACACACACGCTTCGACGCTTCTTGTGTCTTGTCAAGTGATGTGGTTTATTTTTAAATAAACAATTTAAAATAAACCACATCATTTGACAAGACACAAGAAGTGTCAAAACAAAATAGCTACTTTTGTAGTAATATTGTAACATATCCATGTTATAATTTCTGAATAAATATTATTAGTTCTACTTTGTATTGAGCACTTTTTTAAAAATAGTGTTTCTTTGGACAAGGAATATTATTCCACCCATATTTGGATATATATATATATATATATATATATATATATAGATAGATAGATATTTGTAATTTAACTCTAACCAGGGACCTACAAGTTAAAATACCTTCTTTTGGCCAATCAAGTCCTGGGTATGATGATAAACTAAATCTGGCAGGAAGGCTTCCGATCAGAAGATTAGAGGTTTTGTGGAGCATGGAACCACCTCTTAATTGCCGTGGTCCCCAGATTCATACTGAACTAGAGTGATAGCACCTGTTAGGGTCCCAGTAACAGTAGGTAATACTAAAATTTAAAAAAAATAATAATGGCAGTTAATACTACAATACATTCATGATAGAAATACTTTGATCTATATCAGTTGTGCTTTGAAATCTGAGGGATCATTACAAATACTGCCAAGGCTGTTTGTGGCAAGTCAACATGAATTGTTAGAGTTTGCATCTAATATAGAAAATATCAGATGTACACTACCAGCCATAATTATTAGGTCACTCCAGTGTTTTAAAAAAATGATGTATTTCATACTATTTTTTAATATTTATTGCCAAGGGAATAACTCTAAATGAAAATAGAATGATTCTTTTGTTAATACTGCACAATAACATGTGCATCAAATGAATTTATAAATATCTAATAATTACCTATGTTGCAGTTTCATCAATGAAAGAATGAAGAAAACTTAGGGTGATTCAGATGAGTTCATCTTTGCTTCCTTGCCTTGTAAAATTTTGCAAAGTAATAATAACAAAAGAACGAATCTATTTTCATTTGGCAATACTAAATATAGTATGAAATACATCATTTCTTTTAAAAATCTAGGGTGGCCTAATAATTATGGCCAGTAGTATATATCATGTAGGTACATGTATATCAAATGTATATCAAGTTAGTCAGTTTAACATTCTTTGGTTCTATTGGGATCTGGAAGCAAATGAAACTACCAAGGTACACAACAACACAGGCCACAGTACCGTAAATAAACTTGGAATATCACTAATTAGACATTGGAGGACTTACAACATGTACTGTGGTCTGATGAATTGTTCGAGACTGACAGTTGGATTCAGGAGTGGCACTGGTCATGTGATTCAAGAAGGCACCATACAGTCTGCTAGTTCCATTATGGCATTGTAAATATTCACATGGTATAGGTTGGGTCTACTGGACCACTTGAGCATTTCCTTAACTACCTTTTTGTTGCACTGTTTAATGACCATTTCTACCCATTCATGGAATCCATGTACTTCAACAATAATTGGTTACTTCAACAGGATAATGTGCTGTGTCATTAGACTAAGAATGCCCAGAATTGGTTTGAGGAACACACTGAAGACTTCTGACGAATTGTGGGGCCATGATATTTACCAAATATTGAACATGAGGGAGAGGTCTATTTTCATGCAAGATCATGCATCTACAAATACCAAAGAACTGTCAAGTTATCAAAATGTCTTTACATCTAAGTAAAACTGATTCCATGTTGAGTTGCTGCAAATGGTCGTCTTATAAAATACTATGCATCAGTCCCATGACTTTTGGCATTTATAGACACACTAGCATCATAGCCTGGCGTTGCCTGTGCAACTCAGAACATTTTAGTAGTAGTAGAAGATGCCAATGAGAGAAAAAAAGCTTTATTTTTTTTTAAATTTTATTTTCTGAAGTATGAAATATTAAATTTGAAAAAAAAAAACACTTAAATAATTAAATTAACCATTGGCACTTTTTTTTTTTTTTGCATATTTTGTTTTTGTTTGAAAAAACACTTTTTTTTTTAAATATTTCTTTTGTTTCAAAATTACGGGGAAAAATTTTCACATTTTTTTGTTAACCAAATGAATTTTTAAAATGTCAAAATAAAAATTAAATATAAAGGCTCATTTTTTTTTAATAAAAAAATATTTTAGTTGCATTTGACACATGTGATTTGATTTCTGTGATGCAATTTCGCAACCATCTTAGATCTTAGATGTTTTATGGAGCAAATGTAAACAACCGTGTCCATTGGCCAAAAAGTGCGAAAGGGAAAATTGCTGAACTTAAACTCAAAAAGTATGTGTCGACCTGGCTCCCCTGTAGATATGTGTCCCTAGAAAGTTTGAATGGCATTGCTTAAAAAATGTAGGCATGCATAGGGAACAGTCACACACAAACTCACAGATTGCCTTTTATATATATATATATATATATAGATTAACAGGTATGTGTATATATATTCTTTAGTTAAAAATCATATTGTTTAGATTTCAATAGACATAGATTTCTTCACTGGAACACATTCTGAAATATTTAATTCATCAAGATGGCAAGTTTACAGAAAGCAGAAATTGTATTTCAGGGTTAATAATTGAAATTATGAAAAGCAACTTTGCTTCTATTATTTGTAACAGACTTTAAGGTCTTCATGTTTGACCAATAAAAGGCAAAATAATGAAAATCATGGGAGGTGGGGGCTTGATCTCACTTTAGTGAATAAATGTTAGCTAAAAAAAGAGATTTTAATGTTAGGTGCAGGAATTTAAAAAAAATGGTAAATAGCAGTTGCTGGAGAGAGGAGGAGGAAAAGGATAAAATGTAGGAGTTGCAAGTATAAGAAGAAACACAGGAGGAGAAGGAGAAGGAAGATAAAACATACATTGTGGAGAGAAGAATTGAAAAAAGCTTGGTGAAAAAAAGGAGAAAATATTAGGGAAGCCAGAAGTGAGGAAGACGTGGGGAAAGAAGGCACAGGAGAAAAAGTTGGTAAAAGGAGGAAGGGGAGAAAACATTAAAGAAAGGGGAGGATGAAAAAGCATCAAGGATGAGGGGAAAACTTTGAGGGAAGAGGAAGAGGAGAAAATGGAGAAAGGAGGAAAATGTGGAATAAGGTGGAAGAGGATAAAGTGTGGGTGGAAAGGAGAAGAGAAGAAAATGTGTGTGGAAGGTGGACGAAGAGAAAATGTAGTGGGGAAGAAGGAAGAGGAGAAAATGTGGGTGGAAAGGGGAACATCAGAAATGTAGGAAGGGAAAAAGGAAGTGGAGAAAATGTAGGGGAAAGGAAAGAGGAGAAAACATGGGTGGAAATAGAAAGAGGAGAAAATGTGGGTGTAAAGAGGAAGTGGAGAAAATGTAGGGGAAAGGGAAGAGGAGAAAATATGAGTGGAAACAGAAAGAGAAGAAAATGTAGATGGAAAGAGGAAGTAAAGAAAATGTTTGGGAAAGGGAAGAGGAGAAAATATAAGTGGAAATAGAAAGAGAAGAAAATGTAGGTGGAAAGAAGAAGTAAAGAAAATGTTTGGGAAAGGGAGGGGGAGAAAATATAAGTGGAAATAGAAAGAGGAGAAAATGTAGGGGGAAAAAGGAAGTGAAGAAACTTTAGTGTGAAAAAGAAAGAAGAAGAAACATAAGGAAAGAGGAAAATCTGTGCAATGTCTAAACAACAAAACAATCAGGTGCATGATCAGATTTGGTTCAAATGCCAGAGAAGAAGTCTGTGATTTCATCCCAAGAGACTGTTTGGCTTCTTGTCAGAAACTCACCTTGCAAAATAAAATTCTTTTCAAAACCAAGGCAATGTATTTTCTTTCATTTAATGTTTTTCTTACAAAATCTACAATCCCCATAGACTGTAAAAGGAGATTTGTTTTTTTAAATAAATGAACAACATTTTTCTTGGTATTTGCTACAGAATGATTATTAAGCTGAACTAATGAAACAAGTTGAAATTTTCTTTTCCATGAGCTCAACATTTTTACTCTTTACCATCATTTCCAAAATTCATATTTGTAATCTTTAGAATTTTAAGGTTGGCCTATTTCTGAAACTGACACACCTTTTCATTCATTATTATGAGGGGAATAACAAAAGACGGATTCGTAAGTCTTTCAAAAGCTTTCTTCTAACAAACGAAGAAAGTTTCCAAATTTTTCCAAATGAAAGCTGCTTTCAGTTAAGAATTTTTACCATTATGGAAATTCAGCAGAGAAAATAAAAATTTATTTAGTTCTGAAAATTCTATTTTTAATGTTTAATATATATATATATATATATATATATATATATATATATGTGTGTGTGTGTGTGTGTGTCAATAGAAAGTTTCAGCTTTTAACAACTGCTTTAATTTTCATAATGGCATAAATTTAACTGATAAAAATATTAAAAAAAAAAACAGACACCTATTCATGAACTATTTTACTAAAAAAATGCATATGTAACTTTTACTTTCAAATACAATATATCTTTCATTTACAAAATCTATTAATTTCAGTTAACTTTTTTAATTTTGGATCCCAACACAAAATAATATAACAAAGATTTTCTAAAAAGCTTATTCATTTTGCAAATTTACATACAACAAAAATAAATATAATTGACCTTAACTTTAAAACTAAAAATCAAGAAAATAAGAAAAAAAAACTTTTTTTAGCATTCTCTGCTTGACTATTTCCCTTTCATGATTTGCTACACTTTACAATGAGGTATTTTTTTTTCACTTTAGTTAAAACAGAATTTTTTATCCCAGTAGGATTAATGGATCAATTAGTAGTAAAATGGATTGAAACACCTAGTTCATTGCATTTGGAGAAACCATATAAATACTGAAAAATTATGGACATTATTAATATGTATATATCAGAAGAAGCTACTGAATATATAAATATTTTCACACATACATCATATTGCCTATTGGTATCCTCACAGTAATAAGGCACACACTACTTTAATATACTCATATATATATATATATATATTGATGCATGTTTCATTAAATAATAAAGACAAGTTTTGTCAATTTATTTTATGTAAATTTTTTTCATATTGTTTGATAAGCTTAATAGCATTATCATTGAAAGAGGAAAGAAAATCACAATATTGGCACATTTTTATTTTATCCTTTCTGAGCTTTCAGCTTACATCAGCCATTATCAAAGATGACAATTGTGTAGGTTGTAATGAGCTGTTCACGGATGAACAATAGTAGTAGTCATCTATTTTGTTTATGTGGAAGATTGGCAAGCATGTGCATGCATGCTGGAAGCAAAAATCACACTACAGCTTGTGACGTCTCACATGACCACATGAGAGTGGGGGTGAGAAGTATTAAGTACAGATAGCCATTGGGATAATCAATCGCTTCTGTTATCTATTATAGGCATTTGAGAATGTTTGTGGATATTTTGCAGTTAATTTTGTTCAGGT
This sequence comes from Ascarosepion bandense, assembly GCA_037127315.1. Taxonomy (NCBI): domain Eukaryota; kingdom Metazoa; phylum Mollusca; class Cephalopoda; order Sepiida; family Sepiidae; genus Ascarosepion; species Ascarosepion bandense. Next base: position 451,530 of record JBBBDQ010000351.1, on the reverse strand, counting down.
TAGATTTTAACTGTTTTATGTATATGGCTTCAAATATTTTTAGTTTTTGTTTATTGTTTTTGAGTTTAAGTATAGTTGTGTTTTTGACGATGATTTCACGGAATTGTGTATGTGGCCTGGTACGTTGTTTTATATATATATATATATATATATATATATATATATATATATATATATATATACTGAACAGTTATGTGTAAGATTTAAATTAGACCAGTAAACAGTTGTAATAGAAAGTGCTCAATACATGTTTAACATATAGAGCATTTAGATATTTAGGTAGAGAAGATCAGCCAATTATGCTACTATGATTTTGATTTTTTCAGTTTTATCAGGTGATTTGATTAGTCAAATCAAGATGGACACACTAGTTCACGTTCAATCACTAAAGTTAAGTATGATAGACTCAGCTTGAGTACTTAGATGGGTGACCACATGGGAACACTGGGGGTAATGTAAGCAAATGAACAGTGCATGACTATATATATATATATATATATATATATATATATATATATCGCTCATTCATTAATGAATTAGAGCACTCTGGGCATGTATAGTGATAATATACATGCTAAAAAGTCTGCCTTTTTCTACCATGCGCCTATGGCCCAGGGGTGGAATCGCCAACTGGCACCACTTTGGTCGGGTTTCAGTCCTGGGTTAGAAGCAATCGGAGTCTGACTGAGCTGATGAGCTGTGATGCAGCAAGGCAGATCTGTCTGCAGATGACTATATATATATATATATATATATATATATATTGTAAGAAAGTGATAGAACACGTAGATTTTAAACCCACTGTTCAAGCATTTAAAGAGTGCTCAATACAAAGTAGAGCTTTATATTGTAATAGCTGTTACAATGGTTTATATGCTTTTATAAACCATTGTAACAACTATTACAATATATATATATATATATATATATATATATATATATACACACACACACACACACACACACACACATATATTACTATTACTATATTTTAAGTCTATTCCAAACCTCGTATAATACTACCCCTACATTTAATTAAAATATATCTAAATTAATATAAAACATAAACATCAACAAAACATAAATAATTACAGCAATATTTAGAAAAACATACAACTAAACCAAAAATACACAAACCTATCAGCGAACTATTTAAATTTCATCTCAATGACTTTTTCAAATAACAAAATGTTATAAATATTTTGGGACTGACATCATAGTTTACTGCAATTCTTTCAAACAACCTTAAAATTTTAAGTTTTTATCACCTTTCTAAATTTATTCATAGGCCCTAACAGCAAAAAAACTTCACAATAGTAAATATAAGCCCTGATGAAGGTTATAACAACCGAAACCTTATAATGTTGGCTACCCCAAAATAAATCCATATTTTGCTGTTCTCAAATATTTATTTTATTTTGTATCTCACATATACACATGACTAAAGTTGCACTAAGTTTTAAGAATGAAATTCTCTGGTTAAATAATGCATTTTTACAACATTTTAAACTTAAAGTAAATAATATTTATTTCAAATCAAATTAATCATACCTTAACTCAGATGATCAGAATAAAGTTTCAGAAAAGTATTTTATTTTTGGAAGATTTTTTAATAAAGAGAATTACATTGAAAGGAAAGATGACTAAGAAAAACATGCTAATCAGCTATTTTAACAAAAACTTCTTCTAATCAATTTAAATTAGTTTTTGAAATACAACACTCTAGCAGCTTCTTTCCTCGCACTTCCCACCCGTGGAATTCCCTTCCATTTACTTGTTTTCCCTGACAGCTACAATCTCCAAGAATTTAAATGTAAAATCAATAGTCATCTCCTATCTCACTAACCTGCATCCTCTCTCTCATGTTCCTTTCTCCGTCCACTCCACTCGCATCAGTATTCTCATCCTTCTCTTATCCACTTCCTGAGACCCCCCGCCTATAATCTGTCACTCTTTCTCATAACTTTCCTTTTATGTAATCCCCTGCAAAACAGTGGCAGTACAATGCCTTGCTTGAGGCGATATGATTATAAAAAAAAAAAAACAAAGTATTTTGATTTTTGGAAATATTAAATTTAATCTATTAACTTGAATTTAAAAATAAAATAAAAGTTTCAAGAAAGTTTTCATTTTTAAAAATTGATTTTAAACCTTAGGTATCATTTTTTTTTTTTTTTTGAGGAGACATACCTAAAACTGACCATCTATCTAGAATTAATTAATCATCTTGAAATGAGAAATCACAAAGAAGAGTTTGAATTCTAATCAGGTTAGTTACTGTTTCTTACACACAAATACCCTTGGGAAAGATAAGTATCCATGACTTTCCTCCCACTCTCAGCTATAAAAAGTCAGTCATTAATCAAAAGAGATAAAATGGCCTAAGTGTGTATCATTTCATTAACTGATTAAATATACCATACTCAAGATAACTCTAGGCCACATCTTTGGGGGATCAGGCAAAAATGGTTAGATTTTGTCTTGGGAGTTCTATTCCTTGTATTTACCAGATACTGTTTCTGATTACCATTTCTTTCAATATTTACAGAAATATTTTGAGGAAAAAAATTCAATTTCCTGGATGACTGAAAAGGGCACTGAAAAATAAAAACACTCAGATGAAATAGTGAAGTTGCCTGAAAAATGGAAGATCAGAAAGAAAATTAGGAATATATAATATTTATAAAATGAATAAAAAATCTGTCATTTATTCTTACTTAATAAATTAAACTGTTAGGGTCAATATTCTATACTTGTGATGAGCATGCGCTGTGTGTACATGTTTTCGCTAGGCACATCTTTCAGCACCATAATAGACATGACCAAGGACTATGAAAAGAGGATGCCGAGTTATTTGGCAGCAAGTTGGCTGGCAACTGCCGTGGTTGCTATTTGTTCGTTCTCATTCAAGAAAAGCATTCGTTCAGTCAGGTTCAAGATAGTCATTCGATCGGATGTAATACCACCATGTACGACTGTGTTTTTTTTACCTACTACCATACTCATCTTTTTTCAGCCTGAGAATTTCAAAAGACTTGATTTTGCTTGAGTTTATGTTTATTTGTGCATGGACAAATTGCCATGTATGAGAAAAAAGAGCAACCCAGATTCAATTTCTCTGACAGAAATTATTAGAGTCAGACAGGCAGTCAGTTAAGTGCCATACCTGATACATGCTTGGGCCGTCATGTCTCAAAAGAGACATGACTTACTAGTCAGAAGATTTTTCTGCAGTAAGTAGCCACGACTTTCTACAGTAGACTGGTTTCCAACCAATATTCTTGATTATCCTAACGTCTTTTCTGAAAATGTTGAGGTTGTTGAGCATCTTTATCAAGCCTTTGTACCATACTTTGTCAAATGCCTTTGCATAGTCTGTAAAGCACAGATATAGTTCCTTCTGAATTTCTATTGCTCTTTTAGATAACATTCTGAGTATGAATATTGCATTCCTTGTTCCAGTATCTTTAACAAAGCCACACTGTTCTTGTCTTATCTCTGGGACAATTCTGTTGCATGTTCTGTTCATCAGTAGGTTCTGTTGATGAGCAGGTCATTTGTCCTGTTATTTCCTTTATTTTTTGTATGCATATCACCATTATTTGTCGTTCTCAGTCTCTCTACTTTGGCACATTTGTCAGTGAGCCATCTTTCATTAGTCTGTTTGCATTTTCTCCTTACTTCCTTGTATATTTTATTGTATTCCATTCCATATTTGTCTATATTTCTCATGACTACCAAAAGAGGCTTCGCACAAGAAGTGAGAATGATATACCCCAGTGGTCGTAATAAAGAGTTCTGTTCTAAACTTCTAGCACCTAAAGAAGGCCGGAGTGTACAACAACCAAAACATTAAATGGCAACAAAGATGAGGACAATTATGTAAACAGTACGTTCTATATCATGGCATTGTTTTTTGTCTCTTTTGTATCAGGTCAAGAATCTCTTCAGTGATCCACTCATTTCTTTTTTGTCTTTTTTAATTATTCCCTTTCAGAATTTTTTTTCTCCAATAGTTTCTAGCTGAAATGAATAAATGCTGAATTTAAAATTTCAATATTGAGTTTTTCATCTAAAATTTTGCATAGGCTAGTACTTCCACCCACCTCCCTGTTTCTGTCTGTTTTCTCTCTCTCATGGGTTCTTCTGTGTGTGTGTGTGTGTGTGTGTGTGTGTGTGTGTGTGTGTGTAAATATATATGGGTCCTTTTTTAATTCAAGATTGACAAAATTAGAGAATCTAAGCTGCTAGAGGTGTTTGTGTTGCAGTGGATATCGGCTTAGAATGAGAAATCCAGGAGCCAATTTCAAATTCCAGTTGAATTCCTTGTATTGACTTACATGTAAATACCTTTAGGAAAAGTATTAAGCCATCTCTTTTCTCCAGTTATGGGTTAAATAACAGAACAGATTGGGTTCTATAGCCTTGACTAACAACTGATCCACTGCAGAAAGTAATGGCAACCTACTGTGGGATAATCTTCTGGGCAGAAGATTATCCCACATTATTTCGAGACATGATCGTCCTAGTGTGTATCACATATGGCACTTAATTGACTGACTGACTGAAAGTGTGATGCAATTATCAGGTGCATATTTCATAGTTTAAAATATGCACCTGATAGTTGCATAATGCACAAAACTCCAAGTCATGCCATATACATAGGATAATATGTATATTTATTAATATATATATATCTATGATACAGCTCTTTTCATACATTGAGCACTGTTTTACTAACACCAGAATAATAATACTATATGTGCATCCTCATATGTATATTTATTAATTTACGTCACTATATATATGTATATATATATATACATATATATGGGGTGCAATAGATAAATTGCTATCTAAATAATACAAAAATGAAAATAACACCAAGATCTCATTTTACCAAAATTACACAAAAATATTTTGAAATACTAAAGAATAAATTTATTCATAAAATTGCTATTGGCTTCAACCACTGTCTCCAGATGAGTTTGGCATCATCTGCAACTCTTCTGGACAGTCTCCTTGTTTAAGATGGTGAATGCTGCCATAATCATTGCCTTCAGTTCATTTTTGGTGCTACAAAGAGTTTTGTTGTTCTCTCACTCAACTGCACCCCACACATAATAATTTAAGGGGTCGCAGTCTGGGGAGTTAGGTGGACAGATGTAAGGGGTGATGTGGTTGCAGAAATTGTCTGACAACCATGACTAGATTCTTCTGCTTGTATGCCATGATGCAGGGTCATATTGCCAGACCTAGTGTCTTCCAGCAGCCATCCTCTTGACCCAGGACAGCACTACCTTATCAAGGCACTTGATGTAGGCCTCTGTGTTGAGTCTCAGGCGCTCAGTAACAAATTTGTGAGTTCTTTTCTTATCACAACAATCAGAGTGATTTTCCCAGGCTGCCATACTTTCATAATCGTTATTAGGAACATCCAACTGTTTCTGAATCCTCTGCACTGTCCTCAGATTGACACCCAACCACTCTAAAATATTTGTATTGAAGCTTCTGGCATGAATACCAAGCAGTAAAGCATGCAGTTTCCAAATTTTTGGTGAAGTGAAGTGCGTTATAATTCTCTCTTTCTTGTAGACAGTACCCAATTGACCCTACTATAATGTGCAGTTGACAAAATCAAAAACAAACAATGTGCAAACACAAAATTAAAAACATAAAATGGTAACAATTTACCAATTGCACCCTCTCTCTCCCTCTCTCCCTCTCTCTCTCTATATATACATATATATTTGTTCTCATTACGATTAAGCTCTCTAGAAAGAAAAATTTTAAAAAAACAGTTACCACTTCTGCAATTTATGCATGACTCTTCAGCAATGAATTGAGTTCTTTCGATGACTGGCGTGTGTATACACCACTTATATATAACACACTAAAATTTCCCTTGTCTGATTTCATGCACCTATGGCTTCAGGGTTAGCAGTTCTGACTGACACTAAATTGGTCGAGTTTTGATTCCAGGTAGAAGCAAGTGGATCTCTAGCCACACTGATGAGCTGTGATACAGTGAAACAGGCTTGTATGCAGATGACGAAAATATATATGCTCTAATTGTTAATTTGTTAAGAGTTAAATTGATCGATCCTGTCTATGGCTTTTCATCACTTGAGAATTTGTGTTTAAAGTGAAATGATGGGTCAAAAATTGAATAACAATCTGGCAAAGTGTTTGGGTCCCAGGCTGTGCACAAGTAAAACTGAAGATTGATGCAATATCAAACAATGGCTATACTATATAAATCAGATATTGAAAATCATATATATTTATGTGCTTTGCTATTCAGATCATGAGTAATGATTCAGTCAGTTAAGTGCCATACACTTTGGGCAATCATGTCTCAAAAGAGACATGACTGACTGGACAGTAGATTGCCTTTGTTTTCTACAGTAGACTGGTTGACAGCTAAGGCTATAAAACCCAATCTGTCCTATTATTTAACACATAACTGGAGGGAAGAGGCAGATTAATACTTTTCCCAAGGGTATTTGTGCGTAAGTGAATGCAAGGAATTCAATTGGCTCCCCGATTTTTCGTTCTGAGTCGATATCCATTGCACTCCACAATTTCCTATCTTTTGTAGCCCTAAACCTTTTTAGAAAAATATAACACAATGTCAAATTTATTATAAGGCAAATGTAACTGCAACTTCTACTCTATCAGTTTCTTTTCTTGCCCTTCCTGTATATGGAACTCTCTTCTGCATACTTGCTTCCCTAATAGCTACTGTTGTATCATAGAATAAAGAGATACACAAGTAGATAAACTACTTTATTAACAGAGTGGTACAACCAAGATGTATATACAATATTTTCAGTCTCTCGCAATAGTATTGCTTCCCTAATAGCTACTGTTGTATCATAGAATGAAGAGATACACAAGTAGATAAACTACTTTATTAACAGAGTGGTACAACCAAGATGTATATACAATATTTTCAGTCTCTCGCAATAGTATTGCTTCCCTAATAGCTACTGTTGTATCATAGAATGAAGAGATACACAAGTAGATAAACTACTTTATTAACAGAGTGGTACAACCAAGATGTATATACAATATTTTCAGTCTCTCGCAATAGTAAATGTCACTTCCCGAAGTCTGTGATAAGGACAACCCCTTGCTAAGCGCACATTGTCTTTTATACATCTGGGCAACCGGATGTCACATTGTACGAGCCATGACACAACAGCTACAATCTCCAAAAGTTTGAGTGCAATGTCGACTACCATTTTCTATCTCCTTGACTTCCATCTTTTTCTTATCCTTTCTTTGACATTCTGGAAACTTTGTATTTCCTCTTTCTTCTTCTCTCCCTATAAACACCCCCCACCATGCACCAGTGGCAGTACTGCTTTGCTTTGGTTGAAACAATTTTAAAAATAGGAACAAAAAACACTCATCCATTTGCATAAACCAATTTGGTTACTTTCTGTTTTCTTCAGCCTCATTTGTATTCACTATGAGTGTCAAATTCTCCAAGCCCTTTTCCTCATTATGTATCCTAGAAAATTTCAACTGTTGCTTTCTGGTTTTAGGTAAACCCATCCTGTTTATTTCCATTTTCTTTAAAATCTTCTTGTTGTTCACATGTTCTATCCATAAGATTGTCAGTAACCATTAGGAAAAGAATAAAGACTTTAGAATTCATGTTTCATTTTATGTAGAAATAAAAAATTGGTATTTTTTACAAAATCTCTCTTCCTGAAATCAGTTCTTTTATTGTCCTAAAGTTTTTCTCATTCTCTTTCGCTCCCTTGTGTCAGTGGCATTATTTCCTTGTTCAAGGTGAAATGAAAAAAAAAGAGGCTTTTATTTTCTTGTATTGTACACAGAGTTCAAGGTAATATTCTGTCCACTTTTGAATCCAAATGGCATTAAAAAAAAAAACAAATACATGATTATGCACACCCACATTTTACTCTTTGCTTTCAAAGTAAATGCAATGATAAACAGATGTCTGGTTAGTTGCTAACTAATAGAATCATTCTCCAGAATTGTGTTACCAAAGTCTGGCCAATTTCTTCCCTGTTGGAACCTTAGGCAAATCTTTTCATCTGTCGTAATCTTCTCTTGACTGCCTGCTTACTTTCATTGGGGAGAAGGAAAGAATAAAAAAGGCTCAAGAAACAAAATCACTGATGTTTTCCTAATCAGTGGCTGTTCAAATTTTCCCCAGTGATAGCAATCTTAGTCTTTGCCCAACTGCATTCTGGGAATGTCATGGTGTTTTTTATTATTATTACAGCTTCAGTTTAAGTTGTCTTGCCAAACAGGAGCCTCTTTGGTATCAAAGGTCATTCTCTAGCAGCATGATTTGTTGTGATCCCTGTCTTTCACACACTCTCTTACATATTTTTCTTATCAAAATGTCCTGCAGGGGTTCTTCATTTATTATCTATGGTGGCTGAACCTTTTTAATAAGGGTTATTTCTGCTTTCACATCTTGAAGGCTACAGTTACTATGACAGCTGAGACAGCCACAGTGTTCAGACCCTGAGAATAAATTCCACTCACATGGCTGCTGGTCAAGATCAATATACAACAATTATTGATCTTTTCTTATCAATCTCTCCATTTAAGATGTTATTGGCTTCTTGACACCATTAGATCTTTAAAATGCTTTTGTTGTGTTTTCTCGGTTTAAACAATACAGTCATTGGCCTATAATTTTCTAACACGTTTATTTTCATTATAATAAATTAGTTCGTAAATTGTTTTGTTCAGCAGCATATCAACATTTAAAGGTTATTTAATATCAAAATCTAAATAATTTATACACAATCTGTATTTTATCTTTTGGAGATAATAATGGTTTTAGTGATACAAGTTTTACTAATTAACCTATTGCTGGAGGGGAGAAGAGATGGATTCATACCTTTCCCAAGGTTGTATAATTAACAATTACAAGCCATCATTTGTTACACCACCAACACATCCAAGCTTACTGAATCTGGTATTCCCAAGCAATCACTCATGTAGGTACTGACCAGGCTTAACTTTGGTGATTGTATGGGATTCTGTGTTTCAACGTAATATGTCTGTAAGCTCATAAGAAATTAGACTTATGTTTCTAAAGATATATTCAGTATGAGTATATACTTGTATAACTGCAGCCAATACAAGGCTCAAGAGTTACTAAATGACATTGTTGTAAGAGTATACAAGGTGGGAGTAACAGATCTACACTACCAGCCATAATTATTAGGCCACCTCAGTGTTTTAAAAGAAATTATGTATTTCATACTGTTTTTTAGTATTTATTGCCAAGTGAATAATTGTAAATGAAAATAGAATGGTTATTTTGTTATTATTCATTTGCAAAATTTTACAAGGCACATAGCAACAATTTACTCATCGCACCCTGTAGATTTTATATATATATACTACCAGCCATAATTATTAGGCCACCTCAGTTTTTTTTAAAGAAATTATGTATTTCATACTGTTTTTTAGTATTTATTGCCAAGTGAATAACTCTAAATGAAAATAGAATGATTCTTTTGTTAATACTGCACAATAACATGTGCATCAAATGAATTTATAAATATCTAATAATTACCTATGTTGCAGTTTCATCAATGAAAGAATGAAGAAAACTTAGGGTGATTCAGATGAGTTCATCTTTGCTTCCTTGCCTTGTAAAATTTTGCAAAGTAATAACAAAAGAACCATTCAAATTTTCATTTCAAATTATCCACTTGGTATAAATACTAAAAATAGTATGAGATCCATCATTTCTTTTAACAAACTAGGGTGGACTAATAATTATGGCCAGGAGTATATATCATGAGGATATGTAGGATAGATGATAGTTGAACATAGACTTACAGGGTTTAAGATTGTAGTGATCAAGAAAGCATTCTTTTGGGTGTCTGTTCCACAAGGAATACAATGTGTTTTTTTAAACAAGAAAGTAATTGCACAGTTGAAAGCAAGTTTTTCACTGAAAACTTTTGTGCATGCCTAATAAATATCTATGAGTTTGTAATAATGAATTAATAAATAGAAGCGGGAGATGAAAAGTTCTGGAAGTGACAAGATTAGAATTACATGGTGTCATGAAATATATTCCAAATATTCCCACTATCCCATGTTACATCACTTCTGATATTTGGTCCTTGGAATACTGATTTGGTGAAGGGGTTTTGACCAAGAACTTTTCAGCACTCCTTTGTAAATAATAAAAGAACTGTTCTGTTTGCTGTCTGCTTGTCAATTCAGATGGCAATATCAAGAGAAGAATGTGACATTGCTCATAAATACAAAGGATAGAAGTGGTGGAGAGACATAGTTGTCCTCAAGAAGAGACAAGAATGTTTTGATAAAAAGCTCAATATTATTCACAAATATTCTAAACAGGCCTCTTTATAAACATATCATGCAAACGAGTTAAAAGTTTTGTGACTTTGGTGTTCACTGAGAAAACCATTAAACTTAGTAAATAACTACAGTATTCTTTTTAAATGTTTTAACAGAGGATGGAAAGTGGAATACGGAGATCTGAAGGCGTATTGACATGGCCAAGGATACATTCCAAAAGCTGAGTAGAGTGTCAAGAGACAGAAAAATTTTGCTAGAAACGAAGAAGAAAGTACTGGATTGTTATATGATATCTGTCCTTCAGTATGGCAGTAACTGTTAGACAATTTTATGAAGGAAAGACCTGCAGCAACTGAAATGTGGTTCTACAGAAGGATGCTGAGAATACCATGGATGGAGCACACAAGCAATAACTGCGTTTTGTAAAGGATGGACACAAAAAGGAAACTTACTTAACATCAGGAAAAAAACTGAAGATTTTGGAACATGTAATGAGGAAGGATGTGTGTTATGGTGCAGAGGATATCGGCTCAGAACGAGAAATTGGGGAGCTGAGTTCGAATTCCAGTTGAATTCCTTGCATTCACTCACACACAAATGCCCTCGGAAAAGGTATTAATTCATCTCTTCCCTTCAATTATGGGTTAAATAACAGGACGGATTAGGTTCTATAGCCTTGATCGGGAACCAATCTGCCACAGAAAGTAATGGCAACCTACTGCGGGATAATCTTCTGCCCAGTCACTCATGTCTGTTTCGAGATATGATCACCCAAAGTGTGTATCACGTATGGCACTTAACTGAATGAGGAAGGTAGGCTTTGAGAACCTGATGCTCACTGGACAGATAGAAGGGATGAAGGGCAAGGAAAAGCCATGCATGACATACATGATAAACATATATAAAAGTCTCTCTCTCTCTCTCTCTCTATATATATATATATATATATATATTTCAATAAAAGTGTATTTTCATACTTTCATAGTGTTTTGACCCCAGTTTGGGGGTTAACTATTTACTCATAGCTGGGACCCTAACAGGTGTTACCACTCCAGGTCAGGGTGGAGCTGAGAACAACAGCAATTAAGAAGTGGTTTCAGGCTCCTCACAACTTCCCAATCAGAGGCCTTACTGCTGAATGCAGTTTACTGTCATACCCAGGACCGAAGGAAGTTGGAGCTGGAAGGGAGTTCAATAAATATAAAAAAAGACAAAGGGAGGCAACCTTATGGCAATGAAAAAGTGACACAAGATGAGATGCCAGATCAGAGCCAATAACATTGCCGATTCTTGCTTTGATTTTATCAAGAAGCTCGATAAATATTAATTTGATTTTTTTGTTTATATATTGTAAGATTCTCTAGATGCTTTAAACTGCAATACTCCTAGATTTGATTAATAACTCATGAAAATGTTTATGTGTCAAGTACAAGCTATACTTGAAGCACAAAAATATCTAAATTAATTGGCTTAACCAATGAAAAGGTTACTAGAAGTCACTAATAATTTAAACAAATTTCAGTAATTTTAGTAACAAAGTAAATATTAAAGATACAATAAAGTTAGTTTATTACCAAAGATTATATTATAATTAAGGTGGTACTTTCCTGTTTGATTGTGGGGATAGACAAAAGAAAAGATATATTGAAAGTGCTGTTTGGTTTTTGATAATGTAAGGGGAAAGCAAAAAAGAAGGAAAGAAAGAAAGAAAGCAAAGCTGAAAAAGACGCTAACACTCATATGTTTGATCTTAACCTGTTCAAGTCTAGGGTTAACTCTTATCTTTCACACATATCTGTATAAGCTGTGCTTGAAAATCTGAACCCCCTCTACCTTGAGTGGCCCTTTGGCCTTATACAAAGTGAACATCATTGTAAAATGATGTTCACTAACTAGCCCATATGTAACTTGTGGACTGGGAAAGGAGAGAAAGAAAGAAAGAGTCCAACAGCCGCAGAGGAAAAAGAAAGAAAGAAAGAGTCTAATAACCAGAGAAATTTTTGACAAGTCAAAGAAAAGAAAACCAAACGTTTAATTAAGCATGACACACATTAAAAACAAATTTAAAATTTATACATGCTGCAGGATATTCAAACAAAAATGACTTACTTTTTAAGAATATTATAAAGAATATTGAGCTCCCAACCCAACACATGGAGTCTTTCTCTCTATTTTTTTACCTCTGTGGCTGTTGGACTCTTTCTTTCTTTCTTTCTCTCCTTTCCGAGTTCACAAGTCACATAGGGGCTAGTTAGTTGGCTACCACCCCCGCCTGCTCGCCACTTCAGTTCCATCAAAAAATTAAAAAGAATGTATTTTTACCTTACTAGCAGAAACCATGTGTTAGATTGGGAGTTCAATATTCTTTATTCTTTATTTTATATTCTTTTTATGTGATACTAATCTCAACCCCTCAATTCCCTTCTTTGACTTCTCGATCCCTGGCTATATTCCCCTCTTAAGGAAGGATTCCGCTGCCCATATGCATGGGTTTGGTGTCTATGTTAGTGAACACCTCACTATAGCTAGGGTGACATCTCTCAAATCCCCTGATCACAAATATATGTATCTCAGTCTGTCACTTCTCAGTTTGGTTAGCTACCTTTTCTTCCTTTACCATTTCCCCTCCTCCTCCAACTGCTCCCTTCTAGAGAGCATTTCTGACAATATAGATTAGGCTACTTTCTCCCATCTATTCTCTCACATATTTGTATTTGGAGATCTTAATGCACATCATGTTGAGTGGGATAAAGACTGTTACTGATTCAGCTGGCATCCACACCATGAACTTTGCCATTTCCCAATCCCTTATGCAAGTGATGGATTTCCCCACACGCTTTCCCATCATCCCCTCAGGACATGCCTCTCTACTAGATCTATGCTTCACCTCTGTACCTGACTCATGCCAAGTCTTGCAGCTTTGCCCTCTCAGCAACTCTGATCATGCTGTTGTCTCTCTCGATCTCCCAGTTGATGACTGTGGCTCTGAGATATCGTCCTGGGAGAAAGCTGGCATTGATGCCTTCATACCTACCAGGAAGTTTTGTACTCAAACCTCATTCCTCCCCTTGGTTCTCTTCTGCCTGTTTGGCTGCCATTGCCCACAGGAATCACTACTTTCGACTATTTCAGGAACAGTCATCTGACCACAATAGGTGCCTATTCGCGTCTGCTCGTAATGAGTGCAAGAGAATCCTGAATGACGCCAAGTGGTTGTTTGCTGAGAGAATGAGACAGTGTATAGTTGACCACAAGTTCGGCTCCAAGGACTATTGTTGGTTATGCAAACGGGTGCTGAACAATAGCAAATTCTCTATCCCTCCTTTAATCAATGAATTTGAGGTCCTCACATCATCAGTGAACAAGGCTGGGTGCTTTGCTCGCAAATTCTCATCCAACTCCACATTTGACTCATCTTGAGTACCCTCACCCAAATTCCCTGTTAGAACTGAGGTGATATATACATTACCCCAACAGTAGTATCCCATGTAATATCAAAACTTGACCCCCATAAGGCGAGTGCTGGTGATAGAATCCTGGTGATTGTTCTTAAGAAATGTACCCCTGAACTCTCCTTTGTCCTCTCTAAACTCTATATCTACTGCCTCTCTGCTTCCTGTTTTCCTGAATGCTGGAAGTCCTCTTCTGTCATTCCTGTATTCAAGAATTCTGGTGAACCCTCGGACACATCCAACTACTGCTCTATCAGCCTTCTACCAATTTTCAGGAAGGTGTTCAAGGCCATTATTAATGCTGAAATAGTTCAGCATCTTACTGCCCATAAACTCTACTCCGACAGGCAGTATGGCTTCCATTTTGCCAGGTCCACGGCCGACATGCTAACGCCTATTATGGAGTACATGTTCCAGGCCCTCCAAGGCTTTTAACAGTGTTTGGCATGCTGGCCTTCTTTGCAAGCTACAGGGTTATGGTATTACCGGACAATTGCATGATTTGATCCAATCTTTTCTAAATAACTGCATAATGAAGGTCATCCTGAATGGGCATGCCTCCACATCTTACTGTACAAATGCTGGTGACCCTCAGGGCTCTATCCTAGGCCCGACGCTCTTCCTTATTTTCATAAATGACCTCCCAGATGAGATCAAGAGCCAAGTAGGCATCTACGCAGATGACACCACAATTTACTCCTGCATCAGTAAGAAACCCGGCGTGGTAAACAAACATAATCTCGCTGCTGATCTTGAGAGGAATCTACATTCTGTGATGAATTGGAGTAAGAAGTGGCTTGTAAATTTCAATGCACCTAAGACCAAGCTGCTGTCTGTCAATCATCACAGGCAACCTCTCCTGCCTCCCATAAGCATGGACCAAGCGAATCTCCCCGAGAACAATACACTGCACCTCCTTGGCTTTACCCTCACTTCTGATCTCAAGTGAAATCACTAGATTGAGTCAATAGTTAAATCCACTGCTAGGAAGGTTGGGTCACTATGTCAGGCCAGTATGTTTTTGCCACCTGAAACCATCCTGCATATATACAAATCAACCATTCGTCTGTGCATGGAGTACTGCTGCCATATATGGTCAGGTCAAATCTCTTTCCCTCGAGCATTCTTTTGAGGTCTGCGAACAACCAGTAGTCACTGGGGGCCAGATCTGGAAAATAAGGTGGATGTGGAAGCAATTCAAAGTGCAATTCATGTAGTTTTGCCATCGTTGCAATTGACTTGTGACACAGTGCATTGTCTTGGTGAAAGATCTCTTTTTCCTTTGTGGTGGTTTTTTTTCAATTTCTTCCTTCAAACACACCAATAATGCTATATAATATTCACTATTGAGGGTTCTTCCTTTCTCAAGGTAATCAAGGAACAAAATACATTGTGCATCCCAAAATACAGAGATCAAAACCTTGCCTGCGCTGATGTTTGTGTCTTTGGTTGCTTTGGACGGTTTTCACCTGCTGCTGTCCTCTGAGCTGACTGCCAATTTTACTTCAAAGTGAAGTGGTGGATCCATGTTTCATCTATTGTCACATATGTAGCCCCCTGCACATCAGTGGCATTACCGCCTTGCTCGGGGTGATACGATTAAAAAAAATGTATGCAAAAACTTCAGTTTGCATTGAACAACGCTCTAAATCGTCGATATGTTGTTGTTTTTGATCAACTGTGAGCAAACGCAGCACCCGCATTGAACACAGCTAACTTATTGACAAATATTCATGCAAAATTGTGAATATATTGCCATCTGATATGTTCAACTTTTCTGCTATCTAACACAACTTCAATTTACAATTGGCCAAAACAAGTTTGGGTGACCTGAGCATTCAGCATTATCTGTATCTGTATGACCACATTTAAAGTCAGTATACAATCTCTTAATCCTTGTTTCCTATGGAGCAGAGACTGAATAATGCTTATCAAGCCATTGCTTTGCTTGAAGAGTATTTTATCCCATCAGAAAGCAACGCTTTATCAATACACGAAATTCAGATTTTTCCATTGTTTTGAAAATTTGCAACAGTAGCTTCACTTAAATAACTGTAATTGTAAACTAATAATCCGATTGGGCCCAAATTTTGTCATGTGCCATTTCAAGGTTAGTATTTCATAAATATCAACTGGATTTTTTATTAGTGATGCCATCTATATGTCAGGCCTGGTAATTATTAATTGATGTGTTACAGTACACGGTGAAATAATGGATAGCAGATTAGATTGAGGAATTTGAGAGCCAAGTTCTAATTCTAGTCAAATCCATTACATTCACTTAGGTGCTAATACCCTTGATTTCATCTCTTTTCCCCATAGCTATGGGTAAATAGCAGAACAGACTGGGTTCTATAGACTTGGATGGAAACCAGTCTAGGAGAAGGAAAACTCTGAATTCAAACCAGCCTAGAAACCTCATTTCTACTGCGGCTGTAGTGCCTCTATGACTGTAAAAAGGGTTACAGGAATAAAAAAACATAAACAAATAAAAAACATAAATAAAATAAAACATAAATAAATAAAAAACATAAATAAATGGAAAAAATAAATAAATAAAGTCAGTACAGTTCATTGATTGTGCCAGTCTGCTCCCCGAGAAGATCCAATAGTACTGATTTATATAGTGTAGAATCTTTAAACTAACTGGACTCCTTTTGAACAACCTAGATGGACCTTTGTCATGATAGGGTTACAAGTGAGTGGGGAGATGGGAGGTGCTTAATCTATTTTCATAGTTGTGCATATTTTTCAGTCTTTGATAGATCTCTGTCAAGAGCAGAAATGAAAACTGCTTAAACTTTCCTTTTTAGCCATGTCATCTTTTGAGATCAGCTAAAAGGCAAGAAAAAGTAGATTCATGCCTTTGCACATACCTCAATCATTTTTCACTCCAATAACTGCTATGCCAGCATGCCACCTTCAAAATACTCATGCACGACAATTTTCGACATGTGTCAAATACACTGATCAGTGTATTTATCTTGCAAGCCCCTCTGAGAGTGAGTTTGTTTACCCACTTAGAACCTCCAACAATTTGGCCTACCTTGCCTATTTCAAAAGACTATTTATAGAGAACCATTTTTGCTCTCCATTAGCATGGCTGATGCTAACCTCAAGAAGAGCAGCTTACTGCACCTTGTATTTTCTACTGACATGGTGTAGAGCTAGGTTTGCTGCTAAGAAGCTAGTTTCACTGTGTCATGCCAGACAATTTTTCTCATCAGAATCCATATTGCACATTAAATAAGCCTACCATTCATCTATGTATTGAATATTGCTGCCATATCATGTCTAGTGTTCCATCTATTGTTGACATAATCTAAAGAAGGGTCTGAAATGTTATCAGCCTTGATCTGGCATCTCAGTTTCAGTCACCACTGTGATGTGGCTTCTCTCTATCTTTTCTACAAATATTTTCATAGCAGTTGTTCTAATGAGCTCTCTTCTTTTGTACTATAGCGAGTTATCCATTCTTTTTCAGCTTATAGTGGAGAGTCCGTTCTAGTGAATGGTAGTAGTATGTTGTTGCAGATTAACGAAATTTGGCCTTGTTGAAGATAGCCCACTATAAGTCATAAGATGATTATAAATCAAGAAAAGCAATTTGAGTTGAAAAATAACATTTTATATATACACATATCAATTAAGGTTTTTACAATTAAAGTAATACTTGAAGTATCAGTCCAATGTTAAAATGTTCATGGCAATAAAATGCTGAAAAGAGAATTAATGCTTAGGAATGTGGGAAAGTTGTGAGTAAGGAATGTCTTTGATGTATTCGCTCCTTAGGTCAGTAAGTAGTTTTGAGACAGGGAAGAAGGTCAGGAGAGGTGAAGGGAGGCAAGCATAGTAGCCGCTTGACTTGGTCAAGGGAGATACTAATTACATTCGTCTCTCTCGAGTCTGTCTGACTTTCTGTCTGGGTGCTTTTCTGTATCGGCTTTTTGACTTTTTGGATCGCAAGTGATCATTTGGGAATTCATATCCTATTTGATTCTGGGCTTCCCATTGGCCAATAAATAAAATTCGCGTAGGCTCGCAAACTGGAAATTTAATATTTAATTAATTTTTATTTTTCAACCAGAACCCGGATGTGCACTGATGACTTTTGATCATTTGCTTTTTGGTAATGAGAGCACAAACATCCGGTCTATCGCTTTTGCTCGGTCGGTATCACCAAAGTACCTAAACCAATGAAATTAAGCGTACTACTAGATCACATTCTTTACTGTAAGTGCAAATCTAATAGCTTCTTCTCTTGCATTTCACACCCCTGAAACTTTTTTTTTTCAATTTTTTGTTTCTCAGCCACCTACGATTTTCAAAAATTTAAATTTGACATCAATCACAATCTTCTATCTTCCTGAATCCTGTTTTTTGTTCTCATTTCCCCTCACTAAATTATTCTCATTCTCTTTTACTACCAGTAACCCTTTGCATCTTAGTGGCATTATTGTCTTGCTTGGGGTGAAGTGATTATATTGTGGTGATACTGACCGAACAAAAGCGAGAAACCGGATGTTGGCTCTCTCACAACAAAAAGGCAAATGAATAAAACTCGTCGTGCACATTCGAGTTTGCGCAGATGTTCCAGTTGAAAAATAAAAATTAATCAAATATCAATTTTCCATTTCGCGAGCCTACGCGAATTTTACTTGCCAGCCAATGGGAAGCCCAGAATCAAATTCAAGTATGAAATTCCAAATGTGCTTCTGATCCAAAAGGCAGATATAAAAAGCAGAGACAAAGCATCGTCAGACAGACTAGCGGAGACAGACGAGCTGATTAGTTTCTCCCTTGACTTAAGTCATCAGCTACTATACTGACCTCTTTCCTTCTCCCTGTCTCAAAAGCACTTATTGACATCAGGAGTGACCTCTTCAAAGACATTCCACACAAACCAACTTACTGTCTTACTGACCTTAGAAGTGGCAACTTCAAAATGAACATTAATCACACTCCTAAGCCTTTTATCTTTTTCAGCATTATATTTTCCATGAACATTCTAACCTCTGTTGAACCTTTATTTCAAGTATTATTTTAATTGTAAAACATTAATTGAAATGTGTATATATATAAATATAATTTTAACTCAAATTGCCTTTCTTGATTTATAATCATTTTATGAATTATAGTGGGCTATCTTCCCACAAGGCCAAATTCCATTTACCCTTCACTGGAATCCTACTACAACTAGAAAAAGAATAAATAAGATAAGATATACCCGCTATAACATAAAAGAAATGATGCAAAAAAATTTAAATAAGTTTTAGTTTGGAAACTAATATTAATAAACAATGTATTCATATTGATTTTCCAGTTAAAAAATTGATTACACTCGCTCTTTTACTTTTCTGATCTTTTACAGCAACAGCAACAAAAAATTAAATTCACATTTGGAAATGCACATTTTGCTTTTAAAAAAAATGTTGTGGGATCTCCCTCTTTTTGTATATAATAATGAACTCAACTGAGTGTACATATAATCCTGCCATATAGAAAACAGGAGTTGAAGATCTGGAATCTCAGTTGTAGTTGCAGGTTTACAGTGGAGAGTAATCGTAGAGAACTGTTACAGTTATTGAAGAGTTCCGATAGATACCAAAGTTACCCACAGACCAGACTAGCTCTGAGCTTCACTCAGCTAGAATAAGTTACCTGAACATACTATTTCATTTCAAGATTTGTACATATTTATTTCTACTAATAGTATTTCCGAATTGACTAACCCACGTTCCAGTTTGTATATTATGTTCAATATAACTTATTTTTTATCTCCATACCGGTTTTTGTTGTTCATTATTTTGGTGCTTCCTCCTCCAAAAATCCACAACAGAAAATTATACCAAAATTATCAGTTTTTATTTCATCTTAATGCAATAAAAATAAGCAGTGAAAGAATCTTTTTTTGAGGGGCAAAAACGAAAATCATATGAAAAAAAAAAAATATATCCTAAAGTATTCTTCTTATCTCTTCATCTTTTGAGTATATTGGAAAAATTTTATCTATGCCTGTCAAAGGTTATAAAATGATCTGGCTGAAAATCACAGGCTGATTTTAATACTTGGTTGTTATGTCAAGTTTTGCCAATGGACATATTTTGACTTAGAGGTTACCAAGGGCTCTTTACGATAAAATATTTTCTGAAATCTATTTATTTATGATGAACTTTTGATAGAAGTTAAATGAATATCGAATCAGATCAGTATGAAAATAGGAGAATATCTTACTAGGGGTACAAAACTGGATAGAATTGATGAAATGGACATATTAAAATCAAACAAGAAAAAATAACAAAATTATTTTAGAGCTAAAAAGGAAGAAAAGCTTAAGCAATTTTCATTCCTCCTCTTGACAGAGATCTATCAAAGACTGAAAAATATGCAAAACTGTGGTAATGAAATAAGCACCTCCAATCTCCCCTCTCATTTGTAACCATCCTCTATAATAAAAAAAAAAAAAAAGCTTAAGCAGTTTTCATTCCTCCTCTTGACAGAGATCTATCAAAGACTGAAAAATATGTAGTACTGTAGTAATAAAAAAAGCATCTCCCATCTCACCCCTCACTTATAATCACCCACTATAATAAGAAAAAAAAAAAGAAAAGCTTAAGCAGTTTTCATTCCTCCTCTTGACAGAGATCTATCAAAGAGTGAAAAATAAGCAGAACTGTGGTAATAAAATAAGCACCTCCCATCTTCCCTCTCATTTGTAAACCATCCAGTATAATAAATAAAACAAAAAACAGAAAAGCTTAAACAGTTTTCAAATTTTCCTCTTCATAGAGAACTACCAAAGATTGAAAAATATGCAGAACTGTGAAAAGAGAATAAGCACCTCCCATCCCCCATCTTATTTGTAAGCATCCACTAAAATAAAAAGAAAACACCCCTCCACGCACTGAAGTTGAATTAGTCAAATAAATCATCATAAGCTTTTACTTAGAATTGTTGCTCTATTATACATAGAACTTTTTAAGAAAAAGCACAGCTAAGGCAAATGTACTACACTTTTATCTTTTTCTAGTTCTGAGCTGATATCATGGATGTTAACTCAGGATGAGAAATTAGAGAACCAAGTGAAATTCCAGTTGAATTTGTTGTATTCGTTAATGTGTAAATACCTATGGGAAAGGTATTTATACATTTTCTCCCTCCAGCTATGGGTCAGATAACAGATTTGGTTCTATAGCCTTGTTTGGCAACCAGTCAACGACAGAAAGTAATGACAACCTGCAGGAAAGTCTTCTTCCCAGTCAGTCATGTCTCTTTGAGATATGATTGCCCATGCATATACATGTATGGCACTTAACTTACTAATGTAGGAGAAGAAAAAATATTAAGCATGACAAGAGATAGGGTCAAGTGGAAAGTCATGATTGCCTGTGTCCTGAAAAGACATTGCACATAAAGAAGAAGAAGATACCAATAAAAGACTTGGAAGTAGTATAAAAGTTATTGCATGCAAAAAACGAAATTGAAAAGCCAAATTCAAATTCCAGGAACTTTCATTTTGTACTATTGCCCTCAGGAAAGGCAAGAATTCATCTATGCTTATGCCAGTTATATAAAGCATACTGGACTCTTTAATTCTGGCAAGTCAACTACTCTAGGAGAATAAAACTGTAAATCTGTAAAGACAACTTATTTGTTGTTATTTTGTTTTGTATAACTTATCAATCCTTTGTGGTTTTTTCAAATTAAAAAATATTTTGGATTATAAGAATAATTTCCTTGTTTTTTTTTACATTATTTTGTAACTGTTGTGACCAAGTGAATAGTTTAAGAAATAGCAAAATATGTGCCATAGAAATATTGACTAGTGCATGTGTTGGTTTGTCCAGCATTCAATCAATTCAACCGTTCCCCCAAGGTCTCTAATAGTGATTTTGTTTTCTCAAGACTAATGTACTGATTGTTGTGACCAAGTGAAAGGTTTAAGAAATAGCAAAACATGTGCCATAGAAATATTGTATATTTAACAGTAAATACAACAGAAGAGTACTCCATGGCTAGTGTCATTTGTCCAGCCTTCAGTCAATTGACTGTTCTCTCTAGGCCTCCTCTCCTACTAATCTTATAGTAGGTGGAAGAGTCCAACATAGACTCTTTAGAGAGAGGACACCACAATGATAACCCACTACTTTGAATGGCTCTTAGGTCTTGTATTGGGTAAAAAATAATAAATAAAATATTTTTAAAAGGATCAAACATAAACAAAGAAAAATTTTATGGTATAAAAATAATAAAATTCAAAAACTACCAATTTTGAAATTTAATTTAAAAGTAAATATGTTAATATCAGTATTTTACTTTTTATTTATCCTCCAGGTCACGTTCCCCCTGAATCTTTTGAACAAGACTAGTGGCTTATCCCATGTTTCCCTATTTAGGATTGAATTTCCAGTTACTTCTAAAATCTTGTCATTCTCTTTCCCTCCCAGTATCGCCTTTGAATCTTAGTGGCATTAGCACCTTACTTGGAATGAATTGATTTCTATAAAAAAATATCATGCTTGTAAAAAAAAGTTTTCTACATATAGGTTAAAAGAAAAGGTCAAAGAGTTACTTATCAAATTCCAAAGCACTCTTACCCTCTATGACCTCTGCCATAGCAGGTATGAACCTTAAAGTCTTCCCACTACCAATTTCACTGGGCTAACAGCTGAAAAGGTCACTATAGTAGGTTGGCCTTTGCTTGAAAGCCTAATATCAAAATGTTATTTTTCTTTTTTAAATATGAAATTGTATATATGTCATGTGGGTATACAAGTGTCTATGTTTGGTGGGGGGTTCTGAAAATAATTTTTAAGCATTCCCTTGCATGCTAGACAAAATTTGCTCCTGATTAATTATTTCATTCCTATTCTATTTTCACTAATATGAAGAGACATTCAAATATTTTTGTTTTAGGAAATAGTAATCATTTTTTTTCTAAAAATGAAGATACAAACAACATCCAGTTCTTGATGACTAAGGTGATCAAAAGTCAGTCAGTCAGTTCAATACTATACATGATACATGCTTGGCCAATCATGTCTCAAAAGAGTGATTGACTGGACAGAAGATTTTCTTGCAGTAGGTTCTCATTACTTTCTGCAGTAGACTGGTTGCCAACCAAGGCAATAAAATCCAATCTGTTCTGATGGAAGGAGAAGAGACAGATTAATACCTTTCCCAAGGGTTTTTTGGACATAGATAGGTGAATGCAACAAATTCAACTGAAATTTGAACTCGGCTCTCCGATTTCTCATTCTGAGCCAATATCCACTGCACCACAACATACATCCCATGATTAAAGGTATTTGAACAAAATTGAACTGGATAGTTTATCAACAATTTTGATCTTATTCAAAATATAATAAAAAAATTTGATCCATTATTCAAAATACAATAAAAAAATTAGAACAGATAGATAGATAGATAGATAGATAGATAGATAGATAGATGTGAATAGACTGAGACAGATAGATAGATAGATAGATATGAACAGACATAGATAGATAGATAGATAGATGTGAATAGACTGAGATAGATAGATAGATGTGAATAGACTGAGATAGATAGATAGATGTGAATAGACTGAGATAGATAGATAGATAGATGTGAATAGACTGAGATAGATAGATAGATAGATAGATAGATAGATAGATAGATAGATGTGAATAGACTGAGATAGATAGATAGATAGATGTGAATAGACTGAGATAGATAGATAGATGTGAATAGACTGAGATAGATAGATAGATAGATATGAATAGACTGAGATAGATAGATAGATAGATAGATATGAATAGACTGAGATAGATAGATAGATATGAATAGACTGAGATAGATAGATAGATAGATAGATAGATAGATAGATAGATAGATGTAAATAGACTGAGTTAGATTGATATGGATAGATAGATATGAAAAGACCGAGGTTGATTTATTTTGATGAATTCTTGCTGCTGAAATATACTTTTTCCATGTTATTTATGGAGACAATAGATGCAAGCAATTCTGCAATAACACCAAGAATCAGAGACTAACAATGACCCAAATCTATGTTACATTTTTAAAGTCCTTTCATATATTACATACTTTTGTATTCGTTTCTTATTAGTGGTCTTTCTCCAGCCTTGTGTTGAGTTTTATTTGGTCGAATGTCAGCACATACTTTTCATATTATCATTACTTATTTTAATTAATTTGTTCCAATTTTTACTCAATCTCATTAGGGTTGCTTTTCATTCCAAGACTCATCATTATTATTATTTTATTGTTGTTATTCTTATATGTTTATTGCCACTTAAAAAGCAACAATAAGATAGAACAAAACTCAGTCAGTCAGTTAAGTGTCATAAGTGACACACGCTTGAGCGATCATGTCTCTTTCAATCTATGACTGACTAGGCAGAAGATTTTCCCACAGTCGGTTGCCATTTCTTTCTGTGGTAGACTGTGGTAGACTGGTTGCAAACCAAGTCTATAGAAATCATCTGTCATGCTATTCAACCCATAGGAACACAGAAACACATTAAAACATCCTGGACATCCTAGTTTAAGACAAATACAAAATATTGTCTTGCTAAGTGCAGCTCACAAACTAAGAAGAAAAACTTTGCCCATGTAATACTAGGGATCTTATGGGAGGCAGGAAAACAAATCATGAAATGTCGCCATAACAACATGCCACAACCTGCCTTAGATCTTCTCACAAATTTGTTAAGTAGTGTGACCATAGCAGAAATTGAAATACAACAATAATAGTAATAATCTAATCTAATCTAATCTAATCTAAATCTAATCTAAACTTATTTATAAATGGAACTTTGTCTGTGTGTGTGTATGTGTAGACAAATGAAATAGACAAAGACAAATGAAACAATATTCAGAAGTTTCAAGGTTGCAGTTCTTACAATAGGGCAGAAAATCAATAATAAAAGGCAAGATGTTTGTGTGTGTGTTTGTTTATCTGCCTGTATTTTTTTCAGCCCTTTTATTTTAGTTTTGCTTCAGGTTTGGCTCTAAGTAGGTATAATTGTAGTTCTTAGTCTCAGCCATGATACCATTTACTCAGAGGACTTATTTAGCCTTCAAAATTCAGTTTACAACGAAAAAAACTTATTTGATATCAATACCAGGAAATCAAAATTTGACTTACATCCATTCATTTTCTTTTAGTTTACAGTTTCATTTTAACTGGAAATAACTATAGCTTTTTAGTCTTTTGTGCCAACGTCCAAAGAGTCTGAGCTCCAGGACCATGGATTAGTTTTAAAGCTTTCATTATACCCAAGCAATGCCAGGCTATACTGCTAGTGTTTTTATAAAGAAAGAAACAGTCACTTTTATTTGCAACACAGGAGTAGGCCATCAGAATGAGTAATCAAGACCAGGATAAACAAATCAGAATAAGAAAGTAGATATAGGATGTGTGGACAACCAGCATCATCATAATAAAGTACAATACCAACATCATCATGATAACGTACAATACCAACATCATCATGATAACATACAATACCAACATCATCATGATAACATACAATAACAACATCATCATGATAACATACAATAACAACATCATCATCATCATAATGTACAATAACAGCATCATTATTATAAAGTATAATACCAATATCATCAACATAATAATAATAATAATAATAATGAACAATACCAACATCACCATAATAATGTAAAATACCAACATTATACCCATCATCATCATAATAATGTACAACAGCAACATCATCATCATAATAATGTACAACAGCAACATCATAATAATAATGAGGTGCAAGTATATTGGTTGAAAAATATCAGTTTGCTACATGAGAGGACAGATGTTCAATTGGCAAATGCTACTGTCCCCACCCCTTCATGGATGACTACAGGCAGGACTATCTTGTATCAAAAGGATGTGGAGAAAGATGTCAATGGTGTCTAACTTCCAACCCAGAATATATTTACCACTTGTATAGAAACTGATTGCTGGGGTCATAGAAGAAGAGCTCTACACACATATGGAGACTCAGAGGTTGTTGCCAGGTGAACAGAGAAAAAGTGTAGGAAAGAAAGTAAAGGCACACGGTTTAATAAAAGGGTGAGAAGAAATATTAAGAGAAGATTGACCGGATTGGGTGTTGCTTGGATCAATTATAGGAAAGCTTATGTTATGATAGCTAGGTAATTATGATCATTGAACTGTTTGACACTGAAAGATTAATACTTAGATTTGGGATGACATGAGAACACTGATTACTTTAAGTGATCTACTACAATCTGCCTTCTTTGCAGCCAGTAGCTCTTGTACACTGTAGGGGACCTTGTCACTGCCGCAGTCACTGTACCCGTCGCTCATTGTGGTAGGTGACAGCAGGGGGCTAGTCTTTTCAACCATGTTGCGGTCGGTGAATGTCCCGATCGCGAGCTGAGGATGTGCATTGTGGTGCAGCGGATATTAACTCAGAACAGCAAATCGGGGAGTTGAGTTCGAATTCCAGTTAAATTCCTCTAATTCACTTATGCACAAATACCCTTGAGAAAGGTATTAATCCATCTCTTCCCTAAAGTTATGGGTTAAATAACAGAACAGATTGGATTCTATAGCCTTGGCTGGCAACCAGTCTATCGCAGAAAGCAATGGCAACCTACTGCAGATAATCTTCTGCCCAGTCAGTCATGTTTCTTTCAAGACATGATCACCCAAAGTGTGTATCACGTATGGCACTTAACTGACTACAATCTAGAATATATTTTGGTTGTAAATATCCTTCAAAGGGCTGATTATTATTTTTTTTTTACAATGTTTACCCTGTAAAAGGCATGAGAGCCACTCAAAAGGTTACAAGGTAAGAGGCATAGCTTATAAGGATGTGTGACAAAGATAACAATTAACCCTAGAGTGTGAACAGGCCAAGATTTTAGTGATCAGGAAAAGCATCCTCTTAGTCAGTTCGACAAAGCAACAGTTCATGTGAAGAAACTGCTTGAGTGGAACTTATATCTCACTGGTGGAATACACAGGGAATAAGGATGGTTTGCTACAATGTGAGTAGCATGGCTGGTCTTACCCATGAAGTTTAGAACTGGTGGAACTAAGGAATGTAGTTGATCTGAACACTTTCCATGGAAATAGCGATAGAATAGTGACAGGCTTTTGACGCTTATGGGAAAGGGAATAAGGATGGTTTGCTACAATGTGTGTAGCATGGCTAGTCTTAGTCGTGAAGATTAGAACTGGTGGAATTAAGGAATATAGTTCATCTGAACACTTTCCATGGAAATTGTGATAGAATAGTGAGAGGCTTGCGGTGTCTGTGAGAAATGGAATAAGGACAGTTTGCTACAATGTGCATAGCATGGCTGGTCTTAGCCATGAAGATTAGAACTAGTGGAACAGAACTAAGGAATGTAGTTTATTTGAACACTTTCTATAGAAATAGTGATAGAATAGCGAGAGGCTTGCAATATCTTTGAGAAAAGTAATAAGAATGATTTGCTACACTGTGCATATAATGGTTAGTCTTAGCTGTGAAAATTAGAACTGGTAGCACTAAAGAATGTTGTTTGTCAGAACACTTTTCATGGAAATTGTGATGAAGCAGCAAAAAGCTTGCAAAGTTTTATCTATGGGGAAAGGTGCTGCAGGGTAGAACATAATTTGTCACCCATGAGGACATGTAGATGCCTTTGGACTCTATCAAAAATGAAAAGTGGTAACTGGGCAGTATTCTATTTTTGACTTGATTTGACTCTTGTAAAAGTAGAGGATAGTGGGAGGTTCTTCCTAGAGTGGTACAGGGAAGCAACAATTTTTCCCACATCTTTAGTGATGGATTGTATGTACTTGAGGTCTGGGTTATGTTTAAGTCTTAATAGGTGCTCAAGGCAAACGGCATTCATTGTGATAGGTGAAAATTCAAGGTCCACTCAGTGATAACTGAGCATTAATATTCATTGAATGTGACCAGACAATTTTCCCTCACTAATCTGTTAGAGTTAGGTCACAGGAGAGATCAGCTGTCAAGCTCTGGTCATCTAGGGCTTTAGCAGTGCACTAATATACTACTGATCCTCTGTATAGATATTCACAAATAATCAGAGGATACTCATTAGACAACTCATTAATGTAAAGTAGAAAGAGGCTTGGACCAAGAAGCAAACCTTAGAGGACATCCGTGTATATCATTTGGGCCTCAGAGGAAAGGGTGTTAACCTACCCATTAGAAAGGAAATGACAATTAAGGCTCTTCTAGTAATTCCAAAGATAGCGAGCTTGTGCAGTAACCCTCTATGCTACACATTGTCTAAGGCCTCTTACATATCCAATCAATTTTTTTCTTGAAATGTATTTTTTACTTAGTACCTCACTGATCTTGTGGGCAATGATGGTTAAGATATCAGCTGTGAACTGAGCTGCTCATCACTGAAGAGGTTGTCCCTATTGAGGTGATCAATAATGTTCTTGTTGATTATATCTTCAAAAATGTTCAGTATAGACCCATCATCCTGAGTATTAACTCACATTTTGAAAACAGAGCATACACTTGGCACCTTCCACAGACTTTGGAATGATTTCTCCTTCAAGAAGTAATTAAAAATGATTTGGGATACCTTAGGGTTAATATTCTCAAGGACAACCACTAGGATTATTCTGGACTAGTAGTCTTTGTAGGGTCAAGATTTTTATAAGTCTTGAGACTTTTTGGGTAGTAATAAAAATATTACTGAGATTGTGCTAAATGAGACAGGAGGAGCCAGAAAGTCATCTAACCTTGAGTTAAAGGCAAACACCGTTGCAAAGAGCTTTGCTATATCCAACAAGGATGAGATGCCCTCAGGGTAATTTATAATAGTAAGCACTGACACTTTATCTTCATTCAGAAATTGTTTGGCAATCTTCCAGAACTCCTGGGTTCCAAGTTGTTTTCATTCAACCTTGGCCCAGATTGCTTACCCCTAGCTATGAAATACTGCTGTTATATATGGTCAGGTGCCATTGCTGTTCATCTCAGTGTTCTTGACAGGCTCCAAAGGAGAATCAGTAATGTGATAGGTCTCGACTTGGCAGCTCGACTACAGCCACTTCCCCACCGACAGGATGTGGTTTCTCTCTATCTGTTCTATAAATATTTTCATGGCTTCTGCTTCAACAAACTTAAGTCACTGATGCCCTTGCCACAGGAGTTTATTCATGCAACTAGACTGGCAACTGAGTCCCACCCATTCACAGTTAGATTAACCAAATACAGCTGACAATTCTACTCCAGCAGCTTCTTTTCTTGAACTCTATTCCATATTCTGGCTTTCCTGATGGCTACAATCTCCTGGAATTTAAATGAAATGCCAATACCCATCTCTTAACCACTTGACTCTAGTTCTTTCTACATCACCCTGTATATCTTTTTTTCTCTCTACCTTTGCAACTGTCATCACACCTCTATTCCCGTCCTTCTTTTGCTCCTTTCTCTGACACCCACTGTAACTGATTCGTCTTTCTCTTTTCTTTACTCTCTTTCTATCTAATCTCTTACTCTTATGTAGCCCCCTGCTCATCAGTGGCATTACTGCCTTGCTTGGGGTGAAACAAATAAAAAAAAATTTTCAGAAACCCTTTTGCAATGATTTCAGGAAGTTATGAATGCAGGAAGCATTCTACTGTGACAGATATTGTAGAAATGGTTATGATAAGTTATGGCTGCAGAACCTTTAGGGATGAACCAGGGCTGCCTATATGGTTTTTGCTGGAATTTTTTCTGCAGAACAAATCTCTCCATTCCAGAAAGGATCCTTTTCAAAATAAGGGCAGCAGTTTCAGAGGTAGTATGTTTGAAGAATACTGTGAAAGAAACTTATGCCATGTAAAATCTGAGGCTGTCCAAGTAGGCTTTTGCATACCAAAATCATTATATGGAATGGCATGCCTGGGGATGCCTTTTATTTGGCATCAACTTTGACATTGACTAGTAAATTATCTAAAGCATTCAGCAGTAAGGGGGGGGGGAGACATCAGTAAAGCATTTTTCAGGGCAGAATGTAAGAAAGAGATCAAGAATGTTTGCTTGATGTCCTGTTGAATCAGGAACATGGGTGGGTTCTTCGATGATCTATATAGGTTCATAGGTGATACGGAAGTCTTGGCAGTATCAGCATTCTTCATTTTGTTTGAGTGACCCACTCTTTGTGATAAATATTAAAGTCACCACAAATATAAAAACTAGCTGTCTTTGGGCTAGAAATATGCAAGATTTTGTTAGATTTGACAACAGAATAGATAAAGTAAAACAGAATTGTTATTACTTGCTACTAACAGTTATAATATATCTCAACCGACTCCATGGTACTCTAACAAACACTTTATCAGAACTTTCTCAGAACTCTCTTTGAACAAAAATTAACCCTTCAAACATATCTGGAGTCAGCTCATTTAATTTTAATCTTTCACACACCTTGTTAACAATTTCTGTGCCAGTGGCTTTCTTAAAAATTGTAGTGGATCCTGGATACATCTTTTCTTCATGCTTTTTTTCTTTGGTGGCAACATTTGTGATTGGCTTACTTTATGTTACTATTTTATTTTTGATGGGGATTTGTTTTGTGGGTATGATGTGATGTTCAGAACCCTTACACAGAGGATGAAGTTTCTTCCTTGAACTGCTACTTTGAGAAACTGACTCCCAGGTGGATGATTCCCTGACCACTACAATCTTAACCTATTCAAGTGTAGGATTAATTATTATCTTCTAGTATTTTACTCTGTAACTCTCTAATTTCAGTGGCTCTTTGAAAACAAAATTATATATATATATATATATATATATATATATAAGAGAGAGAGAGAGAGATTGATAGATAGACAATGTGGATATAGCAATCAATACTGCATGGTGACTGTCCATTTCCAATCTTAATGCAACTTTTGGACCTGCATCCTATTTGGGCATGAAACTATCAGTCACGATGTTGTGTAGATTTCTGTAAACACAGTCTATATATTAGTCAGTTAAGTGCCATACATGATACACGCTTTGGGCAATCATGTCTCAAAAGAGACATGACTGACTGGGCAGGTTATCTTGCAGTAGGTTGTCATTACTTTCTGTGGTACACTGATTGCCAGCCAAGGCTATAGAACCCAATCTGTCCTATTATTTAACCCATAACTGGATAGAAGAGATAGTTTAATACTTTTCCCAAGGGTATTTGTGCATAAGTGAATGCAAGTAATTCAACTGGAATTTGAACTCAGGTCCCCGATTTCTTGTTCCGAGCTGATAACCACTGCACCACAATGCACATCCTATATATAACGCACAGTTTATATATAAATACGCTATTTTCAAAATTGAGTACTTTTTCTCTATGAACATCATAAATTTTAAGCGTTTTTTGTTTTTTAAATCATAAAAATGGGGTATATGAACTCAATTCCTTGCATAAAGCCTAGATTGGAAGTCATGAGTTATCTCCCTCTAACCCTGCAAGTTACTTTGTTCACCACTGCTATAGCCTGGTATTGAATTCTAAGAGTAAAGTCAGGAATTAACCAGCGATTGTAATAAAGGGTTCGGTTTTGAAAATTCCTAGCACCTGAATAGCCAGAGCATAGAACAACCAAAACGTCATACAAAATGGCAACAAAGATGAGGACAATAGCCTAAATAATGTAAATAATGTAATATTGACAAATTTTATTATTGTGATATTTTTGCATTGTATCAAGTATTAAGAATATAGTAACTAAGGTTTGCAAATTGGATAGAGAGTTATCAATGATAATGTTTTGACTTCAAATCCACAGTTATCCTTTAACTTCTCTCTGTTTTTTATTTTAAATGTACTTTTTATCACATAAAATTTGGTGAAGTGTGATTTTAATTCCAAAAATTTGACCCAGAGAAAAAATGTTTAGGAACAACTAGTGGAAATGAATAAAATGTACTCAACTGGAATTCAAACTTGGCTCTCTAATTCCTCATTCTGAGCTATTATCTATGAAACCACCCACACATCCACATATAGAGTACCTGGTATTTCTATGTAGTCACAAATCTAGATACTGACCAAGCTCAACATCTCTTAAAATTGCTGCCTTCACAGGTATCAGTCAGTTAAGTGACATATGTGATACGTGTTTGGGGATCATGTATCGAAAGAGACATGACTGACTGGGCAGAAGATTATCCCGCAGTAGGTTGCCATTGCTTTCTATGGTAGATTGATTGCCAACCAAGGCTACAGAATCCAATTAGTCCTGCTGTTTAACCCATAGCAAGATGGAGAAGAGACAGAGTAATACCTTTCCCAAGGGTGTTTGCACATAAGTGAATGCAACAAATTCAACTGGAATTCAAACTTGACTCTCTGATTTCTCGTTCAAAGCCAATAACTGCTGCATCACCACACACATCACAGGTATACATGAATGTATACTAGTTTACAAGTTGATGTAATTTATTTTATTTTGAGTTTGAGTTTTGTTTAATGGCATATCAACCTCTGTAGGTTATTTAATGCCAAAAAGGTGGGGTTTTAAGGTATTTTTTTTTAATGTTCACTTATAGTGAGAATTTGAGTTTGAGTTTTGTTTAATGGCATATCAACCTCTGTGGATTATTTAATGCCAAAAAGCTAGGGTTTTAAGATATTTTTTTTTTAACATTTGGTTGTAGTGAGAAAGTTGATTTAGTCAGATTTTGATGAAAGATTTTTTTATTTTAGAAAACTGAAGATGCATTCTAGTTTTGTATTCAAAAATGTATTGGTGGTAATAACTTTTTTCCTTTAAAAATGTGTTATGATAAAAAAAATTTTCGCTTCAAACATGTATATTTTTCTATAAAAGTCATTTTTATGTATATATTTCTAAAAAAAAAGTCTAGTTTTATACGTTCATAGTGTTTTGACCCCAGTTTGGGGGTTAACTATTTGCCCATAACTGGGACCCTAACAGATGCTACCACTCCAGGTTAGGGTGGACCTGGGAACAACAGCAATTAAGAGGTGGTTCCATGCTCCTCACAACCTCCCAATCAGAGGCCTTGCTGCCGGATGCAGGATACAGATGCAGGATACAGGATGCCGTCATACCAGGACCAAATTTATTTCAATTTGATCTTTACACACACACACACACACACACACACATTTCAGAAAAATCTATGATGAAGCTGAAAGATTTTTTATGCTACATATTTCAACCCCTGGAACATCATCGAACCAAACATATTTATGTTAATGTGATTGCATGTACATATGAAGGAGAGAGAACACTAAAATTCTAATTTTTTTCCATTAAATGAGTTTTGGGTATTAAAAACAATTTTAATTTAAGTTTAAAATTTTAACATCTTCTCTCCTTCATGAGCTTGTGTAATTGCATCAACATAAAATTGAATTTAGTCCAATAAAGTCCTAGAGGCCAAATTGCACCACACAAAAATTTTTTTCTCAACTAAATTCCTTCTTGATATATAAAATTTATGAGTGCTTAGTAAAATAAAATGTGCCTCAGCTTCTAGGGGCATATATATATATATCTCCTAATGCCCACAGGTGCCTTGCAAACTTTTAAACAGATAGAACATGTGGTTGACCCATATTGTTTGAGTAGTTGAGGATCAATAGCCACATGTTTCTGTGAGTGGAGAGCAAGATCTGCTTTACTGCTGATACCAAAGCTACAGTGGCAGTTAAAAGGCTATCACTGAGATGAACAAAATACTGTCAACTGGCTTTAAAATTTGCAGACAGTTGTTCTTGATGTTCAAGTTGGCCTTGCTCAAACTTTTTATAGAGGAGATGCAGGATAGATGCCAGGTTCTTTTGCTCTGACACTTTGTTTTACCAAGAAGAAAAGGGGATGCTACATCATTTCAGATAGACTTTGAGTTTGTCCTTGAAAAGCAAGAATAGCCTTCACTGCTTCTTAGAAGCTGGCCAAAATTGCTTTTGAAGCAAGCTGGTCCATACAAAAAGATGTCATTTTTACCTGTGTTTGATTTTCATGAAGCCTATATATATATATATATATATATATATATATATATATATATATATATTATAAAGGATTTTCGATTATTACCGTGGATAATACATATTTCACCGCTTTGATGTTTGGATCTGACGAGCCACGTTAAGAATATCAAAGCGGTGAAATATGTATTATCCATGGTAATAATCAAAAATCCTTTATAAAATATTACTCTGTTAAATTAAATAAATGAATTTAACACTGAGTTTTCTCGAGTTTGTCGCTTTTAGAATTTACCCAGATTACATACCAACTGTACTATGTTATATATATATATATATATATATATATATATATATATTTTTTTTTTTTTCCATTTATAAATGAGTTATTCTGCTGAAATAACTCATTTATAAATGGAAAATATTCAAAAGTTTTCCAATATAATTGTATCAAACACTTTTTAATACAAATGTATACTGGTCTAACCCTATTATGACCAAAAACTAAGTATTAAACAATCAATATATATATAGGTATTTATGTCCAGTCCATAAACGGTGAGGATAATCCAACAAGATAACTTCTCTTTTCTTTCTTCTTATTTTTTTATTTTTTTTTATTTTTATACTTCTCTTCAGTTAAAGAAAATGCTTATTCCAGCAAAATTTTTTGTACTTAATGGAAGAAATATTGTAAGATCTGATGAAATGAGCTAATTAGCTCATAAAAATGAACTATAGTTTGTAACCACTTGAAATGACGTGTTGAGTTTTCATTTATATATATATATATATATATATATATATATATAAATATATATATATATATAGGGTACATATGGATGGAATAATATTTTGTGTCCAAAGAAATCAGTCAGTTAAGTGCCATACGTGATACACGCTTGGGCAATCATGTCTCGAAAGAGACATGACTGACTGGGCAGAAGATTATCCCGCAGTAGGTTTCCATTGCTTTCTGCCATAGACTGGTTGCCGACCAAGGCTACAGAACCCAATCTGTCCTGTTATTTAACCCATAACTGGAAGGAAGAGATGGATTAATACCTTTCCCAAGGGTATTTGCGCGTAAGTGAATGCAAGGAATTCTACTGGAATTCAAACTCGGCTTCCCAATTTCTCATTCCGAGCCGATATCCACTGCACCACGACACACATCCTGTCCAAAGAAATAGTATTCTTAAAAAAGTGCTCAGTACAAAGTAGAGCTAATAATATTTATTCAGAAATTATAACATGAATATGTTATAATATCATTACAAAAGTAGCTATTTTGTTTCGACATTTCTTGTGTCTTATCAAGTAATGAGGTTTTTATATATATATAGATATATAAATAAAAATAAATATACATATTATCCTATGTGCCATAGACATAGGATAATATGTATATGTATATTTATTAATATATATAATACAGCTATGTTCATACATTGAGCACTGTTTTAATAACACCTGAATAATAATACTATACATATGTACACCCTCATATTTATATTTATTAATTTACATCACTATATATATATATATATATATATTGTTTAATTTATTAATTTACATTGCTATATATATTTTTATATTTTTATTTATTTTATTTTATTTTCTATTTCATTTTATTTACATCACTAATACATTTTTTACAACACTATATATAATTTTTTTTATTTATTAATTTACGTCACAATATATATATTTATTTCCCTCCTTTTCTCATATCTTTTTACCTCGTACAAAAAAATTTTCCAAAAATAAAGGGAAGTGGTGTTTTTAAATTTTTTTTCCAATAAAACGTTTATTACCATCATTATTAACTACCTGATAAGACATTGTTCTTTCAATGTCAAAACAAAATGTACAATTTTGTATATATATATATATATATATATATATATATATATATATATTTTAAAAGAACCATATTTCAATGGTGAGATGCATTTGGCAAAAAATCTTTTCTTTATTTGTCTTTAAGAGTCAGTCAGTTAAGTGTCATACATGATG
The DNA here is from genome assembly GCA_037127315.1 of Ascarosepion bandense. Taxonomy (NCBI): domain Eukaryota; kingdom Metazoa; phylum Mollusca; class Cephalopoda; order Sepiida; family Sepiidae; genus Ascarosepion; species Ascarosepion bandense. Next base: position 415,750 of record JBBBDQ010000351.1, on the reverse strand, counting down.
CACGCTTGGGAGATTATGTCTTAAAAGAGACATACATGACTGACTGGGCAGATTTTCCCACAATAGGTTGTCATTACTTTCTGCAGTAGACTGATTGCCAACCAAGGCTATAGAACCCAATCTGTTCTGCTATTTAACCTATGGCTGGGGAGAGAAGAGATGGATTACTACTTTTTTCAAGGGTATTTGCACATTAGTGAATGCAACAAATTCAACTGGATTTTGAACTTAACTCTTCACTTTCTCATTCTGAGCCGACATCCACTGCACCACAACGCATATACTAAAGTCTATTTGAGGGTATTTTAAAAGTATTAAATTTTTTTAAGAGCATTTTTAAGGGTAATCACTAATATTAATAAAATATGCACTTGAAGCCAGAATATTTAAAACGAAGTAGAGACGATTTACTTTTCCAGTCCAATTTCACTAATTTTCTCTAATAGCCTTGGGTTGTTTGCGAGAAATTCAACAGTGAAAAGTATAAATGAAATAAAAAATAAAATAAGCTACAAAGTAATCAAATGTCTAATGGAAATAAATATTTTAAACGAAATTGTTTTTGATTCAAATCCATCATATGAGTTTCTATTCAACTCCAGTCATCCTTTCCTTAAATCCACAAGAAACTGCAACAACTCAATCCAATTCTTCCACTTCTCAAAATGGCTGTTCTAACCAACTACACAAAATCTCAAATTCCCAATTATTTTTTGGCGACTCACTTCTTGGATCTAAATGCAAATTCTTTCCATTCTTTTTCACCTCCTTCCCAAAGTGGCCTAACAGATAATTATTCTCCTTGACTTTTTTTTATCCTAATTTGACAACCACAACTTAACAATGAAAATCAGCTGAAATTTACAGGCACAAATTAAGAAAAAAATTGAAATAAAAAGTGTTTCTTGATAAAGTTAAGGTAAAAAAGGAAATAATTCAACTTCTGTCATACTTGACTCTCTGTATAATTCATTTTATTTTGAACATTCTCTCTCTACACACACTCACACACGTATGTCCATTATATTATATACAGGTTTCATTAAAAAACGACAGGCAAGGTGTCATTAAGTTTTGATATAATTGTTCATAAGTTCGTATAATTTTTTTCTTTTCGGAACTCAGATTATATAAGAATTGTCCAAAGCTTTTATAGTTTTGAGTGCTTTTGGCTATACTTTTAGCCATTATCAAGAATTAATTTTGTTTTACTTATGAACATGTAGAAAGTTTATGTATATAGAGTCTCTTGTATGTTAAGCTCCGAACAAGGTAAGCATATTATACCATGTTCATAACTGATGTTATTAATTGTAAGATTTCTCTTTTTTATTAGTAATGACCCCATTATTTTTAACCTTTTTTTTACATGTGGATAATGCTATTATGTATGTATTATCAACATTAATAACATCTATTATGAACACAGAAACAATGTGCTTTATCGTGTTCTGAACTTAACATACACAAGACTCTATATGCATAAACTTTCCACATGTTTATTTATAAGTAAAACAAAATGAACATATAATATAGGCTTGGTTGGCAACTAGTCTACTGCAGAAAGTAATGGTAACCTACTGCAGGAAAATCTTCTGCCCAGTCAGTCATGTCTTTTTCAAGACACGATTGCCCAAGTGTGTATCATGTATGGCACCTTAACTGACTGACTGACTGAATACACCACACCATTGGGCCCAAGTTGCCCAGAGACTTATAGTAAGTGCTGTGGCCACAATTTTCACCAAAACAAGTAAATATGAGAGCTATAGAAACAGCATGACTCAATACCTTTCTCTAAGTTTTTGTTCCCCCTGATGTGGCCAGGTATTGAACCTACAACCCTTTGTGTCAAGTCTTTATTTAGGTTACCCAACCAATGTTTTTCTTCACTGGGCCATGTGTCCTAGACATAGCACTTAAAATTAGAACTATTTACCCCACTGGACTAAATAAAGGGTGTGGTTTGAATTTCTGCAATGGTTAAACCATTGTGAATATAGCAAAGATGAGGGCAACTGTCTGTACAATATAAATGAAGTAAATCTTGACTTTCAGTTTATAATTAATATACCTTTTTGTAACATTGAGTTAAATATTGAAGATTGATGAAAACTTATGCTAACATATATTGTTTCCTCTTGTTGTGGGATTCTATGATGCTTGGGTAACAGAAAACATGGAATGTAAACAAACAGCAATGCATGCTATTAACAAAAGGTATTACATGTGGACACAATTGAAATGAAAGGAAAAAGACATTGAAATTAACTATGAAAATGTGGTTGCATGTGTGATAAATGCACATGTGTATGTATGTGTGCTAGACACTTGCATCTATAAGAAAGTTCAGATGTCAACAATGGACCAAGGAAGCAAATGTGCCTTATCAGCAGCATTCTTTATCTACATTTGAATGAATCTGGAAGCAAGAGTTAAAAAGAGAAAGAGAATACAACTGCCTTTTTATAGACTTAAAGAATGCAACCTAATGAGAGATTTTTTTCGGCAAAGCCAAATATTTTAAATAGTTATAATGAAACAGCTTTCTAAATTGTGTCATTTTAATGGGGAGAAGGTTAGTGTTGATCAGATACTAAGCTTTGTTTGCTTACAATACAGAGACAGATAATAAGGGAATGGGACAAGAATTCTTTGTGTAATATAATCTCCCAATAAGAGCAGTTGCCAAGCTCATTTTACAGTTCAAGGAATTTATAAAAGAGAATATTGAAATATCCTCAGTTTTTCATTCTCTAAATTCTTTGGTGGATGTCAACAACTTTACAGCACACCTTTTCTCTATCCATATATATATATATATATATATATATATAATGTAACTAAGTTGTTGAACTCGTAGGTTTATTTGCCTTTTTGTTCATGCATTTACTTTTATAAAGAGTGCTTGATACAAATGTAGAGTGTTATACTGTAATGGTTGTGTAGTGATACTATGAATTTAAAAACATTGTAACAACCATTACTATATATATATATATATATATATAGCATAATGATAATCCATAATTAATAATCATAAACTAAGCATACACCAAAACAACCCTTATTCCCCCATAGCTGAACACTTCAATCAACCAGGACACACATTAGAAAACTGCAAATGTTTACTGATAGATTCCGATTTTAGTTTCACATACTCACGCAGAAAGAAAAATACTGGATTTTAAAATGAAATACATATAGGCTAGGGTTAAATAGGGACTTAGGTATTTTGAATCTTTATAAATATTTCAATAGTTAAACATTTTTTAGATACACTTAAACACTTCTAGTTTAAATTTTAAAATCATTTGTTTCTGATGAAAGGCCAAGGCCAGTCTGAAATATAAAATATATATATATATATAATAATAGAAATAAATAAATACTGTCAAAAAAAAATACATTTTTAACTTACAACTTTTTAGTAGTTTTTTATATATATATATATATATATATATATATATATATATATGTGTGTGTGTGTGTGTGTGTGTGTGTGTGTGTGTGTAAAAATGAAGACAGACACCTTATTCCATGGTTAAGAGGAATTATAGGCCTATTTCAGGTGAACCATCATCAGCTTCCATCTTTATTGTACAGAAGATTTATTTGTGTAAAATCTTTTGTACAATAAAGATGGAAGCTGATGATGGTTCACTTGAAATAGGCACATACTTCCGCTTAACCATGGAATAATGTGTCTGTCTTGATTTTTACATATATTTGCTCTATATGTATTTATATACATATATATATTTACGCTCTCACACCCTGATTGAGCACTCTGGAAGAGTGGGAGACTTTGAAAAACAGTAGCTACTCTGGCATATACGCATAGCTCATTCAATAATGAATTAGAGCACTCTAGCTATTGGGCATGTATAATGATATACACGCAAAAAATTCTGCCTTCTTCTACCGGATGCTCGTGGCCCAGGGGTAGAATCGCCGACTGATGCCAATTCAGTTGGGTTTCAATCCTGGGTTAGGAAGCGATCGGAATCTAACTGTACTGATCAGCTGTGATACAGCGAAACAGATCTGTCTGCGGATGACTATAGTACATATATATATATATATATATAACTCTCCTAGAGAGTTATCCTACCACTTTATGTACAGGATACTTCTTTGGATTCTTCTATATCTACACCGCATGTTTATATATATATATATATATATAATCTATCTATCTAAACTTATTTATAAATGGAACTTTGTCAGTGTGTGTGTGTGTGTGTGTGTGTGTGTGTGTGTCCATTACCTATAGGCTCCGAAACGGCTGAACCGAGTTTCTTGAAAATTTACACAGTTGTACTATAAGCGTCTGCGAGTGTTCTTAGCTAGGTTTTGTATTGAGGTACCCCCAATAAATATTGAAAATCGATAATTGAAAAAAATCAGGTTATAGAAGGAGTGTTCTGACTTTAATCAAATTTGATACAATCATAGACAAAGATATAAGAAACGATATTCAGAAGTTCAAGGTTGCAGTTCTTACAATAGTGCAGAAAATCGATAATATATATATATAAAAGGCAAGATGTTTGTGTGTATGTCTGTTTATCTGCCTGTATGTCTGTATTTTTTTCAGCCCTTTTATTTTAGTTTTTGCTTCGGGTTTGGCTTTAAGTAGGTATAATTGTAGTTCTTAGTCTCAACCATGATACCATTTACTCAGAGGACTGATTTAGCCTTCAAAATTCAGTTTACAATGAAAAAAATTTATTTCATATCGATACCAGGAAATCAAAATTTGACTTACATCCATTCATTTTTCTTTCAGTTTACGATTTCACTTTAACTGGAAACAACTATTGCTTTTTAGTTTTTCGTGTCAACGTCCAAAGACTTTGAGCTCAGGGCCATGCATTAGTTTTAAACCTTTCAATATACCCGAGCAACGCCAAGCTATACTACTAGTATATATTGTGTGTGTCTTTGTGTGTGTGAGAGTAAGAGAGCATATAATCTGCAGGCATACACACACATGCACATATTTAGTATATGTATTTATTTATATATGTAAGTATAACATATTTATGTTATAAATTCTAAATAAATATTATATATATATATATATATACACCCACGCACACACAGATATATATATATATATATATATATATATATATATATATAGGCAGCAATATCTCTTTTATGCAAGTTTTATTAAGTTTCATTCTAATTTATGTAAAAATTGTGCAGATGTTTTATTTCTTCAAGTGCTTTCAGCTATACTTTTAGCCATTATCAAGGATGAATTTATATTTTTACTTTAACTGAATATATAAGGTGTTAGGTGTAGATATATATAGATTCATATTAATGTTTTATATTTGAACAATTTTTACATAATTTACATCTTGAAAAGAAAAAAATTACAAGATCACATAAAAAATTATTTACAAAAACTTAATCATAATACCTTGTCTATCATTTTTAATAAAATTTGTATATATATACTGTTTTATCCTGGACAAGAGTACAATTTAACAAAGTGGAAAGATTACCAAGCTAGGTGTAAGAGAATAAAAGTTTAATTCAGCACAAGAATTATTACAGATGAGAATAGTATTACCAGGTTCTAATCGGTAAGCAAGACAGTACTTGCTACCTTCTCACCAAGGCGGAGGTGACACAAGGTCAATTAATGTGGGGATTCTGAGCTCTTAAGCTCAGCCAAAAATATCCCATACACCCAGCTTAAGGCTGGGTTGGGTTCTTGTTTTTTCATCCCAAACAACAAAGCATGATTTGGGTCTCTCTCTGCTTGGAAGGAGAGAGTTTAACAAGAGAGCTTAACAAGAAGTCTGATCAAGAATGATCACGCGACTCGACCAGAAAGCAAGACTCACTAATGAAAATGTTCTAACTCATTTATTCATGATAGACTTAGTCCACCATAGTGTTCATAGAGGGTGCTAGGATATTCCATTATACATTAAGTTTCTGATTTGATAAATGAAAATGTTGCATGAAAAGAGAGAAGAGATTTGATAATGCATTTCACCACTTAAATATATTATATATATATATATATTCCATTTATAAACGATTTATTCTGTGACCTAGGTTTCTACCATGAGTTGTGTCTTCAGGCAATTTTCAATAACTTATTGAAAATAAAATCACCTGATGACACCACTCATGGTAGAAACCTAGGTCGCATAATAACTCATTTACAAATGGAAAATATTCAAAAGTTCTACAATATAATTGTATTGAACACTTTTTAATTCAAATGTGCACTGGTCTAATCTTATTATGGCCAGAAACTAAGTAATTAAACAAGCAAAATATATATATAAACATTAACTGACATCTGATCTCATTGTATTGTAATCAATAAAAACAAACAAAAGTGTAGGCATCCTGTCAAATATTTCTTCTTTCATTTTGTAGATATATATAAATACCTAATATAGTTTGATAATTTTACATATGTTTGTTTTAGTAAACAAGTTCTGTCAATTTTTAAATTATGTCACTGTAACAAATTGTACTTAAAATGAAAACTTTTAAACTATACTTGTAAGAAGATACTCTATAGCGTTATATAAAATAATTGCATTCTTTACTTTTAAATGCATTTGACACACTTAATCACAGAATTGTTAAACAAAAATAAAGAAATACATTTTGGGGTGAGGGCTAGAATTATAGTCTGGCAAAACCGTGGATAAACAAGAATAGTGAAGCAATTAAAAAGAAAGCATTCAGAGCATTCTATTTCTGGATTTCAATAGGCAGAAAATTTACAATGATGAGGAAAAGTCATAGAAATTATGTTACTGGTTTCTTAAGAACTTCCTTCAAATTAAATCATCTCCATGTGTTAAAAAAAGCATTCCCAAGTCTGGCATTGAGCTCAGTAAAAGCCAAGCCAATGAATACTGCTGCCACATCTGGTCGGGTGCCCCTGCTACTCTCCTCGGGCTTCTTGACAAAATACAACGGAGAATCTGTAACGTGATTGATCCTGACTTGGTGAACCGGCTGCAACCACTCTCTCACCGGCGTGACGTGGCTTCCCTGTGCCTCTTCTATAAGTACTTTCACGGCTTCTGCTCAAATGAACTTGGGTCATTGGTGCCACCTAGGTACGAATTTACATGAGATACTAGATTAGCAACTAGGTCCTACCCTTTTACAGTGAAACAGATAAGATGTATCCATAATTTCTACTCCAACAGCTTCTTTCCTCGTGCTTCCCGCCTGTGGAATTCCCTTCCACATGCCTGCTTCCCCAACAGCTACAATCTCCAGGAGTTTAAATGTAAGGTCAATAGACACCTCCTAACACACTAAATTGCATCTATTCTCTCAAACACTCTCACCATCTAACCAACCCTCATTCTTGGTACCCTTACCCGTCTATCACCCTCCTTCTGACATTTCCTATATCTAACCATCCTTTTCCCATCACTTCCCCAATCCTATGTAAACCCCTGCGCAATAGTGGCAGTGGAATGCCTTGCTCGGGGTGAAACAATTTTTTTTAAAAAAAGTCAGTCAGTTAAGTGCCATACGTGATACACGCTAGGGCGATCATGTCTTGAAAGAGACATGACTGACTAGGCAGAAGATTATCCCGCAGTAGGTTGCCATTGCTTTCTGCAGTAGACTGGTTGCCAGCCAAGGCTATAGAACCTAATCTGTCCTGTTATTTGACTCATAGGTGGAGAGGGAAGAGCTGTATTATATTATTAAGTCATAATTAGTGGGGGATCAGTTTATTACTTCAAAACAATATAAAACAGATCTGCCATTTTATACCCAGTAGAAGCCTTAATTATATTTTTAACTATTATATTCAGTCAGTCAGTTAAGGGCCATATGTGATACATGCTTTGGGCAATCATGTCTCAAAAGAGACATGACTGACTGGGCAGAAGATTATCCCACAGTAGGTTGCCATTGCTTTCTGTGGTAGACTGGTTGCTAGCCAAGGCTATAAAACCCAATCTGTCCTATTATTTAACCCATAACTGGAGGGAAGAGATGGATTAATACCTTTCCCAAGGGTATTTGAGCGTAAGTTAATGCAAGGAATTCAACTGGAATTCAAACTTGGCTCTCCAATTTTTCATTCCAAGCTGATATCCACTGCACCACAATGCACGTCCAAATATCATGCATCGGCCATTGGATGTGCATTGTGCACAAAAGATAGTCAATGTCTATGATTTTAAGAAAAGCCATTAACATACTGAATACTGTTTAGACAATTAACTCCCTTTTTCATAATCTTGAGTCATTTTTTAGATTTTTTTTAATGCAAAATTTTTACCAATATAAGGCCCAAGAACCTCTCAGTGTAGAAGGTTACTGAATGAGGTGTGTGATATGAACATAAGAGGAGGAATTAGGAAATGAAGATCATTAGGATATGGAAGATAGATAACAATTGACCCTTGAATAGAACAGGTTAAGATTGTAGCATTTGGGAAAGCATCTATATGGAAGCCAGTCCCACAAACCAGAAAGTCTTGGGAAGAAGCTGACCAAATGAAACTCACCAATGAAATGCATAAAGAATGGAAGTAGACATAACAAGGCATGTTTTAGTTGCAAAGGTCTGAGCTGATGGTACTAAAGAATGCAGCTCATCTGAACATTTGCAACGGAAATAACAATAGAGTAGAAAGAGAGGCTTAGATGAAAAGGTCTGAACTGGTGAAACTAAAGAATGGAGCTCAACTGAACATTTGTCATGGAAATAGCTTAAGATTAGAGAGAGACTTAGATGCAAAGGTGTGAAATAGTGAAACTAAAGAATGGGGCTCATCTGAACATTTGCCATGGAAACAGCAATAGTGTAGAGAGAGGCTTAGATGAAAAGGTCTGGACTGGTGGAATTAAAGAATGGAGCTCAACTGAACATTTGTCATGGAAATAGATGAAGAGTAGAGGGAGACTTAGATGCAAAGGTGTGACCTGGTAGAATGGAGCTCATCTGAGCATCTGTCATGAAAATAGTAATAGAGTATGATAGAAATTAATTAATCACTCACAAAGCTGTGTAGAAGTTTCGAATTCTGTGAAGGCTAGAAATATATAGCTTCAGTTCGCCATTTCGTAGTCTAATCTGATTTTTGGGAAGATGTAGAATGGTAGGTACTTTCTGAAGTAGGACAATGACCTGACCCCTTTTTTGCAGCATCTTTAGCAAGTGATTATATCGATTCACTTATAGGCAAATGCCCTTCAGAAAGATATGAATCCACTTCTTTCCCTAGCCATAAATTTAATTAGTAAGACATGTATCACTAAATCAGTATTATCTCAAAAATATATATATACATATTATACCATCTAAAAATATTTTATGACTTTAAATAAGCTGCAAAGGGTTGATAAGCCATAAAAAATGAATCAATCAATCAAACAAACCATTTTCACAGCATCAGGTACACTTATTCAATGGATTCTAAATTATGCCAGTGAGAGTTCCTAACACCTGTTTTGCTTAACAAAGGAAATCAACAATGAAAAAAGAAACAGTCTAATCATGTATTGTCTATAGTTCTGAAATGAGGTAGTAGTTATATTATTTACACTGTTTGGACTGTTGTCTTTATCTTTATTGCCATGTTTATGAAGTTTCAGCTAGTGTACATGCCAGCCTTCATCAGGTGCTATGAATGTTGAACTGAACCCTTTATTTCGATCACTGTGAATGCAAGAAATTCAATAGGAATTTGAACTCGGCTCCCTGATTTCTTGTTCCAAGTCGATATCCAGTGCACCACAACACACATCCATTATATAATAAGTGTGTAAAAAAAATGTGTTAAATGTGTTACAAAATACTACAAACATTTGGTACTAACTGGAAGTAATTATTTGAACTTTGGGATTTGCCTATAAATGCTTATTACAAAAATGGAAGTGGACAAGTGACAAGTTTAAAAAAATAGAAAAATATAAAGTGAAAAAATGTTTTCCAGATAATTTATCAAATGAGTTGGTCAATGTTCTGAATTCAAAGCAAAATTTTAAGTGAAAAAAGGTTTGACATCAATATTTAAGCTGAAATGAAGCATACAATTCACAACAATAAAGCAAGTCAACAAAGAATTAGACAGACTTGAAAAAATGGGTGCAATTCAAAAGATTAATCATTCAAAATGGGCAGCACCAGCAGTTTATGTAAATAAAAAAAAATTTTAGAAATTACTTTTTGTACTGATTTTTATAGAGGGTTAAACAAGTGTTTAGAATACACTAACTACCCAAAAACAAGTGCAGAGGAAATATTTTGCAAAGTTAAACAGTGGAAAAGCTTTTTCATAGCTGGATTTTTCTGAAACATATTTACAAATACAGGCTGAAAAGGAATGTTCAGAATTAAATATAAATAAGCACAAGGTCAAACAACTTTTGGGGGATACAATGGTAGTTCCTGCTATATTTCAAAAAGATATGGATATCATACTTGAAGATTATGATTTTGCAGTGTTTCTTAGGAACAATTTGAGAATTTGAGAGATTTGCTGAATGTTTTACATAAAAAGGAGTAAAGTGGGGTTGGAATGATGAATAGATTACAATGATGGTGCACCATTTTATTAAATTTCAATTTTACAAATAAATTCTAACAATCTAAAAAAATGAGGCCATGCAAATGGATTATTGATACTAAAAAGTACTGAACTGCTTGAGGACACTGTTATTGCACCATTTCAAAGTGAAATTGAAATTAAAAAAATATTATGAAATGTAGTTCATGAATTACCAG